>CM042012.1:105757297-106204797 GCA_023525715.1 Cichorium intybus | reverse complement strand
ACACCTTAAAAAAATTAAAAATATATATAAAAAAATACAAATCATAAAATTGAGAATAGTACTATATCATGATCCAAAAAAAAATGGAAAAAAATTTTGGATCATTGAGAAACAGTAATGATCCACAAAAAAATTTATTTTGTGGATCATTGTTTCATTATAAAAAAAATAATGATCCAAAAGTTTTTTTTCGAATTTTTTTTTCTCCAATATAGTACTATGATCTAGGGGTGTGCAAAAACCGAACCGACAAAAAAAAAAACCGACAAAACCGCATGAAACCGAAACCGATTAACCGAAACCGAAACATAAACCGACGGTGCGGCTTTCAATTTTCAAAAAACCGAAGATTCGCGGATCGGTGCGGTTTTCATCCAAAAACCGATGTAATGAAACCGAACCGCACCGATGTTTAAAAAACAATAGATTTAAAATATTTTATATATGTTATTTATAGGCTGCCTTGTTTATAATACTAATAATATATAATACATATATAATATATGTATCATCGTGCCTTACTGCCTTATTTATAATACTAATAATATATAATACATATATATAATATATATATTATCGTGTGTAAGTGTTTGACCTTATTCAAAAAAGTGAAAAACAATAGAATAGAAAGAAGACGGCGGGGGAACAAAATTGGTAACCCTCTGTTTCTCTTTCGCTAATTCGAAGACGCAAGAAAACAATCGATCAACCCTACACCTTACGAGACCAAGCCACATAGCCGAGTAACCTACTCAGCAACTCCGACCACATAGACGACAGGTATGCTTTCTTTTCTAATGAACTCGGAAATCTGAAATCACGATTTTGATTGTTGTCGGATGATTGTGGGGGTTTCTGATAAACTTTGAAATCTGAATTTCATTCTGTTTGTATGTTCCCTTGTTCAATTTCTAAGTAACAATTTGGTATTTTGGTATGTTCTTAAGTTCTTTGAGAGTTTGCGTTATTGACAATTTGACATTGACACTCATCGACAATTTGACATTGACACTCTTTAATTCTCTGTTATGTTAGAATGGTTTAGTTAATTGTTTCTGATGCTCTGTCTCAATGTGACAATATGTTTGTTATGCTCTGTTTTGTGAATTAGGAATTAGGAACCAGCAATGTCTACAGAGGAACCTGCAATTGATCTTGATCCAGATTCAGATAATCAAAATGATGCTAATGAAGTACCAGTGGGTGGTGTTAACACCCAAGAGGAAGTTCCGGCTACAAATAGAAAAGCATCTGTTGTTTGGGACCATTTTCCACGTGTAGTAGGCGCGAAGAAAACAAAATGCAAGTATTGTCATAGATTAATGGCTTGTGGCAGTAGAGAGAATGGTACTTCAGCATTGCTTAATCATTTAAAAAAGGTATGTAGGACATCACCTCTTTATAAAAAGGCCGATACAAAGAAACAATCTACATTGAGTTTTAAGCCGACAAATAATGGAGTGATTAGTGGTGGGTCGTTGGCTACGCATTCATTTAGCCAAGAGAAGTGTCGACTAGCCCTTGCAAAAATGTGCATTAAGGACAATCGACCGTTTAGTGTGGTCGATGACGAGGGTTTTAGGGAGTTTGTTTGGGAATTGAATCCAAACTTCAAGTTCGCATCCAGATGGACTCTAGCTCGTGATTGTCTAAAAATTTATGAAGAAGAAGCTAAAAAGGTCACAAATATGCTTAAGGGTCAAACAGTGTGCCTTACCACAGATACTTGGTCATCAGTGCAGAATTACAATTATATGTGCCTTACGGCACACTGGATCGATGATGACTGGATTTTACAAAAAAAAATTATTAATTTTTGCCCGATAGAGAACCATAGGGGTGAGACCATTGGCAACCTTGTATACGAATGCATAAGACATTGGGGTATTGATAATGTATTTACTATCACGGTGGATAATGCGTCTTCAAATGACGGAGCTATCCGATTTTTGAAGAGGATGTTAAAGGGGCCGAATGATATATTAGATTGTAAATATTTGCACCTACGCTGTTGTGCACACATCATCAATCTAGTGGTTAGGGATGGTTTAGAGGAACAATTTGATTCTATTACTAGAATTCGAGGGGCTGCGACGTATGTCAGATCATCGCCAGGTAGATATAAATCATTTGAAGACTGTGTTGCCCGAGTAGCTATTCCATGTAAACAGAAGCCTTGTCTTGATGTTGATACTAGATGGAATTCGACATATTTAATGTTGGAAGCAGCTGTAAAGTATGAAAAAGCATTTGACAGGTATATTTTTCTACCTTTAACACATTTTTTCTTGAATTATAATACTTATAGCTTATGTGTGTTTTATTTTCTCATTAGGCTTTACATGATTGATGCCAATTATGGAGCTTATTTTCGGAGTGAAATAGATGACGTTTGTGAAGGCAGCACAAGAAAAAGGAAAAGAAAAGTTAAAGTAATTGGTGCTCCAAGTGAAGTTGATTGGGAGATTGCCAGGTATACAACTATGATTGACTTTCAAAATTTGTAGTTAGTAATTTGTATTAATCACTTGAATACTTACAAGTTGTTTTTTATATTTAAAATAGGAATATGATCGATTTCTTGAAAATTTTTGCTGATGTTACAACCAAGATATCTGGTACTCAGTATGTAACATCGAATACGTTTTTTTCTGAGCTTGTGAAAATGCAAGCCACAATCACCCGCATGTGTACCAGTTCGGATGACCAAAAGAAAAACATGGCACAGTCTATGAAAGCTAAATTTGATAAATACTGGGATGATATAGATCACATGAATTTTTTATTATATGTTGCGGTTGTCTTGGATCCACGGTTCAAGATGCGATATGTGTCTTTTTGCATTGAAACAATTCATGGGAAAGATTCTGAAAGAGGCAAAGAAATACTAGGAAAATTAGAGAAGACTCTTCAAGAGTTGTTTAGCCATTACAAGAATAAATTAGAGAAAACAAAAGCACAAAACACACAGGGTGGTGTTTCTAGTAACAAGTCAAGTAGTTTTTGTGACACTACTATTGACTTGGAGCTTGAATTCGATAAGTATGATGATGCAAATCAACAGACTAAGAGTGAAGTAGATGTTTATTTGGCGGATGGAAAAGAAAAAAGGGATGAAAATTTTGATATTTTAGGGTGGTGGAAAGCAAACTCATTCAAGTTCCCTATATTGTCTAAACTGGCGAGACATGTGTTGGCAATGCCGATCTCCACGGTTGCATCGGAGTCGGCATTTAGTACCGGTGGTCGGGTCATTGATAAGTATAGAAGTTCACTTACCACCGAGACCGCAGAAGCGTTAATTTGTGCCCAAGATTGGCTACGGTCTACACCAGCGGATCTTGAGCTACTTGGTACTATGCCAAGTAAAGAAATTGAGGAATTGAATGAGAAGTTGGCGGCTATAGAAATCGGTAAGGTTTTCTAATTTTCTTTTATTTGTTTAGACTTTATATTTAGAAAACAATTAAACATACTAATGTTATTATATTTTTTTATGTAGATACGCTTTCGAAACGCAAAAAATATTCAAGAGATTCTCAACAAGACGTAGATTGACGTTGACTTGATAGTAGCGATGAAATAAACATTGATTTTGGATTTTTGCCTTTTGGTTTCATGCTTTTGGTTTCATGCGATTCAATCATTCAACACAAGTTTTGGTTTTGAGTTTTTAACTTAACTATATAGAAACGTTTATATATTTTATTAGATTGCATGTTAAATTAGTATTACGTTTGGATTTTGCATGCCTATACATGCCCTTTTGCTTTTACTTTCTTTTCTCTTTCAAAGAAATCACCACTTCTGTTTTTTGACTCGTCACTTCGCTTTTAATCTTAGAAACATTTTTGTATACTAATTTTTAAATCGTCACCATGTAAAAATAAAATCAATTTACAATATTACAAACAACAAAACCACACAAGAAACCGCACCACAAGCAACAAAACCGCACCAGACTCGTAGGACGGTTTTAAAACCGAAACCGCACCATGGAAAAACCGAACCGCATATAGAAACCGCAAAACCGATCCGCAACAAAACCGCACCCTACGGTTTTTAAAGCTCAAAAACCGCACCCTGCGGTTTGCGGTTCGGTTTGGTCTCAAAACCGCACCAACCCGCACCATGCACACCCCTACTATGATCTATTATATATTTTTTTTATTTTTTTCAATTTTTTTAAGGTGTCTTCACGAGTCCTCACTTTAAGAAGAGTCATCACCCGATCGATTATATATATATATATATATATATATATATATATATATATATATATATATATATATATATATATATATATATATATATATATAAGGACCACAAATGTTGTTTATTTGAAGGCGATGGAATAGTCTAAAAGAGACGACTGAAAAGCAAAAGAAAGATTTCATCTTCCACTTACGAAAAGAAAGAAAAAGAAAAAGAAAACTCCCATCCACTCTTTCACTTGGAAAAGAGTGCTCTTGTATCTATGTTTAGCATATCTAATATATTCTTTTATATATGTGTTTCTACAATACTTATATTCCAAAATTTTGATATCAAAAATTGAGAAAGACGACCGGTATATATCTAAAGATCACGAATGTAAAGCTAACTTTAGTTGGCAACATCGTCAAAGAAGTGCTAATCCGTTGGGTAATAACTAGCAACATGATTATATTTTGCTTTAATTAATGGACTGCGTTTTTTTCTTCTACAAAACTTTATTCATGAAACATTCAAATGCATTCAAGAATATGTATCTGATCTGTTTACCGTGGAATATTTATATAAATACCAATTTCAATGATGTGGCAAATCTCCTAGAAGCTAAATAACTTAATATAAGATTTTAGAAAATCACTGGACCGTACCTTAAAAATTCAATTTTTTTTACATATATAATATTAAACAAAAGCCTGTAGATTCAATCACTATAATCATACTAATTTTAAAATGACAATAACTAAACGTATGGACATTTATAGATAAAGTATAAAAGATAATATATGACAAGGCTACTAAAACCTGTAAAATTCTTTAAATTGACTGTCAAATTATCAAACCGTCAATGAAGACCAAGTAACTTTTATATTTTGTAGATATTGTTGATAACTTGTACTTTTAGTATTGTATGAGTCTGCAAAGTTATTTGAAAGATTATCCTAAAGAATATTGCATAGCTTGAAGTTTTGTTAAGATTTCTGTGGCACAAAGTGAAGATAAAGTGTAAAGTGAGGTTTTAATGCAGATTGAAAGTGGTGTATTGGGATAATGACTTGCTACTCTGGAATGCAAAGTTCTAGGTCGATTCGTTGTGGCAAGCTGGTGGGTTGATATTGTTAGGAAAATATAAATCAAAAAATGCTAAAGAACAGAATAACGAGATCAGTTGCTGAGGTCTGTGTGAGACACAGTTTCCATATAATAAATTCATCCGGTACGGGTGTTTATTTCCCAGGATACAACAGCATAAATCAATTCTTCTAGACTGCCCGAACCGTCACCAGGTCGGATAATACATTGACTGTAACAGGAAAACGAAGTGTATGCGGAAGTTGAGAAGATGAGAGAACTGTATCATCGGGTGTTTTTCATCAGTTGCACGAGTGTTGTATATAACTGAAGAATTAAACACACAAATGTAACTAAAAAATAAAGTTTGTTTAATACTCATATCCTTGAACTTTTTTGGTCGACCGATGATGCATTCGTACCCGCACGACGCGCGTTCGGACACAAGTTCAGTGAACTCAATCCAATTTGGTTCGCATTTGCAACCCCCCCCCCCCCCCTGTGCGTGCAAATGAGAGGTCTTGGTGCTTAAGTCTTACAAAGCATGAAAGCCTTTAGACATATAAACCCACTTCCTTTTCATTACCCCACCAATGTGGGAAGAGTTAAAACACATTAACTCATTTTCCAACTTCTTCCAACATCTCACTTTGAGATACAATTTCTCATTCATCTTAAATCCGTTTTAGACGTGTGAACTATCAAAACGAAGGTAACACAGAGCAGAACAAAAACATATAACAATTTATTTATTTTAAATTGTTTTATGAAACCGTATTTTATGTTCAAAAATAGGAAACCCCTATTTTATGAAATTGGCTAAAACTAATTCCAACAATCCCCCACATGAATCAAAATTAATCGTACATTCTCATGTTACTGAAGATATAATTCAGCAGTTGAAGCATGCATAGCATAGGTAGGTGTAACCCTTTAAACCTTCCCTTAAGAAACATATTTATTTTACTAGCGGACCAGTAGACTCGATGTCCTTGAACTGTTCTGTCATCTGTGTAAATAATCAATATGTGTCTCACATGATTCTCCCTGACCTAGTTAGGTTCTCATTGATGTGCCCGTTATGGTCATGACACTTGCCTGGTTCTATAGGAGCTGTTAGGAATGTGCACATACAATTCCCTTTGAAGCGATCCCACTTCTCTCTTACATAGGTGATTCCGTCGTAATCATTAAAAGCTAATTTCAGATGATCTCCACTCTATCATCTACGAGTATAAACTTACCCTACATCACTGTATGTTTTAGGAATGGGTTAGGGTTGACCCCCATGATGATTCACAAATGTTAAATACAATAGGTTGTCCCATTGAACCTAGATCTTGGGATCCCATTCAACTAGGTTGGGTTTTCCTTTGCAGTAACTTATTCATGCATGGGTTTTAGTCTCATTCCTCTCGAGGTTCTTACAGCTGACTCCCTATTTAACCATTTGGTTAACAGATCTGCAATGTAATCCTTGGACCTTATATAGTCGATAGAGAAAACGCCAGTAGAGAGTATTTTTCTAATGGTATTGTGTCTTCGACGAATATGTCTAGGCTTACCATTGTACATATCACTTTCTGCTCGTCCAATCTGACTATCGCAATGGATAGATATTGTAGAAACTGGTTTAGGCCATCCTAGTATATCCTCTGGGAATTGATGTAGCCACTCAGCTTCTTCCCCGCTTTTGTCAAGTGCTATAAACTCAGATTCCATGGTGTATCTAGTTATAACTGTTTGTTTTGAGGATTTCCATAATATAGCTCCACCTCTAAGTGTGAACACGAAACCACTGGTTGACTTGGAATCATTTACGTCTGATATCCAATTTTCATCAATATACCCTTCTATCACCTTAGGATATCTTGTATAATGCAACCCAAAAGTGTGAGTATGTAACGCCCGGTTTCTCATACAAAGTACACCCAAAAATTTTTAAACAATAATACATCAAAATAGGCATACTTGTACTCAAACCACGTAAACAAGATGTTATCAATATATTTAATTACACAAAAGGTCCTTACAATTTGACCAGGCATTACAAATAAACCTAACACAACAAAAAGGACAGGCTCTAAGTCGTCCGTCTCTCTTTATCACATGACTTCCCCTATCACTGCTACAGATACCTGCAAAACAACATACAACTCAAGTGTAAGCTTATAAAAAGCTTAGTGAGTAATCTCCAACATAATCCATATATCTCTCTTAATGCTCATTCTCATTATTCACTCTTGCTATTCTCATTATCAAGTACCACCTCCTCTTTATATCTGAAACCTGCAATTATATTAGCTTACAATACCAGCTAATTATTAGAAACTTCAATTCATCAATAAGTACCATGTAACACCCGGCTTTTAAAACAAAAACACCCCTGAAAATTTTTTCATTTAAACATAGGTTTCAGTACATAAAACCATAAACAAAGGGGTATATTTTTAATAAAAACGGGTACAAGTGTATCAAGGAGTATATAAAATACCGTAACCTCCTTATAAGCCGGGCTGCTACTGACAGCATCTACAAGTCCACTTCTTGAGTCACGGACTTTATCCTTACCCTTATCAGGGTTATGCTAACCTGCAGGGACATTTAACAAACGGTATGAGCTACAAAGCTCAGTGGGTAATCGTATCTGCAAATAACATGTATAAAAATACAATCATATATCTGTCTGGATATCGGATCCAAACTCCTAGCCTTACTGGCTGACCACATATCTTCTAGGATTTCACATCCTAATCTGTAGCCTTACAGGCTAAATCACAAAACCTGTAATTATCAAGCTACGTCAGTTATTTGCACACATAATCATGTCTGACCATTTCTGTCCCATGTATCTTAGTCACAATGGACTGCGTCATATGTCATGGCTATATCAGCCGCATCAGGTCATTTTCAATATACAAGTCATAGCCCAAGGCTGTACCAGTTGGGTTCAATAACCCGATATCATAGTCAAAAGACCGCACCATTTGGACTTAAAGTCAAATATCAAAATCAATTATGGCTCACGAGTTTATCCCGCTTTTGCCTAGACTCACGGCTCCGTTCTTGCCATCTCGATGACTCACAGATTATCCGGTATTGCCTTTTCAAGATTTGACTCACAGCTCCGTTCTTGTCTATCGTAGACTCACGACTTATCTGGTATTGTCATATTATTTCTGTTATTGACTCACAGCTCCGTTCTTGTCTATCGTAGACTCACGGCTTATCTGGTATTGTCGCATTGTTTAAATCATTTATTGACTTACAGCTCCGTTCTTGTCTTTCTCAGACTCACGGCTTATCTGGTATTGTCGTGTCATTGGCATCTGTCAACTGTCAATTTTGTCCCCCAAAGTAGTTTCAAATCTGTAACAATTCAATCATCATATATCATATATGATATCAGTGAGATTACTCACCTGGATACTAGCTGCATTTAAATCCCGGTTGTTTCTTGCCTTTACGTGCACCACAACCATTTTGTCCCATACCTATATATTCATTTATATACCAAATGATAATAGGTTAATAATCATTTCAGTTGACTCTAATACATAAGAGTCCAATATTATGCAACTATAAACCATCCCTAGATGATAAACTTTCCATTTACCATCTTTTCATGAATTTTACTATTCACCGAGGCATTCGTATTGCTCTACAGTGCCCCCGAGGAGTCGAAAACTCAATTTAATATTTTTCCCATACTTTTCAAACCATTTGGGACTTATGGTTCAAGTTTGAGGTAAATCGGACAAGCCAAACAAAAGTTAGCGTTTTGAAATCCCTGTCTAGTGGGCGCACTGCGCCAGGAGTGGGGCGCACTGCACCTGGGCGCACCCCGCCAGGAACCTGGGCGCAATGCGCCTAGCGCCTGGGCAGTCTCCTGATCAGTCGCGATTTGTGCACTGTAGCATGCAGTTTTTACTCATTAAGCTCTTATTTCTGTTCTTAATCATATGGAGTTTATTCCTAGGCTAAAACCTTCTATTAAGACAAGGTTTTCAACCATTAAAACCCACTCAATCAATCAAAGGAAGAATTAGGGTTCTTAGTTCCAAAAACCCCAAAACTTCAAATTCAACTAAAATAGCAATCTACTTCCATAATATGGAATTAAGTCCTTTTAGCATGACTTATTGGAAGTATTTACCACGTAAACCATATGATTCATAACTGACATTTACAAATTTCAGTTTCTATAAAAGCTCATCAAGAACACACACAAAACTTAGGTTAGAATTCAATTTACTAACCTTATATAACTTAGGAATCACCAATTCCAAGCTATGATTCCAATTCCATGCTTCAATCTCCACAAATTCTGCAGAAATCACATCTTCAAGAACATTCCCGTAACCTTAAATGTTCAGCCACAAATAATGAGAGATATTTCTCATTTCTTTTTATATTTTCCAATTTTTCATTTTTAGTCCCTAAGTTCATTTTCTTGAACTTTTGGCACTATAATCAAGTTTTATTACAATAAAACTTTCATTTCTTATACTTTTGCCACAAGCAACAATAATTTTACATAATTGGTCCTTCACTTGGTCAAATGACCAAATTACCCTTTTATGGTAAAATGACCAATTTACCCTTTTTCTAGTATTACTTTCTAATACTTAGAACACCATATTAAATCATAAATACACTATGATTAACATATTAATACTTATCAAAAGTATCGTGGTGTTACAAATTCTCCCCTCCTTCAAAAGATTTCGTCCCCGAAATCATACAAACAAGCGAGGGTATTTATATCTCGTTACAATTTCGGTCTCCCATATCATATGGAAACCTCTATGGTATTGCCAAAGCACTTTAACCATACAAATCTTCGTATTTCGCGGTTATATAACTGTTCATCGAACATTCCTCCGGTTGTCCCGGGTACCATAACTACTTATCTACCTTCATTTCAGCATGAGGTATTCGTTGAAATTTTATCAATCCATGTTCTCAGAACCATGAGACTCATAGAAAATATTACAAATGTCTTGAAGTTCATCAAGAATCTTCGATCGGTACACCCCAATTCTTACTCTTTGGGACATATGGAAAAGTCCAATAGATGAGGACTTAACTTTCTTTTCGTCCCAAACAAATTTTTAGTCTTTCCAAGGGATATTTTGATTACCCCGTCATCCCTCATCTGGAATTTTAACAGTTTTACTCTTTGGTTCATGTACTACCATTACTGCTTCTTAGCCATTTTTCAACTTTTTCTCGTATTCATCAAGTCTTCTTTTTAACTTGTTTTAAAAATCTAGGATCTAGCCAGCTGCTTTTTCACAATTTTCAATCTAACAAAGTCAAGTAGGACACGGTATTCTGTACCCCACACCATATAAGTCATTAAAATACTAGTGTGTAAGCTATTATTCCTTACCAATTCTACCAAAGATAGATTATTTTCTCATCTTTCACCAGGGTTTGTTATGCACATTTCGGGCATATCTTCTAAAGTCTGCATCATTATCCCGTCTCGTCTACCAATCTGCAAATCATATACAGTACTTACTAGTACTTTTGAACGAATTTTTCTTGGGATTTATGCCAAAATCAAAGAATAATTCTATTAGCTCGCCCCGATACAGTCGACACCGGTAACGCACGTCGGTAAATTTCTCTTTCTATGTAGTTTTTCACTACATTTCGATCTTAATTTCTTCCCTAGTCGGTATAAATTTGCACTGGTTTCATCAACCAATCAACAATTACTCATATGGTGTCATACCCATATAGTATTTGCGGAGACTTCCTTATAAAGTCTATAATAATATCGTCCCATTTCTTCTTTGGGACCGACAACGGCTAAATTTTCTGTATACTTCAAATGGTTTGACTTTAGTTACACACTATTCAAACACTTTTCACATGTCTTTCAATGTCTTTCTTTAGCCCCGGCCATCAATACATAGGTTATATCATCCTACACAGTTTGGTACTGCCCCGGGCATTCTGCATATCTACCCAAATATACATCTTTTAAGGGTAAATTTTCATATCTCGCTTTGTTTGGAACTCACATACACAACCACCAAGGGTTTTAAATCGCCGTGAGTTTCTAACTAGCTTCTTTCAATAGCTAATCATTCATTCCCTTTTCACGTTTTCAGATCTGCACATTTCTTTTGTGCTACCCGAATCAACTCAGGTAATCACTTCGCCACACTCATACATGTGGATATAATCCTCAAAGGATACTTTCTTTTCAATTCAAGGCATCTATAGCCACACTTGCTTTCCAAGATGGTACAAGATTTCATAACCGAAATCTTTTAGTAACCCATCTGTCTTTGCTATCTCATATTCAGCTTCTTTTTGATCAATTAAGTACTTCAAACTTATATGATCCATATAAACAGTAAGCTTTACACCACATCAGTAGTGTCTCCAAAGCTCAAACGCCAAAATCATAATTGCTACTGCAATATCATGTATCCAAAATCAACTCTGGATGCATTTCTATAAAACAATTTATCTTCTCCGCTTAGCAATAATGCTAACACCGGAGTTTCACACAAGGTTTGTTTCAACCTTTGAAAAGTTACATGTGGTCTTTCTTACCACTCAGACTTTTCACTTTGCTTAATCAACTTTAGTCAACTAGACAACAATCAATGAGTAGTCTTCTACAACTCTCCCATAGTAACCCGCCAATCCAAGGGAACTACTAATTTCAGTCAAATTCCAAGGCGGTTTCTTTTTTATCACAGCATCATTTCTACTGGATCCACTTTAACATTTCCGGCATTAATAACATGCCCAAAGAATATGAAACATTCTTTTAGCCAAATTTTTCATACTTGGAGAATTTTACATATCACTTAACTCAGTGAAGTAACTCCAATATCTGGTACAAATGTACCTCATATTCAGTCTGGTTTCGAGAATATCGGATTCTCAGTAGTCAATGTACATACACATTAACTTATCTTTCTTCTTTTCAAACAAATAGGGCTCCACACGATGACACATTCGGCCATATGAGACCCCAATTCAAAAACAATTTCTTCCAATTGTTTTACCACTCTGCCATCTCTGCAGAGGCTAATCAATATAGAGCCTAAATAACAGGAACGGCTCCCAAGACCAGTTTAATCATAAGCTCTTCTCGCCAATCTGGCAGAAATCTTAGAAGTTCTTTTCAAAAGAAACATCCGAGAGTTTATTTAAAGTAGTACACTACTATCACCGCTTTATTTAGCTTGGCCCATACTACGTATGCCAACTACAAAATCATTCCTTTACTAACTCTTTTCCGAGTTTAAGCAAAGGAAAACAACCAGTATTCTCAACAACGGTCATTTACCGTGGATTTTCCTCCACTTCATTTCTGATTTTTGAACCATAATGTTCATTTTTCTACAATTCATGTTAGCATCATTCATTGCTAACCAATTCATGTGCACGATTTCTTCGAATTCATTGGTAGGCATCGGCTCTAGATTTATAGGGAAAAATGGTCCCGTAAATCCTAGGCAGACTACCTTCCAGGTTTTCAATATCTTGAACATATTTGCTATTTGCTATAGCGAGTTCCAAAATTTCATCCATAATCGTTGATGAAATATTCAGACAAGACATCAATGTCATCGATCCAAAGCATAGCTTCATGGATCAAATATAACGTATACGGGGGGTATATTCAAAACAATTATATTTGAGACCATATCAGTCTACTCACGAGCTTTTTCCACAGTCTGCTGGAATGCTCAAGGTATCACTGGTCCTTTTCAACCATTCGTTTCTTCTTTCTTTCCTCCCCCGTCCTTTCCTGGGTTCATCACCCGTTACTCCACATTTAGCATGTGAGTATTTCATAAGAAAGTGATCTATAGCTCCGCGCTAGACACACTTCCGTTCCCTCCAACAGACTCGAGCAATATGCTCCTGCTTTCTGCAATTTCAGCAATTCGACGGTAGAGTCAAAACTCTACAAATTTCCTGAGTGCTTTTCCTGCACTTCTTACATCGTATCACCCTTTTTCATTTTAGTCCCTTCCCTTTAAGTTGGACCCAGTTCGTGGTAACTTCTCCTGAAGCGTCCACTAATCTTTTTTTTTTTCTGCTTTTCTTGTAGTCTCAGCTACTTTTCTTTCACCTTGACTATCAATCAGGTGAGCACCCAATTTCTTTCTCTGACCACAGCAGCTACTATTGCTTGTCATGTGGATTTTCTGCTACTTGTCTCGTTGCCCCTCGTTCAATGGAGCCTTGAGAAAGGGCTGGTTCGCCTCTTAAAGCTGCACGCCCTAAATTCCTCCAAATAAGATTCGCTGCTCATACTTCTTATACGTTAGAAGTCAGCACCAGTTAGGTTATATATGTATAATAACAATTTATATACACCTAACTATACATCATGTCTATTATCTCAAGGTTTAAGTCCAGGAATCTACTCTATAGACACCTAGTTCACTTAAACCACGGCTCTGATACCAACTTGTAACACCCGGCTTTTAAAACAAAAACACCCCTGAAAATTTTTTCATTTAAACATAGGTTTCAGTACATAAAACCATAAACAAAGGGGTATATTTTTAATAAAAACGGGTACAAGTGTATCAAGGAGTATATAAAATACTGTAACCTCCTTATAAGCCGGGCTGCTACTGACAGCATCTACAAATCCACTTCTTGAGTCACAGACATTATCCTTACCCTTATCAGGGTTATGCTAACCTGCAGGGACATTTAACAAACGGTATGAGCTACAAAGCTCAGTGGGTAATCGTATCTGCAAATAACATGTATAAAAATACAATCATATATCTGTCTGGATATCGAATCCAAACTCCTAGCCTTACTGGCTGACCACATATCTTCTAGGATTTCACATCCTAATCTGTAGCCTTACAGGCTAAATCACAAAACCTGTAATTATCAAGCTACGTCAGTTATTTGCACACATAATCATGTCTGACCATTTCTGTCCCATGTATCTTAGTCACAACGGACTGCGTCATATGTCATGGCTATATCAGCCGCATCAGGTCATTTTCAATATACAAGTCATAGCCCAAGGCTGTACCAGCTGGGTTCAATAACTCGATATCATAGTCAAAAGACCGCACCATTTGGACTTAAAGTCAAATATCAAAATCAATTATGGCTCACGAGTTTATCCCGCTTTTGCCTAGACTCACGGCTCCGTTCTTGCCATCTCGATGACTCACAGATTATCCGGTATTGCCTTTTCAAGATTTGACTCACAGCTCCGTTCTTGTCTATCGTAGACTCACGGCTTATCTGGTATTGTCATATTATTTCTGTTATTGACTCACAGCTCCGTTCTTGTCTATCGTAGACTCACGGCTTATCTGGTATTGTCGCATTGTTTAAATCATTTATTGACTCACAGCTCCGTTCTTGTCTTTCTCAGACTCACGGCTTATCTGGTATTGTCGTGTCATTGGCATCTGTCAACTGTCAATTTTGTCCCCCAAAGCAGTTTCAAATCTGTAACAATTCAATCATCATATATCATATATGATATCAGTGAGATTACTCACCTGGATACTAGCTGCATTTAAATCCCGGTTGTTTCTTGCCTTTGCGTGCACCACAACCATTTTGTCCCATACCTATATATTCATTTATATACCAAATGATAATAGGTTAATAATCATTTCAGTTGACTCTAATACATAAGAGTCCAATATTATGCAATTATAAACCATCCCTAGATGATAAACTTTCCATTTACCATCTTTTCATGAGTTTTACTATTCACCGAGGCATTCGTATTGCTCTATAGTGCCCCCGAGGAGTCGAAAACTCAATTTAATATTTTTCCCATACTTTTCAAACCATTTGGGACTTATGGTTCAAGTTTGAGGTAAATCGGACAAGCCAAACAAAAGTTAGCGTTTTGAAATCCCTGTCTGGTGGGCGCACTGCGCCAGGTGTAACACCCCTTTCTCAAACCATAATTTAATATAGTTTATATTACAAAACATTTTTACAAAACGTGACCATGAAAAGTCACCTAAATTTTTTTTTATAAACTTTATTCTGAAAGGGTATTACAGACTCAATACAGAAAACCATAATTTAAACTTACTGTATACACATTGGTCCCACTCCAGCTCCTGCTCATCTCACCTAAGTACATAGCATTTAAAAATAATACGTGAGACATAAAGTCTCGTGAGTAATATGGGTTTTAGACCCAAAACTTTTCTGCTTTAAAACTTGAAATATAAACAAGTAAACTACTAAAACTTTTTCTTCATAAAAATATCAAATTTCTTTTCTTTTCTATCTTCAAAACTCAAAACTACTTTCTTTGTCAAAAAATTTACTTTCTTTTATCAAAACTGTATTCTTTCTCAAAACTGATTTCTTTCTTTAAAGAAAAACTGCTTTCTTTCTCGTTTTCCAGTGACCAACTTAAACTCATGAATTAATTTAGTTTAACTCATTCTACTAGCTCCCCTCGCGGAACAGAACAGATCCGCCCGCTAGGTTATGCTCATTCTGTCTCCCCTTTCTGACATGGAACGGATTCAAGCACAAGGGTATACTAAGCTAGACAACTACTTCGCGACGGGAGGTACCATCCCAGTAGTGTCTTCTGATCCCCCGATTATGTGGGTGATCCTAGTCCGGACAACTGGCTCTTACTTCTTTCTTTCTTTCATTCTTATTTCATTACAACTCAAATTGGTCAAAATGGGACACAATTTGTAATAAACTCGAACTCGTAAACTTTGTAACTCTTAATCAAAAATACTATCAAAACTAACTTCAACATCTTTGGCTCACATGCGGAACCACTTTCAAAATACTTTGTAAACTACACTGCTTTAAAATTTACTTTAAAATACTTAGCCCTTGTATAGAGCTACTTTAAAACTGTTTCCAACTTTAGTATTTAAAAGTATTTGGAAATCTCATTTTCTGAAAATATTATTTTGCTATGTACTAGAGAAATCCTCATAAAACTCACCTTGACGTTGCTACAAGTCTCTAAGCTTCTCGTATTCCTTTTCCTTTTTCGTGCTTAATAACGTTTGAAGCACCACCTATACAAGTAGTATATATAAATACTCAATATAATTAACTTTATAATGCTAAAGTCTCATATGACACAATTCCGGGTTATAATAAATGTATAACCATTAATAAACTCGTTTTATAATTTTCTCCGAAATACACGTATTTTGCTACAGTACCCCCCGAGGGGTCGTATTTCAGTTCCGACACTTTTGCATGAAATCTTAGGCCATATTAGACTTGTGTCTCAAATTTGGAGTTCATTGGACAAGTCTAGCTCAAATTCTAAAAATCAAGTTTTGACGTGAATAGTAATTTTAGCCACTGCCGCTACAGTGACTTTTCCGCAAGGTCGGATTACGGATTTGACCATTCCCGACATGTTCTTATACCATTTTAAGGTTATGGATAAAATTTCAGATCAATCGGACATGTCTAGCTATGGTTTCTAGCGTTTGGATTTCTAACATTTTTAACATTTTTGGTCCCTGTCTGAAGGGCACTGTAGCACGCAGTGCACTGTAGCACGCAGTTTTCACCCATTAAGTCTTTAATCTATGTCTTAATCATATGGGGTTTGTTCTAGGACCAAAACCCTTGA
Organism: Cichorium intybus; assembly: GCA_023525715.1. Lineage (NCBI taxonomy): Eukaryota > Viridiplantae > Streptophyta > Magnoliopsida > Asterales > Asteraceae > Cichorium > Cichorium intybus. Next base: position 106,187,903 of record CM042012.1, on the reverse strand, counting down.
CTAATAACAGGTTTTAAGCTATTAAAATCGTTTGAATCAATCATATGCAAGAATTGAAGTTCTTGACCAAACTTGAAATTTCTCAAGAATAACAATCTACTTCTATGTTTTAGAGTTAAATTCTTAACTAATGACTTATTGGAAGCATTAGCTACTTAACCCACATGATTTATAACTGAAATTTGCAGTTTAAATTTCTTCCAAAGACCAAATCAAGAACACACCCAAAAACTAGGTTAAAACTAAGGAAACCTTACCTTTCAAAGCTTGGAATCTCTAATTCCAAGGTTGGATTCTTGATTCCGTTGCTGAATTTTCCAAGCTTCTTCTCTCTAGCTCTCTCTCGTGCTCTCTAGAATCCTCTCAACTGATTTCTCATATGATAGAGAATAATTATTATATAACATATATAATTAAATGTTTATAAAAACTTTGCAATTTTGGTCCTAACTTCTTCCTTTTGTTCAAAAGTGGTCCAAAAGTTCATATATTTACTAACTAAGTTCCATTAACTACTAACTTGACATTTTCTTGACATTTTGGTCATTTCCATGTTGAATGACCATTTTGCCCTTTTTGGCCATATTCCACTATTCATGCGGTAAAACTCCAAATTTCACATAAACTATTATTTCTTATATTATTATTTTACATAATACATGTTATTTTACACAATAGTCTTATAACGGGTCAAAAGACCGTTTTACCCTTTTACAACTTTTTCGCGGGTTCTTACAGTCACCCCTCCTTATGCGGATTCCGTCCTCGGAATCTTATCGTAATCTGTGAAATCTGGATATCTTCTTTTCATCTCTTCTAACGTCTCCCAAGTTAGGTTTGATCCTAATGGGTGCTTCCACTTGACTAGTACCAAGTCAATCTCCTTGTTTCTCAGCTTCTTAGTCTGCATCTCTAGAATCGCTTCAGGTTCTTCAATTAGTTTGCTAGGAGTCTCTACCCTTAAGTCTGTATATGGTATCACTAAATCTTCTTTTCCAAAGTACTTCTTCAAGTAGCATACATGAAAGGTATCATGTATTCCACTGAGTTCGGGTGGTAACTCTATCTTGAACGCCTGTAACCCAACTTTCTTCAGGATTCTAAAAGGTCCAATGTATCTTTGACTCAGCTTCCCTCTCTTGCCAAATCTGATGACTCCTTTCCATGGCGACACTTTTATCATCACCAAATCTCCCTCTTGCAAGTCATACGGTCTCTTCTTTAGATTCGAGTAACTCTTTTGCCGATCTTGTGCTGGTTTCATGTTGGCTTGAATTACTCCAATCTTCTCATTAGTTACTCTAACAATCTCTGGCCCTGTAAGCTTAGTCTCACCCGCCTCCAACCAGCATAAAGGAGTTCTACACTTTCTACCATACAATGCCTCAAAGGGTGGCATTTTAATGCTAGAATGGTAGCTGTTGTTATAAGCAAACTCCACTAAGGGCAGGTGTTCATTCCAACCGCCTCCAAAATCCATTACGCATGATCGTAGCATGTCTTCTACTGTCTGAATCGTTCGTTCACTCTGACCATCCGTTTGTGGATGATTCGCTGTACTTAGCTGAATTCTTGTCCCCGTTTTCTCTTGTAAAGCTCTCCAAAAGTTAGAGGTAAATCTGGGGTCTCTGTCTGACACGATGGACAATGGTGCACCATATTTTCTTAACACTTCTTCTATATACAACTGGTCTAACTGCTCCAATGGAGTAGTTTCTTTTATGGCTAGAAATAGTGCACTCTTGGTCAACCGGTCCACTATGACCCATATACTATCATAACCTCTTCTCATTCTCGGTAACCCGACAATAAAGTCCATGGTTACGTCTTCCCACTTTCCGGCTGGAATGTGCAATGACTGAGCATCTCCATACGGGACCTGATGTTCCGCCTTAACTTGTGCACAAATAACACACTTGGAGGTGTACTTAGCTATCCTCTTCTTCATTCCAGGCCACCAGTACTGTCTTTTAAGATCTTGATAAGTCTTGGTACTCCCTAGATGTATGGAATACTTTGACTTATGCGACTCTTCTAGAATCAGCTTCCTCAAACCTCCTGCTTTCGGTACCCAATTGCGGGTTCTAGAAGTCTTTAACTCTTGTCTACTTATCTCAAACTGCATGTCTTCCTCGTTTCTCATCTTTCAAGTCTATACTTTTTCCAACTTTTTGTTGGACTGCTTTAATCTATTCTATAATACTGGACACTAGTTATATATGTATCAATCTTACATTGATTTTTTTCTGAAACTTTTCTACTCAATGTATCTGCTGCTACACTTGCCTGCCTGAATGGTATACAATCTCGCAAACATAATCACTGATCAACTCTAACTATCTTTTCTGTCTTATGTTCAATTCTATTTGAGTGAACACATACTGCAAACTCTTGTGATCAGTGAATAGCTTGCGCTTTGTTCCATGAAGATAATGCCTCCAAATTTTTAAGGCAAATACACTCGCTACTAACTCTATATCATAGATAATATACTTTGTTTCTAGGGCTTTCAATTATCTGGGAACATATGATATACTCTTACTCCTCTGCACCTACATACAGCTAATCCCTCTATGTGAGGCCTTGCTGTATACTTTAAAATCTTCTATCCCATCTAGTAAAATGAGGACAGACACATCACTTGACTTCTCTTTTAGTGTAATAAAAGCTTTTACTTATTCTTCTTACTTGAGTAAATTTCATATTTTAAATTTACTTTCTCTGTTATTATAGAAGCTCTATCACTTCATACTTTATACATTTCTTTAGAAGTTTTACAACTTCTTATATCTACATATACTAGAAGAATTGACTTTTCGAAAGTCAATCATTGTTCTTGCTTCTTTTGTCTTATCTTTCATCTTAAATTCTCAAATAATTTTTCTATCTTTTTTTAATTACTATTACTACTAAACTTTTCTTTGTCTTTACTACTAGTTTTAATACGTTCTCATAAGGTTATTACCTTTATCATTTCGTTACTTATCTGTATTACTTTTATAGATACATATCTTGTATCACTCTTTACTTATACTATTTTTACCTTTCGACACATTAACGATCTAAATACTTCTTTCCTTTTTCTTTATAATTTATGAGATTTCAATCTCTTTTACTCATTATACTTTCTACTATAATCATGTCCTTTTCATTTCTCAGCTTTCTTACTGTACTCTTATGAGTACACTTCTTATTTTTTTAGGTACCCCATGTACCATTCTCATCTTATTACTTATGTTTTAGTATTTTCTTGTAGTTTTTTATTTCTCACACTAATGCTTAGTTTAACATTCTATCTCTTGCTTACTTTTTACTTGCTATGGCTAATGCCCAAAAATTAACTTTTACTATTCTTTTTATTCTGACTGCATTATAACCATATTTCAATAAGGATTGGCATTTCTGACTCAGCAATTTCTTGTTTTATCTCATTATACTTATTAAGCATACACTATTTTCAAATTCATATAGATTACTCCCATATTTTTTTTTATACATTCAGTCTCTATGTCTTATACATTTTACTTATAAACTTCTTAAGTTTGATACCCAAAACTTCTTTTATTATTCTTTTTACCATTTCTCTCTATGTGTCATAAGGCTATATGCCCAACACATTACATTGTTCTTTCCTTTAAGCTTCTTTTCTTTACTCTCTTTATTTATGTATATCTTAAAGCGATATACGCTATACACTTTTTTTTTTACGTTCCATAACTACTAGTCATGTACCGACCATTTTTTTTAATCTTTGACTACTTTTACCTGTTACTTCCGCTTAAAGGTAGTAACTTCCTGTCTCTTTATTTTAGTTCTTATTTCATATTTGACTCTTTGTCTAAGACTTATCTGGATATTCACTTTTACTCTTTATCTCGTGTCATTTATGACTCTCAGTCATTTTTCTCACATTCTTTCGGTTATCCTTTTATCATTCTCAGTTCTTCTTATTTCATATTTATATGGTCACTAAATCTGATTTCAAATGACCATTTCTTTGATAACTGTCTTTATATTCTTTTCATTATCATTACTGTCTGTGTTATCTTTAACTGTTCGCCCAACGCTTGATTAGGCATTTAATCTCTATTTCTCAACTCATTCTCTTGCATTATAACAATGCAACTTGCTCATAGTCTTTAACGATTTTTTTTTAGGTAACTTACTTTGTTATATTATTCATTATAGCACTATACTTATGACTTATTTATTTGTTCCAAATCTTTAGATATCTTTCCTTGTCATACGTCTTTCGAGTTTGGAAGTCACAACTTCCCATTTCTTACGCTTTCATTTATGTCCTTGATTCCTTATCTAATACTTGATTAAGTATTTTTCTTTTGTTTTATATTAACATTTTTAATCACAACTTTTATATACATACTTTAATATCTTGGTTGTCCATGAACAACTCATCTTACTACTTCTCAATATTTATTCTATACTCCTTTATACATCTTTTGGGTTTGTCTACAATTGCAAACCCAGCTCATTTCATTTTTACTCTTTCTACTTAAATGTTTTCATTCTTCTTTCTTATATGAATTTCATTCTTATATCTGTATTCACTTTCTTTTCCAATCTTTCTTTCTTTGGTCACTGTAGTGACATTACTCTTATTTTTTTTTATAATCATAATTCGTCTCCGTTAGACAACGGAATTTTCAGTTATACTCTTTCTTTTATATTTGTACTATATACTTCATTACTTCCATTAAAGTTTTCAATACATTTATACTTTCTGGCCATGTCTCTTTTACTGATTCCTTTCATACTTTACGTTATTTCTCATATTATACAGTGGTTATCACAACCACAAATTTGAACTTTTCTTTGTTATTGCCTTTTTATTCTTGTCATCTTATTTTCAGTGCTCTTTACTCATATTTTCTTATATTTTATTACATATACTTTATACTGATTCATATAGGGTATGGGGTTTTTCCCTATATATCTCATATTTGCTACTTTATCTTTCACACTTTTTCTTTTATACTTTTGTATTTCCAGTCATACTGAATTTTTCTTCCATAGGTATACTGAATCTATACCCCTCAAACCTCTTACACTTATCTCTTACAGCTTCACATAATTCCTGTGTGGTTCCACCAGACTCAAATGTATATCCTGTGATGAGAATAGTACGGGCCCATATTATTATAACCACCTATACACATTTGCTTCCAGTTTACCACCAGGACTCATGTTCCACTGTTATGAATTTACTTCTATCTCTACTTACTTTCTACATCATACCCAAGTATGTACTCTACTTAGCTCTCACATAGTTTAAGTCTAGGTTCAAGTACTGACACCTAGTTCGCTTAAACTATGGCTCTGATACCAAAACTGTAACACCCCTTTCTCAAACCATAATTTAATATAGTTTATATTACAAAACATTTTTACAAAACGTGACCATGAAAAGTCACCTAAATTTTTTTTTATAAACTTTATTCTGAAAGGGTATTACAGACTCAATACAGAAAACCATAATTTAAACTTACTGTATACACATTGGTCCCACTCCAGCTCCTGCTCATCTCACCTAAGTACATAGCATTTAAAAATAATACGTGAGACATAAAGTCTCGTGAGTAATATGGGTTTTAGACCCAAAACTTTTCTGCTTTAAAACTTGAAATATAAACAAGTAAACTACTAAAACTTTTTCTTCATAAAAATATCAAATTTCTTTTCTTTTCTATCTTCAAAACTCAAAACTACTTTCTTTGTCAAAAAATTTACTTTCTTTTATCAAAACTGTATTCTTTCTCAAAACTGATTTCTTTCTTTAAAGAAAAACTGCTTTCCTTCTATAACTGCTTTCTTTCTCGTTTTCCAGTGACCAACTGAAACTCATGAATTAATTTAGTTTAACTCATTCTACTAGCTCCCCTCGCGGAACAGAACAGATCCGCCCGCTAGGTTATGCTCATTCTGTCTCCCCTTTGTGACTTGGAACGGATTCAAGCACAAGGGTATACTAAGCTAGACAACTACTTCGCGACGGGAGGTACCATCCCAGTAGTGTCTTCTGATCCCCCGATTATGTGGGTGATCCTAGTCCGGACAACTGGCTCTTACTTCTTTCTTTCTTTCATTCTTATTTCATTACATCTCAAATTGGTCAAAATGGGACACAATTTGTAATAAACTCGAACTCGTAAACTTTGTAACTCTTAATCAAAAATACTATCAAAACTAACTTCAACATCTTTGGCTCACATGCGGAACCACTTTCAAAATACTTTGTAAACTACACTGCTTTAAAATTTACTTTAAAATACTTAGCGCTTGTATAGAGCTACTTTAAAACTGTTTCCAACTTTAGTATTTAAAAGTATTTGGAAATCTCATTTTCTGAAAATATTATTTTGCTATGTACTAGAGAAATCCTCATAAAACTCACCTTGACGTTGCTACAAGTCTCTAAGCTTCTCGTATTCCTTTTCCTTTTTCGTGCTTAATAACGTTTGAAGCACCACCTATACAAGTAGTATATATAAATACTCAATATAATTAACTTTATAATGCTAAAGTCTCATATGACACAATTCCGGGTTATAATAAATGTATAACCATTAATAATCTCGTTTTATAATTTTCTCCGAAATACACGTATTTTGCTACAGTACCCCCCGAGGGGTCGTATTTCAGTTCCGACACTTTTGCATGAAATCTTAGGCCATATTAGACTTGTGTCTCAAATTTGGAGTTCATTGGACAAGTCTAGCTCAAATTCTAAAAATCAAGTTTTGACGTGAATAGTAATTTTAGCCACTGCCGCTACAGTGACTTTTCCGCAAAGGTCGGATTACGGATTTGACCATTCCCGACATGTTCTTATACCATTTTAGGGTTATGGCTAAAATTTCAGATCAATCGGACATGTCTAGCTATGGTTTCTAGCGTTTGGATTTCTAACATTTTTAACATTTTTGGTCCCTGTCTGAAGGGCACTGTAGCACGCAGTGCACTGTAGCACGCAGTTTTCACCCATTAAGTCTTTAATCTATGTCTTAATCATATGGGGTTTGTTCTAGGACCAAAACCCTTGACTAATAACAGGTTTTAAGCTATTAAAATCGTTTGAATCAATCATATGCAAGAATTGAAGTTCTTGACCAAACTTGAAATTTCTCAAGAATAGCAATCTACTTCTATGTTTTAGAGTTAAATTCTTAACTAATGACTTATTGGAAGCATTAGCTACTTAACCCACATGATTTATAACTGAAATTTGCAGTTTAAATTTCTTCCAAAGACCAAATCAAGAACACACCCAAAAACTAGGTTAAAACTAAGGAAACCTTACCTTTCAAAGCTTGGAATCTCTAATTCCAAGGTTGGATTCTTGATTCCGTTGCTGAATTTTCCAAGCTTCTTCTCTCTAGCTCTCTCTCGTGCTCTCTAGAATCCTCTCAACTGATTTCTCATATGATAGAGAATAATTATTATATAACATATATAATTAAATGTTTATAAAAACTTTGCAATTTTGGTCCTAACTTCTTCCTTTTGTTCAAAAGTGGTCCAAAAGTTCATATATTTACTAACTAAGTTCCATTAACTACTAACTTGACATTTTCTTGACATTTTGGTCATTTCCATGTTGAATGACCATTTGGCCCTTTTTGGCCATATTCCACTATTCATGCGGTAAAACTCCAAATTTCACATAAACTATTATTTCTTATATTATTATTTTACATAATACATGTTATTTTGCACAATAGTCTTATAACGGGTCAAAAGACCGTTTTACCCTTTTACAACTTTTTCGCGGGTTCTTACACCAGGAGTGGGGCGCACTACGCCTGGGCGCACCCCGCCAGGAACCTGGGCGCACTGCGCCTAGCGCCTGGGCAGTCTCCTGATCAGTCGCGATTTGTGCACTGTAGCACGCAGTTTTTACTCATTAAGCTCTTATTTCTGTTCTTAATCATATGGGGTTTATTCCTAGGCTAAAACCTTCTATTAAGACAAGGTTTTCAACCATTAAAACCCACTCAATCAATCAAAGGAAGAATTAGGGTTCTTAGTTCCAAAAACCCCAAAACTTCAAATTCAACTAAAATAGCAATCTACTTCCATAATATGGAATTAAGTCCTTTTAGCATGACTTATTGGAAGTATTTACCACGTAAACCATATGATTCATAACTGACATTTACAAATTTCAGTTTCTATAAAAGCTCATCAAGAACACACACAAAACTTAGGTTAGAATTCAATTTACTAACCTTATATAACTTAGGAATCACCAATTCCAAGCTATGATTCCAATTCCATGCTTCAATCTCCACAAATTCTGCAGAAATCACATCTTCAAGAACATTCCCGTAACCTCAAATGTTCAGCCACAAATAATGAGAGATATTTCTCATTTCTTTTTATATTTTCCAATTTTTCATTTTTAGTCCCTAAGTTCATTTTCTTGAACTTTTGGCACTATAATCAAGTTTTATTACAATAAAACTTTCATTTCTTATACTTTTGCCACAAGCAACAATAATTTTACATAATTGGTCCTTCACTTGGTCAAATGACCAAATTACCCTTTTATGGTAAAATGACCAATTTACCCTTTTTCTAGTATTACTTTCTAATACTTAGAACACCATATTAAATCATAAATACACTATGATTAACATATTAATACTTATCAAAAGTATCGTGGTGTTACATACCACAACTGGGACTACTCATAATTCATACATGAACACTTGCATGAACTCCTTTTACTCATAACTCATTCAAGAACAGTCACATGGACTCCTTTTTACAACCAATCATACTCCATCTCAACAACTCCCATGGTTGTACAATCCAACTCAAGAACTCTGTAAAGCAATCACTCTAGCATCTACTCTGTTATACAATCAACATGTATATTTAACTCAATTATTATTATTTACAAGTAGCAATCCACCCGTGATTACAACAATAACCTCAACATAGCACACACATATAATAATTATAACTCTATATAAGTAATAAAGAGTACTCACCCGATATCGGCATAGTGTGTTAAAATCTCCAAATTACGCATATCGGACTCCTATCCACTAGACTTGGTTGTAACACCACAGTCTAAATCAATTCTCAAATATCCACAATCATCTCAATAACATCTAACTCAAAAGATGTAGTAATTCAAAGAGGAAAAAGGGTATAAACGGTAAATCTCAACACTATATTTACCGAAACCCCCAAATCCACGGTTCTACTCATTCAACCGTAGAAACTCGATAATAATCACACCAATAACTCTAAGGCATCCACTAACAATCTACTAACAACATATATAACAATATATAGCTAAATCATGAAATTGAAAGTTAGGGTTTCAAAACCCCAAAACCGAGAAATTACTCACCTCGATGAATTAGGAATTGTGAACGCATTTACGGGGTTAGATTCTAGTCTCCTTATGTTTCCCTACGAATCTATAGGCTTAATTTGATAGAAAATCGCCTCTTTATGCTATGAAATCAAATTGGGGCTGTTTTCCCCAAAATGAGCATTTTCTGCACATTATATAGTGCTGTCAGGCCTACACGACCCGTGTAGGTTTGTTTTGACCCACATACTGGTTCTTGAACAATTTCTACACGACCCGTGTAGAGGTACACGACTTGTGTGACTTTGGAAGGCTTACTGTTTGGTTTCTAAAGGTTTTCTACACGACCCATGTGACCATACATGACCCGTGTAGCTCTGTTTTGGCATTTTTCAAGTCCAAACTTCTCCCAAATGGGTTTCTAACCACCCAAACTCATACAACAACCTAAATAATCTTAATCACACCAAGATTAGTACATAAGAAAGGTTTCGACCTTTTCTTTCTCATCAAACAACTCAAAACTCAAAGGCATTCATAAATGATTGCCACACGACTCTACGCAACTCATAGCTAGAACCATACCAACTATAAGGTAATTACTCTACTTACCTTAATAAGCATCTCAAAAGAAAATAGGTCTTACAGAGTATACCTTAAGTATCGTAGTACTCTTGTAATACTATTCCAATGTTCAACACTTGGATTACTGGTATATCTGCTTAGTCTGCTTATTGCAAAAGCTAAGTCAAGTCTGGTACAACTCATGATAAGTTATTGAAATATATACCTAAGTAATACTCTATGTTAGTAACGTTATGGAGAAAGAAATGCACAAAAACAAAGGAATCAAATATACAAGGAAGATCCCCACACGTTACACAGAAATAAATATATATATTTTAAATTATTGACAACTATATGTTGTTAAACATAATTAAGTCATTGCCATTAATTATAAGATATGAACCATATATTAGATTCAGAAGTTAAAATAATAAAAAACTATGGGGATTAAAACTATAGTTAAATCAAACTAAAATGTATAATGAACAACACTGTAATCATCTTAATTTAAAAATTATAGAGACCAAAACTATAACTAATACAAATTAAAAATTATAGGAATCAAAATTGCAATCATGCAAATTAAGAACTAAAGGAACCAAAATTGTAATTATCTTAAATTAAAAACTATAAAGACCAAAAATTGTAATTAACACGAGTTATAAACTACAAGGACCAAAACTGTAATAATGTTATTTTCTAGAATTAAACATTGCTAGACCAAAAAACTGTAGCTAAGCAAATTAAAAGTTATAAGGACCAAATTGTAACTATTCTAACTTCAAAACTACATGGACTTAAACTATACTTTATATAAACTAGCGGTTGCTCCCCCGCGCGATGCGGCGGGAATTCTAGAAAGGATTAAGTGGAAAAAAAGAAGTAGGATGCTATAAGGGGAAAAATCATGAAAGCATAATGATATAAATATCTTTATCAAGTATTCGTACATCTGGTCTATATTTTTTTAAATAGGCAATCTACATTTACCTAGACAATGTAAATTTACTTGCCAGTTGTTACGTATTCGGAGGTATGTAATAAAAATCCAAACATCTGAAAATTTGATATGTCAAAGAGCAATGAGTTTGAAACATTGATGTTTTAATTTAATCAGATTGACCATGATCTAACCTTTGAATTTGGCACCATCCACGTCACCAGACTCGCTAATAGGAGCATCCTAAAAGAAAAAAGATTTCACAAAAAATTGTGATTCACTAATAGTTTTTATATAAAATTGTGAGAAGCAAATGATGAGATTTTTCTCACATAATCATATGATGTTAGATCAGCAATGTAGTCAGATTCCTGAGCACCATTTGCACCATTATAAAATCCAAAATTTTTTCCACCATAAGCCATCTACAAGTAGAAAAAACACCACTCCACCATAAGCCATCTACAAGTAGAAAAAATACCACATCATAATATAATATTATAATCGATGCTTTAAAAATATTTTTTACATCATACGTAAAGCACAACAGAGCCATTTGTTGATAGAATATTTTCCAAGGCAGATGCTGTAGAAATTGCATCTGTTTTAGCCATATTCTCTCCCCAATGAGTAAGCCAACCAGTGAAAAATTCTCTGAGAATAGTGTTTTGTAACTTATAAGCAATCATAAAATGAAGTGAATAAAGAATAATTTATAGGACTTAAAGCGAGATACCTACGCAGAAAGAGGAGGTGATTTTTCCTTCCTTTTGCAAATTAAATATAGGCCAAGGATCTTCTCCAGTTGAAAAGTCAACAGCTACAGTCAAACTTTTCAAAATTAGAAGCCGACCACATTGATGAAACATGATTAAACATCTTACCTGAAAAATACAGCATCTCCACTTATTGTTCCTTTAGTGAGAGTTTCTCGAGTGCCTCCATCTGTGGTATATCTGTAAATTAAAATTTAAAAAAAGGGTGGTATTAGACTCAAAAATCAAAAATAAAAAATCATCCCACTTCTCAAAGCGTGCAAATACCAAATGATATTTTTTTGCTAACCAACTACGTGGGCTTTTTCTATTTTTCCTGTTTGGATGAATGGGTAAATGACCATTTTACCCTTCTGTTATAGATATGATGGTAAATAACAAATGATTGTTTAGTTAAAAACTATTACCAATCACATTTTATTTTCTATAAAAAATAATAATATAAATGTAATTATATTTAATCAAAATATGATTAGTAGCGTGAACTGAACACGATATTTAATCATAATATCAATAACAATTTAAACTGAGCATGATAGTTAAGAGTTGTTTTGAATGCGGATTAATTTGAACTTTATCCAATATTTCATAGTTTTCAATTAAATATTAGGATAAAGTATTTATTAGTTATATGTTTATGTTTTTTATTATGTTAGTTTTATATTTTTTATGAAATATAATCAAATTATATGATATAAATTAATAACAGTTGTGACGTTATAGGTAACAGGTTGGTGTCTGAATACATTAAGCCAGGTTTTTTTGCTTGGACGATTAAGTCATTTTGTATAAATTAAGGCAAAAAGAAACAACCACATATAGCTGTCCACATTAAGTGCTTAACCCACTAAGCTCATTAAATTAAACAGAAACCGCCCCTAAATGAACTTTGAACTTACAAAATTAGGTCATCACCGATATGCGTGGGAAAATTAAGGGAAATGGCAACAGACTTTGCTCTTTCAACCTTATGTAAGTTTCAATCTTGATTTATCAAAGGTCAGTTGAAAGAACACAATTTAAGAAAAAAAATTAATAAACACCAAGTATTTTGGGAGAAGAAATATTACTTGCCGTCAATAGCCAAGAACCACGAAGGCCTAAACCCAAAATTGGAGATTAAACCGGAAATCCCTGGAGAGTCAAGCATATCTATAAGAAAAATAGACGATCACCAAGTCGAACATCAATCACTTATTGAATCTTTAACGGACATCAATCACTACTTTAATCTTTAACGGATTAAAAGACTAAAATGTATTATAAATTAACGTGTTACCCAATGTACCAAAATCATCTTATATTTCTTTGAAAAAATTTCAAATTTGTAATATACATAAATTGTGTTAAGCAATTATAAATTGGCAGATTTAAAAAAATCAAGTTGCAAATTTAGAAGTATATAATATATCTTATATTTCAAGAACTATTCAAACAAACAAATTACTATTTTTAAAGTTCAAAAAACAGTAAAATAACCTCATTAGAATCTAAAATAATGAAATGAATGATGCTTCTCATTTCTTTTTTATATAACTTACAATAACAATCTAAATTTAAAATTTATAATATATTCATAGTCATATATTATTTTCAAGCCAATAGTAAAGAGTAATAGAAATAACTAAAAAAAACTTAGTATAAACCAATGAAAAAGTCAAATTGTTCAACCGCATAAGTGATGTTATCTTGTGTCAAGAACAGGTGTCGATTAAGTACATACTCGGTGACATCTTTTAAAAAAATGTATCTCTTTGCTGGCTTGCATTTCCACACTATTATCAAAAAAATTATTTGATTACTATAAAACCAGAAAAATTAGAAATTTTGTACAAATTTGAAGGATATTAGGAGATTCCTTACAAACACATTCTCCACTGCCACTTTTGAATTGGTACAGTTCTGCTTTGTCCCCCCAAAATTTCCGGAACCTGAAAGCCTATTTGAGAAAATTAATACAATTACTATGTGTTTATTAAAATATTAATCAAATAACCAATACAATTTTATATAATCAGTATGAAAACTACCTCTTCTTTGTTCCCAAAAAATGGGGCACGTGTATACTCATCAAAAGCTTCTGATAAGCTAATGGAAATTCCAACTATTAATGGCTCTTTGTCCAGAACTGACAAACCCTAAAATTTTAAGGTAGTTAGTAGTTTTTGAATGTATATAAGGAGAATTTGATGTTAATATTATTATAATTACAGTAAAATATATGAAATCATATACATCATTGGTACTGTTTGTAGAAGATGTATTCCGCCATGTCACATGTACAAACTTTGCTCTTTCTCCTAAACCTTCTAGATGCAAAGAATGTGTCTTTTTCTCATGAAGTCTCCAAGATTCATTGTGATTTTCTTTCAGACATCTACTTAGTCTGTTTTTGGTACCCAATTCTATAGATTTGTACATACAGACATATTTAAACACACTTTCAACTTTAATAGTAAAAAAACCAAAAACAAAAGTTAGATGAAATAACAGTATTATCGGTAAGAAGAAAGTTTGAAAATACCTTCTTCTAAACTCTCGTTGATCTAAAGTGGATATTGTTCATTGTGGAACAAAACCTGCAAATTGATTTTTCTAAAAAAAGAATATGAATGATTTTTCAATTCCCTTGATGAACCCTTCGAGGTGAAGAATAGAGTCTGGCCCGACACCGACTCTAGGGCTCAATGTGACATTTCTAAAAACAAAATATGAATAATGAAATTAGTTACCTTGTTGAAGATTAAGAAACATAGTACCTAATTTGTTGAAGAAATAATGAGGCTCAAATCTAGTATCGCTGCTTCTGTGGATGGAATCGATATGAGAGAGAGAGAGAGAGATCAAGAAGTAAATGAATAAAGAGTTGTGGGATTACATCTTCTAATCGGAAGTAGAAGAAGGTTGAGGGTGTGAGCCGATTTGTAGGGTTTCCAAATGGAGTGGGAGGTACTCTTGTGCTCCGGTGCGATGTCAATTTTAAAAGGCAGTGATTGTGTGCGATTTTCGGGTACTCTGGTTTTGCTCTGGTGCTGCGATGATGATGTGGGTGGCCAGTATGTTTGTCTCTATTTACATCCCACATTTCCTCTTCAAGATCATACTTGGACCTCTGTAAAAGTTAAACCCAAGGTTAAAAACGTAAATTTGATTCAAAAGCGGGTGAGAGTACAGACCTTGGTGGAATCCGAAAGCACAACATACACCTCCACAATCATCTTGAAGAGCCTATCAGCATCCATGTGAATCGATTAGGAAAAAAAGCCCCTAAAAGCACAGACGCTATTAGCTCGTTGGAAGCATAAAAAGGGTTTCCAATTCAAGCAAGTCGTTCTACACTTCAATGGCCAAGCATCAAACCAAAGAAATCCACACACCATCACCACCCAAGAACCCGTTGCCCAATTCTCAAAACCACAAAGGAAATTAAAAGTCTACAAGCAAAAAATGAAGGAGGATAAGACGCACCGAACAACAGATCATTCTTCCTGATTTCCTTTAAACGCAATATTTGAGTTGAGAAAGAAGAGTAGAAGAGATCTAAGAGGGTCGAGATTCTTACCTAAATAATCGTAGAAAAAGGTGATTAGCGGAGAATCCGATGGCTGCCAAACCCGTTCTTAGTAGACTGCCCTTCGTGACTGAAATTGTTGCCGATTTTCAATTTCGCGGCGGGGATGACGGAAAATCCAGAGAGTGTAGACGCACCGACTGAAAGAAGAAAAGAATGGAAAAGAAAAGACGACAATCCTGAGAGAAATAAGCCGTGGTAAACCAAGGAGAGGATATCCACCTAGAAGGCATGGTGGTGGTGAAGAAGCAGCGTCGGAGAAAAAGAGGCTCAATCGGCAAATGCAAGCGGTGAAGACGGAAATTCATCACAGATAATGTAATCGAGAAACATCTATATTCTGTGAACCGGATCCACTATACAACCCGAATCCGGATGGGGATCCGCGTGTGATGTCACAAAAAAAACGTTACAATGAGAACCAAAATCACGCTAATTAAACAGATGTATAATTAAAAACTATAGGGACCAAAATCATAGTTATTGAAATTAAAAATTATGGGTACCAAAGCTATCATTGTAGCAAATTAAAAAAATATTGAGACCAAAACTATAATAATCTTAAATTAGACACTATAGGAACCAAAAGTATAATTAATACAAATTAAAACTATATTATTATTATACAAATTAAGCACTATAAGGACCAAAATACTAATTATCCTAAGTTAAAAACTATCAAAACCAAAAATTATAATTAATGTATATTATAAATTACAAGATAACTAAAACTGTGGTTATTAAAATTAAAAAAAAAAAAAAAAAAAAGTAGAATCAAAACTGGATAAACTAAAAACTACAACGAGCATAACTATATTACCGCAAGTTATAAAATTCAATAATTAAAGTTGAATTATGGAAATAAAAGAAAATTTCAAAGAACAAAACTGTAATAATACCATTTCTTGATAATCCAAAATAATTTTGATATATGATTTTTCCACAGAAGCTTTTTATATATCCATAGAAAAAATAATGTATGGACAATTATACCCTCATTTTTATTTTTAGATATTGAAGAGAGAGATCTCATGTTTGGAAACTCCCGTACATTCCAAACAAATAACGCTTCTTCCTCCTTCTGCGTTGCTTCTTCAGTCCGCGCTACATCTTCAACCGACAACGCTTCTTTAATCCACTTCTAAACGTTAACCATTGATTGTGTTAAATAACGTGGATTCCTTCTCATCAACACTTGAATGAATAATGGGTTATATTTTGTCTAATTCTTTTTAATTTACATAGCTTCTTCTCATCAACACTTGAATGAACAAACAGAAACCATTAATTATGTTAAAATACATATATTCCTTCTTATTCAGCCGGCGTTGTTTATTCTGTTGGAACTCAAATGTTCTTTTATTCAATACTCAAACTGAAATACAAGAAAAGAACAACTCACGCTAACTATCTAAACACTCTCTTCTATGTTTTTGTGGTGCATTACAATGGATGTTAGAACATCTATTTATAGTGATGGTAGTGTGCCTAATTTCTACAATAGTTGCAACCTAAAAATGAGTTCATATGAGAAATTCAACAAAGTGTTGGCTGCAATGGTCGGTGGCTGCAATGGTTGGTGAGTCAAGTTTGTGTTTACATGTGTTTACACTCACATTCTCCCCCTTAAACCAAACTTGGCTTGAGACTCGTTACGCCAATCATGTTGCATATTCCATGCCATTCCCGACTATAGAATAATCGACAAGTCCTTTGTCTTTATCTTTCTCGAGTTTCAATTTTGCATCATTGGAACAAGTTGTTGGAATGCAATCTCTCACACTAAACTCTCCCGAAATCCTTTTAGCATAAGCCGTTTTCTTTAGAGACACGTCTTCCATCTTCTGCATCACCTTACGAAAATCAATACCTCGATTTTTGGGACTACGTCGGAGAAAACCGGCAGCTGCTTTTTCGGTCCAAGTCCATCTTTTCCGTTTACCAAAGAACCCTTCTCGCCTTATCCGTGGCTTCCTTTTCTGTGCGTCGAAAAACTGGTGTCCTTTTTCACATTTTTCAACTTCAACATAAAATTATTTCTCACTCGGATCATCTAATTTCTTTAGATGTGAACCTAGAATTTTATTATGCTCCAAATAACCATTAACTTTCATGGTGTAATAATTGGCATATGAACGTCGTTGATGCCACAACCAACCTGGATCTTCTTGGGATGATAAAGGACACATTTTTCGTCTCGTCTTTAAAAGTGTCTTATAGAGTCGGTTACGGGTTCTTTTTACTTTAAAAAGTAAAGTATTACTATTGTCAAATACCCGTAAAATATCACCATCCATGTCGACTCGATTCCCGTCTTAGGTTAGTTGTCCAAGACTTATAATATTCTTTTTAAGTCTAGGAATGTAATATACCTCGTTAAGTAGTCTTTGATCTCCGTTTCCGTAATCAAACAAGATCGTACCTTTTCTTTTGATGTCTATCTTTGACCCGTCTCCGAACCGTGTATAACCCGTCACGTTCTCGTCTAACTCATGGAACTTTGAACGATCTCCGGTCATATAATTGCTAGCACCGTTGTCAAGGTACCATTTCTCGGAATCAACTTGACTTTCTTCGGATGCAGGGATATCAACACCGTTCTTCTCTTTTAGCGGCACCATACCTGGTGTATCTTCTTGCGGGATCGCCATCATTAAAATGGACTCTTCATCTTCATTGGTTTGGGTGAGGTTCACCTACTCACCTCGTTTCTTGTTTGGACACTCTGATGCATAATGACCATATTCCTCGCAAGTAAAACATTTTATTTTACTTTTGTCCTTTCGAGGACGATTGTAGTCATTCCGGTTTGCATCATACTCATGACCATCTCCTCGGCCATGCCCACGACCTCGACCGGGTCCTTGGCCTTGGCTTCCACTTTCCCTTGAAGTGTTTGACGAGTCTCCCTCGTCGGTTTGCTTAGACTAAGATGCCCACTTGGCATGTGTAAGCAATAGAGAAGGTCCTTCTTCCCGTTCTTCATACCCTCGAAATCGCTCTTCGTGGGTCTTGAGACGGCCTACAACCTCTTCGACTGTCATGTTTTTCATGTCTCCAAATTGCTCGATAGATGTTACGATTTGTGTAAATCGCATTGGGACGGCTCGAAGAAACTTCTTCACTACCGTATTCTCCTCGATATTTTCACCGAGAGATCGAATACCGGTCACAATAGTATTCAATCTCATGGCGAAATCATCTATCGACTCACCATTATTCATTCGGATCACCTCGAATTCACTTCTCAATGTTTGTACCTTTGCCTCCTTTAACCGATCCGCTCCCATATGCATCATCTTAAGCGTTTTCTATGCTTTTTTAGCCGTGTCCTTCTCGGCCAACATAAGAAGTACGTCCTCTGGAATCGCTTGGTAAATGGCCGCAAGCGCCATCCTATCTGTTCGTTCATCTACTCTTGCATTTTGAATTGCATCCCACACACCTTGTGCTTGCAAATTCACTCGCATCTTTATAGCCCACACCGTGTAGTTCGTTTTCGTAAGCAACAGATAATGTAACGTAACACTACTATCCCTCCCGATCCTTTGAACACTTTCAATTTCAGGTTGAGAAAACGACGAGCTTGGTGTAGTCATTCTTGGCATATATTATCTTGAGATTTTTCAAAAATAATGGGGAGCTACGAGTAATTTATGAAAATTACAAGGGCCAAAATGTAATTTTCAGAGTTTTAGGGGCTTGTTCGAAACTTTTAGAAGTATAGGGGCTGGTTTGAAGTTTTTCTGAAAAATTGGGACCAACCTGCAATTTTTTGGAAATACAGTGACCAAAACGTAACTTTTCGAAACTTCAGGGACCAAATTGCAGTTTTCTGAAACCTGCTACAGTGTCGCTACAGTGAACTGCTACAGTGTCGTCTTCTCTGGCGAGATCTCCGGCGAACTGGTGTTTCCGGCAACTATTCCGGTGAACTTTGACCGGCCGTTTGAGGATGATCCGGGTGTCGAAAAATTCCGAAAAATATATATTCGGAATTCTGAGAACGAGACATTTCCAATGGTGCTCTCGAAAAACGATTTTGAGACAGAAAATTTTTGACCAAAAAACCCGAGGGTGTTTAGAAAGTTGCCCCGGGAGCTTAACCAAGCTCTGATACCACTTGTTGGAACTCAAATGTTCTTTTATTCAATACTCAAACTGAAATACAATAAAAGAACAACTCACGCTAACTATCTAAACACTCTCTTCTATGTTTTTGTGGTGCATTACAATGGATGTTAGAACATCTATTTATAGTGATGGTAGTGTGCCTAATTTCTACAATAGCTGCAACCTAAAAATGAGTTCATATAAGAAATTCAACAAAGTGTTGGCTGCAATGGTCGGTGGCTGCAATGGTTGGTGAGTCAAGTTTGTGTTTACATGTGTTTACACTCACATATTCAACCCACTTTATATGTGTGATTCTGAATGATTTTTGAATCAACAAATGAGTTATTTTGTGTTAAAATTGATTCTTGGATGAACAAATGGGTTTACTGTATACCTTTGAAAGCACTTCATTTTTCTCATGCATCTTATTTACATCTTGTGTTTGAGATATAGCACACACGTTCGTTTTCTATGGCAAAAGGTTTTTGTTTTTGTTGTACTTTGTGGAGCAAGTGTTGTACATGGATTGGAGAATGCATGAGATGAGATTGGGTTTAACGAAAGATCTTTTTCCCTCTTATAAATTTCCAAATTTAAGTAAGGGTATAATTGTCCATATATTATTTTTGTAGTGGATGAATCAAAAGTTTCAATGGAAGAATCAAGTCTCATAGCAGAAAATAATTTATAAACTACAATAGATATGAAAAAGGAGAAAATGGTAAGTTTGACGTGTAGACGGGCATGAGAAAAGAGACCTCCGAAAAGCCCATACATGGAAAAGAGTGCTCTTGTATTTTAACATGAACCTCCAACACTTGTTTATTTCTTTCTTTTTCATGTATCACCTGTCTTGTCTATTCTTTACTTGCCCTTTTGTAACAAATAATTAAATAGTGGCAACTATTGTACTTGCATTCATTACTTCTTTAAATATTTAGCGTAGGGCGACCATTATTTTTTGACGTTCTTTATGGATCGGTTGTCTTAGACATTGATTCGAATGACAATTACATCGAGTGAATTGAAAAATATAGGGTTTTGAACAAGTAACAATCATATTATATTCAAGTATTTAATGTATCTATATTGGATTTGACGATTTTAAGTACTAAAATCTTATTGGATGTTATCGATGTTTTAAAACTCGGGTTATCTGTCTGATCGAACCGGTTGAATCATGACTCGGTGAGGAGAACAGATCAATTATAGCCGAGTTTTTGCTAATTTATGACTCAAATTTAACCGGCCAGGTTTTTCCAGAACTCAGTTAGACCGGTGATCCGTTGGTTCATCAAATTTAATAAATTTTCTCTATATAAACTTGATAAAACATCCTTTTTTGGTATCAAAAAGTGAAATTATATTTTTTATGTTTTATAATATTATGATTATGGTGAAAAATATAAAATGTATGAAATTGTAAAAACCAAGTTGACCCAACGGTTGGCCTGCAACCTGGTCGCCACACCACGTCAATTAAAAACTCGGGTTTTAAAACATTGGATGTGATGGATCTAGCTGAGAGCCCCCCCCCCCCCCCCCCCCCCCCCCAAGCTGCATTTTCATTAACACTCTTAATTTAGTAACAAATTGTAAAAGTAGTTGAAATTTGTTCACGATTTTATTTAGACTAAGTAATGAGTTGTAAGAGTAATGAATTTTGCTCGGTATATATATTTTAGTCATTAGGGTTTTGTTTTAAGTGATTTACTATTGAACTCTTTTATATTCTTAAACTACCAATATGATCAGGTATTGTAGATTTAGCCGGTTTCTGACGACCTTGACATAAGTACATTTTCTAGTCTTTTTCTCTGGTGGTCACATATCTCCCTATCGCTCCCTTGAATATTCGCAAAAATCAAGCTTTGAAGATTTGAGTTTGTTCTTGAACGATTTCTAGGTTTGTTTTAAGATGGATCTCAATTTCTTGAGTTCTAAAATCAACTTGATGTGTGCATGTATGCGCACATGTTTTCATAGAAGATTTTGACCTTGATTTGTGTCTGTTTCAGACTCAAGAACACGATTTGTGCTTGTTTCAGACTCGATTTTGAACTTGATTTGTGTTTGTTTCAGACTTGATTTTGAACTTGATTTGTGTTTGTTTCAAACTCAATTTTGGACACGATTTGTGTTTGTTTCACACCCAAGAACATGATTTTGAACATGGTTTATGTTTGTTCTAGACCCAATAACACAATTTATGGGTTTGTGTTAGGGTGAGCAATTGGCCTGCCGGACCAAACCGAACCATGGTTGGTGCAAAATCAGGACCGGTTTTAGGTAAAGAAACTAGGGTTGACCTAGGAAGGCAAGGAGACTAAATGTTTTCCTAATCTAATTGTTATTCCTAACTAGTTCAAATACAAAAAATTAATTTTCGAGCCCTTCCCGTTGGAACTCGACTTTCGAGTTATTAAAGACCGCATACAAGCTACGAGAGGCGTTTGTGGAATTTGCATAAAATGTATTATTATTTAATAGTGTAAAATTTGTCCCCTTTAAACAGTCATAACTACGTCATTTGAAGTTGAAATGACATGATTTATTTTCAACATGTAGTTTATTGTTTGTACTTAATTTTAAATTGTAGAAACACATTATTTGGTTACATATTAACTAAGTTATATGCCGAAAACACGGTATATCAACGCCAAATTGTTTTCTGTTTCAACAAAATCGTCACTGGTCATATGTATGTGTGTATTCATGTGTGCGTGTCTTCTTGAGTTCTTGAAAATTGACCAGAGAAGAAGAGCCAAAACTGAGTTTGGCTGAAAAAGATGATCCAAAAAAACAATAATGGCCGGAGCAGATGATCAAAGATGTAAGAAGTTGGCTAAACCTACGATACTCGGTAATATTTGTATTCTTTGAACACGATAAAAGAGTTCAATAGTAAATGCATACAAAAGAACTTCAGTGACTATATATTTGTATTTTTTGGCTTAATGATTGCTCGTTTTTGGTTTGGAGCTCATAACATGGGGTTGTGGCTCACAGGTTTCGACACAATCGAGGTCTTTTTTTTTTTTTTTTTTTTTTTTTTTTTTTTTGCATGAGGTTGTGGATTTCTCTTTTATCATTGGAGCTTCTGGTTAAAGTTCTTTTTGACTTTTAGTTAATATGGTCACTGATTTGGGCATGGTTGATCTTTAAATTTGGCTATCTCTCGAAGCTATTTTTTTGGGTGTTTCAATTTCTTATTTGGCTTCTTCATGTCTTATGGTAAAACCGCTTGTTCGCTTTCAATTAATTTCAATTCCTTTTTAGCTCTTTGGGTGGAGCGGTCTTGGTCTCTCAGCTTTTGTTGGTCTTGACCGATTTTGTTTTAATTTTAGGCGTGGTCCTTTTTTTCTTTCCTTGTATTTCATATTTTGTTTCCAACTCCCTACCGGTGATTTTATTTGTATATAATTGGTTTGCACAAAAAAACTATGACCTAGCGGTAATCGGAGTCGTTAGAAAAATGTCCATTAACCAATAAATTAAGTATGCATGTCTCGTTTGAAACAAATGTGTAAATCAAACATGAGAAATTGTTTTTGTTCCTACATTTTATTCCTACTAATCTTCCTACCCAAGTTAAATTGTAACATGTGTCTTGAAATATTATTAGTTTTATTAAATGTGACACTTGTCATAATTTCACATGGGTAGGAATATGAGTAGGAATAAAATGTAGGAATCAATACAATTACTCATCAAAAATATATTAGTCCTTGAAAAAGGTTATATAATTCGTTTGTTGTTTTAAAAAGAGAAAAAGACAAATTTAGCGTAATCTTCTAAGTTTTTACCAAAAATTAGTCAAATAACCATTATAGCCACAATTTTCAAAGATTTTGAAAGCCACATGCTAAAAGTACTTGAAACATGCATAAAGTACTCATAACTTGCGAAAACTTCATCTTGGGATCGGTTTTCAGCCTACGGGCCGAGGCCCATGCTCCCTAGATATAAAAATATGCATTATTGCCACTATCTTTCATTTTTCAGTTTACAAGCTTGCGGAATCCTCTCATCATCATACTTTTCGCAGGTTTTGAAAAGTTTTAGTAGGTTTTGAAAAGTTTTCGCAGATTTTAAAAAGTTTTAACAGATAACGTCATACTTTTTGCAAGTGGGTTCTGGTGGCTAAAATGATCATTTGACTAATTTTTTACTATTTTTGACAAAAGCTTAAGGGATTAAGCTAAATTTATCATTTCTTCTTTAAAAAATTCATGTATAATAATAACAAAAAAATATACTAAAGATAAAAAATAACAAGAAAATATTCAATTGACAAAAAATAACAAAAAATATTCAATTGATAAAAAATTCATATATAATGTTTTTTCGCGTGAACGTTTTTTTTTTTTTTTGAACAGCAGCAAAATTATATAAGGGGCGAGCAAGCAGCTCAAACCCGGAAAAAGAAACAGAGTACAATTACATCAAAGCTTAGAATGACCAAATTCAGACACCGGATCACTAACCCATCGACTCCAAACTAAGTTTCTACCTTTCTTTTTCCTAGCATTAATCCACAAATGGGAAAGTATTTTGATTTCAGCTGCCAATTCCTTGTGTGACTTAATTTCGTTTCTAAAGACGCCCTTGTTCCTAAAGGACCAAATCACCCAAACAAACGTCAAACAAATTGCTTCATTTACATCCGCCAGCCAAGCGGGGCCTACAAAGATCGATTTGCTGTTCACGCCCTTGTTCGCGTGAACGTTTTAATGTATATTCAGTAATTAAATATATGGTGGGTTGGTGTGGGGTAGGGAGGAGTGATTGTGTCGATATGTATATTGGGATTAGAGGCATCTTTTTCAAAGGACCACTAGCATTGACCCGTTTTCAGCTCCAAATACAGCATCAATGTCTTCTTGCTATTTCTAAAGTCAAATCAATTTTCACCCAACTATAATATTCTACTAAAAGAAATTATGATTTTACATTTGTCATATATGTGTGGATTAAACGTGGTTTTTAGCTAGTTACATCTTGCACATTGACCGATAGAGGGCAAGAGGTGTGGTCCTAACATTTTAGGTGTTGATATGTCTATGTCGAGTATCGACCGATACTTACACATGTGAGAGTATCAGTAAATAATAAATCAATATGAATGAATTTATGAATATAATACGATCTGAGAAATTTACAAAAAATAAAATAAATGATAAGGTGTATGGTCGAATGAATGCTACCGTATTAGAACATCTTATGACTAGGTAATCTGAAATAGCAGTTCAAAAAGACTTGGTGTGTATAAAAACAAAGGTTATTTTGTACAAAAAAACATTAATGAATAAACATGTATAAATAAAAAACTAAATTACTCAATTAAGTCATTTTTCCTAAGAATTTCTATCTAATTGTGTAATGGACATAGCTTAAATATCATGATCATTATTTTTATTTTAAATTTGCGTCTCTAATTGCTTAGATGTTTGTGTATGTATAGTTGTCGAGATATGGAGAGAAGAAGAAACCATTACAAAAAAGATGACAGTGACTAGTAGTTATCCCATATAATAACAAAATTATAATAAAACAAATAAGAAACATAGAAATTGACTAGTGAGTTCGCAAGTGTCCCCAAACGCCTATGACTTTTCTCTTTGTAGTATTATACATATATGAAATCACAATACTACCTATAGAATCAATCATTGTCGTTTTGATATAACATCGGTCTTTATCTCGGGTCGCATAACTCTCTTTGGCATCTATTTTTCGACTATAGTTATAATAAAACATCGAACTCGTATGAATCCGGCACTCAATATACTTACTTTTTATCTCAATTTTACCCGTGACTATGCGGAGGTCACAACATTGAAAGAATTTAAAAGATGATACTAGTCGGCTAACTATTTTTTGTGTAGGCTAACTATTTTTTGTGTTTGTTCATATTTGGGTAAAAAAAATTTTTGTATATATATATGGCCAACGAACTTGTTTGAAGTATTCACATATTACCCTTATTACCACCGGTTGATGTAGGTTACAGCAGGCATGTCATAAACGTATGATTATGTAATAACACGGGAGGGTAATGAAGTATTGGTTTTATTCACATTTGGTAATTTCCTTTTTTTCGTACACATATGACCAACGAACTTATTTAATCTGTTCAAATGTTACCATTATTATACTTTAAAAAACGTATATGTACTTCTAAAAACGTATAAATACGCATATATACTTCTGAAAACGTATTTCATACTTCTAAAAAGATAAAACTATGTATTTATACTTCTAAAAGATATATTGGGTGACGTGGTATACACGTAGGATTATATAATGACATAGAAGGGTCATGAACTATTGGTTCTGTTCATATTTTGGTAAAAAAAAAATTATACACATATGATCAACGAACTTGTTCAAATGTTACAATTATTATACTTTAAAAAAATACGTGTGTGTGTGTATATATATATATATATATATATATATATATATATATATATATATATATATATATATATATATATATATATATATATATATATATATATTGTAACACCCGGCTTTTAAAACAAAAACACCCCTGAAAATTTTTCATTTGAAACAAAGGTTTCAATACATAAAACCATAACAAAAGGGGTATATTTTATTAAAAACGGGTACAAGTGTATCAAGGAGAGTATAAAATACCGTAATCTCCTTTGAAGCCGGGCTGCTACTGACAGCATCTAAAAGTCCCACTTCTTTAGTCACGGACTCTATCTTTTCCCTTATCAGGATCATGCTAACCTGCAGGGACATTTAACAAATAACGTGAGCTATAAAGCTCAGTGAGTAATCATATCTGCAAATAACACGTATAAGAAATACATTCATATATAATTTCCTATATATGATAAATCACATAACCATATATCTTTATCTGGATATCGAATCCAAACTCCTAGCCATTCTGGCTGACCGTATATCTCCTAGGATTGCACATCCTACCGCATAGCCTTACGGGTTGTTATTTGCATACATTTCTGTCCCATATTTCTTAGTCACAATTTACCGCATCGTATTTCATGGCTATCAAGCCGCACCAAACAGTTTCATCATTATTATCATAGCCAACTAGGCCGCACCAGTTGGATATACATCCAATATCATAGCCATAAGGTCGCACCATTTTCATATAACAATATCATAATCATTTATGGCTCACGAGTTTGCCCCGCTTTTGCCTAGACTCACGGCTCCGTTCTTGTCATTTCATTGACTCACGGCTTACCCGGTATTGTCTTTATAAAGTTGACTCACAGCTCCGTTCTTGTCTATCACAGACTCACGGCTTATCTGGTATTGTCATATCATTGACTCACAGCTCCGTTCTTGTCTTTCGCAGACTCACAGCTTATCTGGTATTGTCATATTAATGCATCTGTAAACTGTCAAATTTCGTCCCCCAAATCTGTTTCAATATGTAACAATCCAATCAATACATATCTTATATGATATAAGTGAGATTACTCACCTGGATACTTGCTGTGATTGTATCTCGATATTTCTTGCCGTTTTATACGTCCGTACCTATATATTCATTTATATACCAAATGATAATAGGTTAACAACCATTTCAATTGACTCTAATACACGAGAGTCCGATATAATATAATTGGGGACCATTCCTAGATGATAACTTTCAATTACCATCTTTCTTTAAATTATACATTTTCCCAAAATACACGTATTTTGCTACAGTACTTTTGGGAGGTCGTATACGTATTCTGACAATTTTCTACGAAGTTTCATACCATATTAGACCTATGTTCAAAATTTCAAGTCAATCGGATAAGCCTAGCATCAAAATCAAATTTGGAAATTGCACCAAATTTTAACAGAGGAAAACTTCATTTCTGCCTCACCCTCGCGTCGCGACCAAAGCCATGGTCGTCGCGTCGCGACTGCTGCACTTCCAGGCAGTGAAGTCCGACTTTGTGCTAGAAAATCCCATTTTCTCATATTAAGTGCTTAATACTCTGCTTAACCAGTAGGGGTTTGTCCCAAGACCAAAACCCTTCATTTACCACAAGTTTTAAACAATGGAATTGGTAATTCCAATCCATTTCTAACATTTCCCGTTTTTCACATTTTTGGTCCAAAACCGAAATTATCAAAGATTAATCACTTCTACTGATTTATTCTCATCTCTAGCAACATTTGGAACTCATTAGAACCCATTAGAATCCACTGGATCATATAAACATGTATTCTAGGGTTCTTAAGCAAAGTTCCAAATTTTCATTAATAGCAACATACTTTCGATTTAATGTGTGTTCTTACAACACAAGCATGTTTAAGACTTATATAAAAAACAAAATCACTTGGATTATAACTGGAATTCAGTTTCCAGTTCATCCCAAGAAAACCCACCAAGAACACCTTCAAGAACTTGGTTAAAAATCAACTACTAACCTTGTTTAACTTAGGAATCATCAATTCCAAACACTTGCTCCGAATTCACGCTTCAACTCTTGTGGATTTCCAAAAGATTGCTCTCAAAAATCCTTCCCGTAGCTTCTCAACTGATCAGCCACAAATGGAGAGTCAACTCTCCTATTTATACCTCCAAATTTTACAAATTTAGTCCCTAAGTTCATTTTCTTGAACTTTTGGCACTTTTCTCACATTTTATCACATATAACTTTCATTCCTTATACTTTTACCACAAGCAAACAATATTTTTACATAATTGGTCCTTCATATGATCAAATGACCAAATTACCCTTTTTCTAGTATTAACTTTCTAATACTTAGAACACCATATTAAATCATAAATACACTATGATTAACATACTATTACTTAACAAAAGTATTGTGGTGTTACAAATTCTCCCCTCCTTCAAAAGATTTCGTCCCCGAAATCATACAAACAAGCAAGGGTAATTCTTTCTCATTACACTTTCGGTTTCCCATATCATGTGGAAACCTCTATGGTATTGCCAAAATACTTTAACCATGCTAGTCTTCTTGTTTCATCTATCATTCCTCCGGTTGTCCCGGGTACCTTAACTACTTATCTACCTTCATTTCAACATGAGGTATTCGTTGGAATTTATCAATCCATGTTCTCAGAACTATGAGATCCATAGAAAACATTATAAATAACTTGAAGTTCATCAAGAAACTTCGATCGATACACCACAACTCTTACTCTTTGGGACATATGGAAAGGTCCCGTAAACGAGGACTTGACTTTCTTTTCGTCCCAAGCAGATTTTAGTCTTTCCAAAGGATTACTTTGAGTACCACCATCTTCCCTCACTTGGAGTTTCAACGGTTTTTCTCGATGATCCGCATACCATTTTTTTTGCTAATTATTAGCCATTTTCAAATTTCTGGTATTCATCAAGTTTTCTCTTCAGTTTGTACCATAATCTAGGATCTAGCCAACGGCTTTTCTATCACTTCAATCCATCAAATCGAAGTAGAACACGGTACTTCATACAATACTCCACGCGAGCCATCAGAATACTAGTATGCAAGTTGTTATTTCTTATAAATTCTACTAAAAATAGGCGATCTTCTCATCTTCCACCAGGGTCTGTTATGCAAATTTCAAGCATATCTTCTAGAGTCTGCATCATTATCTCGCCTCGTCTATCAATCTGCAAATCATATACAGTACTTACTAGTACTTTTGAACTAATTATTCTTGGGATTTATGCCAAAATCAGTGAATAATTCTATTATCTCGACCTGACACAATTGATACCGGTAACTTATCTATGTAGTTTTTCACTACTTTTCGATCTTAATTTCTTCCCTAGTCGGTATAAATTTGCACTGGTTTCACCAACTGGTCTATTGTTACTCATATAGTATTATACCCATGCGGTACTTGCGAAGACTTTATTAAAGAGTCTATAATAATATCGTCCCATTTCTTCTTTGGGATCCACAACGGTTAAATTTTCCGTATACCTCTAATGATTTGACTTTACTTACACACAAATCAGACACTTTTCACATGTCTTTCAATATCTTTCTTCAGTCCCGGCCACCAATGCATAGGTTATATCACCCTACACAGTTTGGTACTGCCTCGGGTATATTGCATATCTACCACAATATACATCTTTTAAGAACAAATTCCATATCTCGCTCGATTTGAAACCCACCTACACAACCACCAAGGGTTTTCAATCGCCGTGAGTTTCTAACTAGCTTCTTTCGATAGCTAATCATTCATTCACTTTTCACGTTTTCAGACTTGCACACTTCTTTTTGTGCTACCCGAATTAACTCAAGTAATCGATTTGCCATACTCATACACGTGTATGTAACCTTCAAAGGATATTTTCTTTTCAATTCAAGGCCTCTATAGCCACATCCGCCTTTCCGAGATGGTACAAGATTTCATAACCGAAATCTTTAAGTAACTCATCTATCTTTGCTATCTCCTATTTAGCTTCTTTTTGATCAATTAAGTACTTCAAACTTTTATGATCCGTATAAACAGTAAGCTTTACACCATATAAATGGTATTTCCAAAGTTTCAATGCTAAGGTCATAATTGCTACTGCAATATTATGTATCCAAAGTCAACTCTGGATGCATTTCTGTAAAATAAATTATCTTCTCCGCTTAGCGATAATGCTAACACCGGAGCTTCACACAAGGTTTACCTCAACCTTTGAAAAGTTACTTGTGTTTTTTTTTTCTACCCACTCAAACTTTTACTTTTCTTGGTCAACTTTAATCAACGGAACAACAATCAAGGAGCAGTTTTCTACAACTCTCCTATGATAACGTGCCAATTTAAGGAAACTACAATTTTAGTCAGATTCCCCAGGCATTTCCCGTTTTATCACAGCATTATTTCCACTGAATCTACTTTATCATCTTTGGCACTGTTAACATGCCCAAAGAATTGAAACTTCTTTTAGCCAAATTTCATACTTGGAAAACTTCGCATATCACTTTTCTCAACGAAGTAACTCCAATATTTGACACAATCATACATCATATTCAATCGAGTTTCGAGAATATCGAATTCTCGGTAGTCAGTGCACCTACACATTAACTTGTCTTTCTTCTTTTCAAACAAAATAGGGCTTCACACGATGATACATTCGGCCATATGAAACCCCAATTCAAAAACAATTACTTCTAATTGTTTTCCCACTCTGCCATCTCTGCAGGTGCTAATACAGAGCCTAAATAACAATAACGGTTCCCGAAATCAGTTTAATCATAAACTCTTCTCGCCAATCTGGCGATAATCTTGGAAGTTCTTTGGAAGAAACATCCAAGAATTCATTTAAAGTTTTACACTTCTGTCACCGCTTTATTTAGCTTGGCCAATACTACACATGCCAACTAAAACATCCTTCCTTTACTAACTCTTTTCTGAGTTTAAGCAAAGAGAAGTAATCGGTATTCTCAACAACGGTCATTTACTCTGGATTTTGCTCCATTTCATTTCTGAGTTTTGAACCATAATGTTCATTTTTCTACAATTCATGTTAGCATCATTCATTGCTAACTAATTCATATGCACAATTTCTTCAGATTCATTGGTAGTCATCAGCTTCAGATTTATAGGGAAAAATGGTCCCGTAAATCCTAGGCAGACTACCTTCCAGGTGTTCAATATCTTGAACATATTTTCTATCTGCTATAGCTACTTCCAAAATTTTCATCCATAATCGTTGATGAAATATTCAGACAAGACATCAAAGTCACCGATCCCAAGCACAGCTTCATGGATCAAATATAACATATACGGGGATTATATTCAAAACAATCATACATAAGACCATATCAGTCTACTCACAAGCTTCTTCCAAAGTCTGCTGGGATGCTCGTGGTACCACTGGTCCTTCTCGACCGTTCATTTCTTCTTTCTTTCCTCCCCGTTCTTTCTTGGGTTTATCACCCGTTACTCCACATTTAACATGTGAACATTTCGTAGGGAAGTGATCTATAGCTCCGCGCTGGAAACACTTCCGTCCCATCCAACAAGCTCGAGCAATATGCTCCTGTTTCTACGATTTCAACAATTCATCGGTAGAGTCACAACTCTAAAATTTTCTGAGTGCTTTTCCTGTACTTCTTACACCACATCGCCTTTTTCATTTTGGTCCCTTCCCTTTAAGGTTGGACCTAAATTGTGTTAACTTCTTCTGAAGCGTCCACTAATATTTTTCTGCTTTTCTTGTAGTCTCAACTACTTTTCTTTCACCTTGAATTTCAGTCAGGGTGAGCAACTAATTCCTTTTTCTGACCACATCAGCTACTATTGCTTGTCATGTGGATTTTATACTACTTGTCTTCTTGCCCATCATTCAATGGAGCCTTGGGAAAGGGCTGGTCCACCTCATAAAGCTCCACGCCCAAAATTCCTTCTAGTAAGATTTGCTGCTCGTACTTCTTATACGTCAGAAGTCAGCAACAGTTAGGTTATATATATATGTATAACAACAACTTATATACACCTAACTATTCATCATGTCTACTATCTCAAGGTTTAAGTCCATGAATCTACTTTATAGACACCTAGTTCACTTAAACCACGGCTCTGATACCAACTTGTAACACCCGACTTTTAAAACAAAAACACCCCTGAAAATTTTTCATTTGAAACAAAGGTTTCAATACATAAAACCATAACAAAAGGGGTATATTTATTAAAAACGGGTACAAGTGTATCAAGGAGAGTATAAAATACCGTAATCTCCTTTGAAGTCGGGCTACTACTGACAGCATCTAAAAGTCCCACTTCTTTAGTCACGGACTCTATCTTTTCTCTTATCAGGATCATGCTAACCTGCAGGGACATTTAACAAATAACGTGAGCTATAAAGCTCAGTGAGTAATCATATCTGCAAATAACACGTATATGAAATACATTCATATATAATTTCCTATATATGATAAATCACATAAACGTATATCTTTATCTAGATATCGAATCCAAACTCCTAGCCATTCTGGCTAACCGTATATCTCCTAGGATTGCACATCCTACCGCATAGCCTTACGTGTTGTTATTTGCATACATTTCTGTCCCATATTTCTTAGTCACAATTGACCGCATCGTATTTCATGGCTATCAAGCCGCACCAAACAGTTTCATCATTATTATCATAGCCAACTAGGCCGCACCAGTTGGATATACATCCAATATCATAGCCATAAGGCCGCACCATTTTCATATAACAATATCATAATCATTTATGGCTCACGAGTTTGCCCCGCTTTTGCCTAGACTCACGGCTCCGTTCTTGTCATTTCATTGACTCACGGCTTACCCGGTATTGTCTTTATAAAGTTGACTCACAGCTCCGTTCTTGTCTATCACAGACTCACGGCTTATCTGGTATTGTCATATCATTGACTCACAGCTCCGTTCTTGTCTTTCGCAGACTCACGGCTTATCTGGTATTGTCATATTAATGCATCTGTAAACTGTCAAATTTCGTCCCCCAAATCTGTTTCAATCTGTAACAATCCAATCAATACATATCTTATATGATATAAGTGAGATTACTCACCTGGATACTTGCTGCGATTGTATCTCGATATTTCTTGCCGTTTTATACGTCCGTACCTATATATTCATTTATATACCAAATGATAATAGGTTAACAACCATTTCAATTGACTCTAATACACGAGAGTCCGATATAATATAATTGGGGACCATTCCTAGATGATAACTTTCAATTACCATCTTTCTTTAAATTATACATTTTCCCAAAATACACGTATTTTGCTACAGTACTTTTGGGAGGTCGTATACGTATTCCGACAATTTTCTACAAAGTTTCATACCATATTAGACCTATGTTCAAAATTTCAAGTCAATCGGATAAGCCTAGCATCAAAATCAAATTTGGAAATTGCACCAAATTTTAACAGAGGAAAACTTCATTTCTGCCTCACCCTCGCGTCGCGACCAAAGCCATGGTCGTCGCGTCGCGACTGCTGCACTTCCAGGCAGTGAAGTCCGACTTTGTGCTAGAAAATCCCATTTTCTCATATTAAGTGCTTAATACTCTGCTTAATCGGTAGGGGTTTGTCCCAAGACCAAAACCCTTCATTTACCACAAGTTTTAAACAATGGAATTGGTAATTCCAATCCATTTCTAACATTTCCCGTTTTTCACATTTTTGGTCCAAAACCGAAATTATCAAAGATTAATCACTTCTACTGATTTATTCTCATCTCGAGCAACATTTGGAACTCATTAGAACCCATTAGAATCCACTGGATCATATAAACATGTATTCTAGGGTTCTTAAGCAAAGTTCCAAATTTTCATTAATAGCAACATACTTTCGATTTAATGTGTGTTCTTACAACACAAGCATGTTTAAGACTTATAATTATACAAAATCACTTGGATTATAACTGGAATTCAGTTTCCAGTTCATCCCAAGAAAACCCACCAAGAACACCTTCAAGAACTTGGTTAAAAATCAACTACTAACCTTGTTTAACTTAGGAATCATCAATTCCAAACACTTGCTCCGAATTCACGCTTCAACTCTTGTGGATTTCCAAAAGATTGCTCTCAAAAATCCTTCCCGTAGCTTCTCAACTAATCAGCCACAAATGGAGAGTCAACTCTCCTATTTATACCACCAAATTTTACAAATTTAGTCCCTAAGTTCATTTTCTTGAACTTTTGGCACTTTTCTCACATTTTATCACATATAACTTTCATTCCTTATACTTTTGCCACAA
Source organism: Cichorium intybus (assembly GCA_023525715.1). Classification (NCBI taxonomy): domain Eukaryota; kingdom Viridiplantae; phylum Streptophyta; class Magnoliopsida; order Asterales; family Asteraceae; genus Cichorium; species Cichorium intybus. The sequence goes on along the minus strand of CM042012.1, from coordinate 106,153,877 downwards.
GCAAACAATATTTTTACATAATTGGTCCTTCACATGATCAAATGACCAAATTACCCTTTTTCTAGTATTAACTTTCTAATACTTAGAACACCATATTAAATCATAAATATACTATGATTAACATACTAATACTTAACAAAAGTATTGTGGTGTTATATATATATATATATATATATATATATATATATATATATATATATATATATATATATATATATATATATATATATATATATATATATATATATATATATATATATATATATATATATATATATATATAAACGTACAAATACGCATATATATACTTTTGCAAACGTATATCATACTTCTAAAAATATAAAACTATGTACATTTCTAAAAGATATATTTATACTTCTAAAAACGTAGTTGGTTGCATTTTTTTCACCCCTAGTATTTCTACTTTCTAAAGCATATTTTAATATTTTAAAAGTATAAAAACGTGTTTTTTATATTTTAAGAAGTATAAATATGTATTTTTACGTTTTTAGAAGTATAAATATGTTTTATAAGTACAAATACGGTCTATTAATTTTAGAAACATATTTATACTTCTAATATGTAAAAATATGTTTTAGAAGTATTAATACTAGGTGTAAAAAATTAAACCAAATACGTTTTAAAAGTATAAATGTATTTTTTAAAGTATAAATATATTTTTTAGAAGTATAAATACATATTTTTATATTTTTTGAAATATAAAATACATTTTTAGAAACGTATTCATGATTCTAAAATGTAAAAATATGTTTTAAAAGTATAAATACTAGGGGTGAAAAAATGAAATCAAAATAGTTTTTAGAAGTATAAATATATCTTTTAGAAGTATAAATAAATTTTTTAGAAGTACAAATACATAGTTTTATGTTTTTAGAAGTATGAAATACGTATTCAGAAGTATATATGCGTATTTATATGTTTTAAGAAGTATATACGTTTTTTAAAGTATAATAATGGTCACATTTGAATAGTTTGAACAATTTCGTTGGTCATACGTATACAAAAAAAATAATCAAAATGTGAACAAAACCAATAGTTCATTACTCTCTTGTGTCATTACATAATCTTACGTGTATGCCACGTCAGCTGATATATATTTTAGAACTATAAATACATTTTTTAGAAGTATAAGTACATAGTTTTATGTTTTTAGAAGTATGGAATATGTTTTTAGAAGTATATATGCGTATTTATACGTTTTTATAAGTATATATACGTTTTTAAAGTATAACAATGATAACATTTGAACAAATTGAATAAGTTCGTTGGTCATATGTGTACAAAAAAGGAAATTACAAAATGTGAACAAAACAATACTTCATTACCCTCCTGTGTAAATACATTTTTTAGAAGTACAAATACATAGTTTTATGTTTTTAGAAGTATGAAATACGTTTTCAGAAGTATATATACGTATTTATACGTTTATATATATATATATATATATATATATATATATATATATATATATATATATATATACATACATGTTTTTTAAAGTATAATAATGGTCACGTTTGAACAGTCGTTGGTTATATATGTACAAAGTAAATGTTAATTACCAAATGTAAGCAAGTGAAGCCCACCCTAGCTGGGTGGATGCACCCGGGTTATATACCCATGTGGTGGGAGGTCTGGAGTTCGACTCCGACTAACCCCATGTGGGGGATTTTCCTGGAAGGCGAATTAGGTGGAGGGGAAAGGCCTTTGCGCCTTAGGTAATCGCCAACCGTTCTGGGTTGCGGGGCTGATTACCCTCAAGTGAAACTATATCTATTCGCTGGTTCCAAAAAAAAAAATTACCAAATGTAAGCAAAACCAATACTTCATTACCCTCCCGTGTCATTATATAATTCTACGTATACGTCACATTAGCTGTAACATATACCAACCGGTAATAAGCGTAATATGTGAACATTTCAAACAAATTCGTTGATCATATGTGTAAAAAAATTTACCCAAATATGAACAAAATGATTACCTTTTTGAGTCATTAACCCAAAATTTAATGCAAACTTTAATTTTCTAGTGGTACTAATGGATTATGTATTTGTGAGTCGTGCATTATTACTTGTACACTGAAAACACAAACAAAATTAAAAATCAGGAGGTTAAATTGAAAATCATTAAAAAAACGGATTATTCACTTGACGTAATGTGTTTTCCCTTAGAAAACGTATATTTTAGAAAACATATCAGGAAATTTTTATAAAAAATTATTAAATTTTCAATATTTTATCTGAAAAATAAGTACTTTATTTTTTATTCTAAAAAATTCATTAACATTTACATCATTAATGAGGTCATTATTAAATAACAAATATTATTATTTTTCAATAAAAGTACTAAATTTTATATATCTATTTTAAATAAAATTATTAAGTTTATATATTTTTTTCGAAAAAGTTATTGTGCTTTAAAAATTATTATTGCTATTATTAATTAAGACTACTGTTATTAATCCACAATAGAGAAGTTTATTCACAACTTTTTGGTGTAATGTTTACCGTCAAATCAAAAACCAAAATACTTTAACAAACAATCACTATAAAAGAGCTTTTTCACATACCTTTTTTATTATCTCACAATGATATTATATATAAATGTAATAGATATATAAATAGAATAATATTATTTTGTAAAAAAAAAACCCTAACCATAGAGCTTGCTAATTAGCAAGTTCTTTGAAAAATCTTGTTTTTGAAAAGTTTCTCTTAAGCTTCTTAAACTTATGAGAGATTTTTATTTGAAAAAGCTCTAAAAAAAGCTTTTATAGTGAATGCTCTTAGGGTCATCTTAAATTATAGTATACGAGTGTGTGAGTCCATCACACACACATGTAAGCTTATTTAGTATCATCCCAATACTAACAATCATTTGCTTTAGTTTCAATATTTTTATTTTTTTAAACGGTATGATTTTTCAGTTATAACTTTTTCTATTTTTTGAAAAATAACTTGGTTTTTCGGTTTGTTCTTAGTTATGTTTTTTTTGTGTTTTTTAAAGATGGATAACTTTTTCAATTTTTTTGGTTATCTGATTATGGTTGTTTTCGATTTAAAAACACTTTTTATGTTTTCTAATATTAGTTTTTAGTTTAATTTTTTTTAATCGTGAATTTTTTTTGTTTACAACATGCCAATTGTTTCACTGAAACAACTATATGCCATCTTATTGACACATAACACATATAATAAATAAAGACACATTAGATAAATGTGATGATGGGTTTGTTTACTATTTTACATGTTAAGTTTTTGTTGTAGAGGAAATTCAAACATATTTATTTTTTAGGGTTTATAAGAAAAGTTGAAAGGATTATGTTCATTATTCTACATTAACCTGATAAAAGGATATTTGACATACTATAAGAATGCATCAGCTAAATTCTCAAATGAACTTAAATATCCCTTTATTAAGTTAACATATAACTAATGTATAATCAAGTTGATTTTGCAATTTCTCATGTTACATTCTTATAATATGTTTGTCATTACATATAAACGAGAAATGCATCCCTAAACTCCAAGTGGGCAAGATTTTAGAATTGTTTGACCTAAAACTTGACAATGTATGTGAGTGTTACTTATTAAGGAAGATGATAATAGCGTCATTCATATGAAATTGTGAGAGAGGCAAGTATCTATTGGACCTCGTGCATACTAATGTATGTGGACCGTTCAGATCAACTATGAGACATGGTGTAAGTAACTTTGTTCCATTAACTGATGATTTTAGTAGATATGATTATGTGTATCTGATTAGACATATGTTTGAAACATTTATGGTGTTTAGGGAATTACCAAATGAAGATAAGAACCAACTGGGAAAAAGGATAAAAATGTCATATCCATGAAAGGATAGTGGTTTTCTTAGTTAATAATCTTATGATTATCTAATAAACTGTTCACTAGCTAGCTTCACCTACAACACCAAAGCATTACAAGGTGTGTCTAAAAGGGAAAACGAACAATATGGTTCAAAGTATGATGAGTCGTACTATGCTTCCAAATAAATCATAGATATTACTACAAGTAGGGATGCCCAAATGGTCCTCGGAACCGAGCCCAAGCCCAAGAACCGAGGAACCGAACTCGAGATAAGGAACCAACCATGTTACTGTTGGATTAGGTGTCTAAGCCATGACTAATAATTAGTATTTACCTAATTAATAGAAGCACAGTCCATTTGGGTTGCCCTCATGGCTGGAGGTTTGGTAGGAAATTCGATAGAGAGAAAGGTTGATTTATTATGGGATTAATAAATCAACAAGAATTAAATATATGGTTTATTAATATATTAAAGTGATAATATATTAATTAGAAACTATATTAATTAATTAGGAATTAATCCAGAATTAATTGGATTTAATTTGGGGATTAAATTAATTAATTAAAGGTGCAGGGACTAAAACTGTAATTATTCAATAGTTGAGTAAGTGGCAGTATGACAGTGACCAGTGGAAGTCGAAATCCATATATGGAAATATATGAATTTCGAAATTGATAATAGAGGATAAATAGGAGTTTGAATTATAAGATAAAAGGTTTATCTTATTTGAATTCAAAAGGGTTTATCTCTAAGGCTTATCAGTTAATCATCTGGAAACTATAAATAGGGATCCCTGGCACCACATATGAATTCGCCACTTTCAAAGAACCCTCTCAAGAATTCGATTTCCATATTCCTCCAGTTTGGGTGTGACTTCCATTTGAGGCAGGATAGTTTTGCTGCTCAGCTTCAAGAAATAAAGGTTGGTTTTTTCTGTTTTGATCTTTAGTTTCTTTTTTCTGGCCTCTAGGTTTTTTTGTTGTATGTTCAATTAGAAGAAAACATAGATCCTTATAGGTTGCATGTGAACTTAGGTTATTTAGTTCATGGATTGCTTAAAACCTTTCAGTGGTATCAGAGCCTGTATTGTTTTCTTGTTGAATGGTTATAACTGTTTTAGGGTTTAATGCTTCTAAACCCTAATTTAATGAGGATCGACTTTTTGGATTAGGGTTTTGGAAACCCTAATCCCCCCCTTTGGTAATTTCGATTTCTAGCTATTAGGGTTTTAGAAGGTTTTCTATTTTTGGTAACTTTATTTGTTAATTAAAAAGATAACCTTAAACCTATTCCTAAAAATCGAAAATTAAGGGTTTGAGATAGGTTTTAATTAGTTTGATTAATTTGGATAAACCTATCTTCATTTGAATTAATTTAATTAATTGTTAATTAAAAGATAATTCAAAAGGATTTAAATTAATTTAAAATTTCGAAAAATTAATAGAAAAATCCAGAAAAATTATTTTAAAATGTTTAAAATATTTAGATTTAATTAATTTAATTAATTGGTAATTAAAATTGATTAAATCGATTATAAGGTTTAATTTAATTCAAAATTTAATTGTTAAATTTGGTAAAATTAAAAGATAAACCTTAAATATTTTAAAGGGTTTTAAAATACATCTTATATATGTTATTAAAAGTTAATACTATATATATGAGAAAAATTTGGTCAGTCAATTCAATAGTAGGCCTCATTCACGAAGCTGGTCTATAAAGTGGGTATAAGGAGACTGCCTATAAAATGGTAGTCTAATGGGTGAACACTCTCACCCACCGCTCGCCTGATCAGTGGAGGGTCGTTAGCCGAACAGTTTTGACAAGGACCACTTAATCATTAAAAGTATAATGATCAAAGTACTAGAACCCTACACAAAAATCCCAATCTAGTTACTTTAGGAAAAATGTGAATTTGATGCTACCCCATGAAATTGCACATTGCACTTTATGAAATGTTGGTGGAGCGTGTGTGGTTTACCGGCACACCAATGGAGGTTCATAAAGAGTGGCAATGGGTGTCTCGGGTGTTATCATTGTTGATGGAGCGTGTGTGGTTTACCGGCACATCAATTTGAGATGATAATGGACCCCGAGAGTACCAAGCTAATTTGCATGGTTATTCACACCCGGTTTGTGATCCTCGGCATCCCAGTCACAAACGGTGGGGCATATCCGAGATTAAACATGCTATTGAACAGTTCAATAAATCTCATAAGAAACTAGGAATTCCATTAATAATAAGATTATTTTTCCGCGGTGGAATCGGCTGAATCGTCATTCGCCTACCTTTATAAAATTTGCTTATAGATTACGGCATCCCTCTTCTATGTTGCAAATTGTTATAGTTGGATCCTAGCCTTATTTTATATTGGGTTATTATAAGGACCGACAAGTATCTAATTAAACTTACCTTCTTTTATAGATGTCTTCTGCTGATCAATCCGCTCCCCAATCAAACTCCAGTGTTCCCTCAATCCTCTCACTGTGTTCCAAGGTTCAATTGAACGGGACAAACTATAATGACTGGATTAGAAACATCAAGATGGCTCTGAGGTATGAGAACAAAGAGTATGTTCTCGAGACCGAGCTTGTCGATGTCGACCCCGAAACTGCTACTCCCGAGGAAATTGCCTCGTACCAAAAACATACTGATGATGCAACCAAAGTGGCCTGCATCATGATCGCCACAATGAACCCTGAATTGCAGAGAATATACGAAGACTACTGGCCCTATGAGATGCACAAGGAGCTTGCGGAAAAGTTCCGCAAGCAAGAGCGCATCGAGAGGTGCGAGGTGGTCAAGGACTTCACGAACAGCAAACCCAAAGATGGAGAGTCCATCTGCACTCATGTGCAAAGAATGCAAGGTTACGTGGAGCGGCTTAGAAAGCTTGCGATGCCTGTACCGGAGCAGTTGGCCGTTGACATAGTGCTTAACTCGCTGCCGAGTTCTTATGACCAGTTCAGGCTGGCTTATCATTTGAACAACAATCAGGCTAATATGACTGAGTTGCATCGCATGCTTCGAGTAGCTGAGGACGGGATGAAGGGTAAAAGTGTACCCTCGGTTAATCAGCCCGTTCTAGCCATTGGAAGTGGCAAAGGAAAGAAAAGGAAGGGCCCTCCTAAGCAAAATTGGAGGGAAAAGGTTCAGGCCGGGTCATCCAGTAATGGCTCGAGAACCAAGACTTCCCAAATTCCTTGCGTGGCCAACCCCGATGAAGCCAACTGTTTTTACTGCAAAGAAAAGGGCCATTGGAAGAGAAGCTGCCCCAAATACTTGCAGGATGTCAAGGATGGAAAAGTAAAGCCGTCGACAGCAGGTATATACACTATCTTTAAAAACTCACCATCTTCTAATTCTTGGGTCCTTGATACAGGATGTGGTTTTCACATTTGTTCTGATATGCAGGGCCTAAAGGAAAGCAGGGAGGTGGAGCACGGTAGACTGAACTTGATCATGGGCAATAGGAGATCGTCCCCTGTTACCAAGATTGGAGTTTATAGTTTAGTGCTTAGTAGTGAAGTTTGTATAGATTTATTAGATTGTTGCTATTCGCCAGAAATGGCAAGAAATATTATTTCATTTCACGCATTATTCAGACAAGGATTTCATTTTTCATTTGATAATAATATTGGATCTATTTCTGTTTTCAAAAATGGTATTTTGAATTTTACTGCTTATCCTTGTGATGGTGTGTATGAAACTGTGAAATGTGTTGACAATCTAGGACAAAGTGTAAATTATATTGATTCTACTAGTAATGTGGAAAAGGCATGTCTGTGGCATAGTCGCCTCGGGCACATCAGCAAGAAACGCATCGCCCAACTCCAAAAGGATGGAGTGTTGGAATCATTCGACCTCAAGTCGGATGATGTATGCGAATCTTGTCTGTTGGGCAAGATGACTAAATCACCTTTCAAAGGGTCTTTTGAAAGAGGTGAGGGTCTATTGGACATCATTCACACGGATGTGTGTGGTCCATTCAGATCAACCACAAAGGATGGCACGCGGTTCTACGTGACTTTTACCGACGATTTTAGTAGATACGGTTACATCTACTTGATCAAGCACAAGTCGGACACCTTTGAAAAGTTCAAAGAGTTTAAGAACGAAGTAGAAAATCAATTAGGCAGGAAGATAAAGATGCTCAGATCCGACAGAGGCGGAGAGTATCTAAGTATCGAGTTCCTAGACTATCTAAAGGAATGCGGAATAGTTTCGCAGTTGACACCTCCCAGGACACCACAGTTGAACGGTGTTGCAGAGAGGCGCAACCGAACCCTGTTGGACATGGTTCGTTCCATGATGAGTCGAGCTTCACTTCCCATTCACTTCTGGGGGTATGCCTTAGAGACTGCCGCCCATATCCTCAATCTTGTCCCAACTAAGAAGGTTGCAAAAACACCTCATGAGATGTGGACGGGGAAAGCTCCCTCGTTGGCACATATCAAGGTCTGGGGTTGTGAGGCTTTCGTTAGACGAGAGACTCAAGACAAACTCGCAGACAGAAGCGAAAGGTGTTTCTTCATTGGTTATCCCAAACAGTCCTTTGGATATCTATTCTACAGACCGAGCGAGGACGTGGTCTTTGTAGCTAGACGAGCAGTCTTTCGAGAGAGAGAGCTTGTATTCAAAGAGGACAGTGGGAGTACCATTGATCTGGAAGAAATTCAAGAGTCATCAGATGACGCAACCTTAGGAGAAACTAGCAACCAACATGAGGAAGAAGTTCCTGTTGGTCCGACAGATGTATCCTTACCTCTTAGGCGTTCTGGTAGGGTTAGCATGCCACCCGAGTTTTATGGGTTCCATATAACTACGGATGGGGACACGTTTGTCAGTGATAGGACACTGATAAATTTGGATGAACCAGCTAACTATCAGGAAGCAGTGGCGGGCCCTGAGTCTGCCAAGTGGAAAGAGGCCATGGATAGCGAGATCAAGTCCATGTATGACAATCAAGTTTGGAACTTGGTTGACAATGTACCGGGTCGTAAGACAGTCGGATGCAAATGGATCTTCAAGAAGAAGACCGACATGGACGGAAAGGTACACACTTTCAAGGCAAGACTGGTTGCGAAGGGCTTTACTCAAACCCCAGGGGTTGACTATGACGAGACCTTCTCACCAGTAGCTAAGATAAAGTCTATTAGGATTATGCTGGCCATAGCTGCATTTCATGACTATGAAATTTGGCAGATGGACGTCAAAACCGCTTTCCTTAACGGGAAGTTGACTGAGGATGTTTACATGAATCAGCCAGAGGGTTTTGTCGATGCAAAGTATCCAAATAAGGTGTGTAAGCTTGAGAGATCAATCTACGGATTGAAGCAAGCTTCTCGCAGCTGGAATCTTTGTTTCCATGAGAAAGTCAAAGAGTTTGGCTTCTCTAGGAGCGAGGATGAGTCCTGCGTATATGTCAAGGCTAGTGGGAGTATAGTCACCTTTCTGGTGCTGTATGTCGATGACATACTGCTCATGGGAAACGATATTCCAACCTTGCAAGATGTCAAGGCTTGGCTTGGGAAATGTTTCGCCATGAAGGACCTAGGAGAGGCTGCCTATATTCTTGGGATAAGAATATTGAGAGATAGGAAGAAAAGACTAATTGGACTTAGTCAGGGTACATACTTGGAAAAGGTACTAAAGAGGTTTAGTATGGAAAATTCCAAGAAGGGAGAGCTACCTATCCAAAGTAATGCGAAGCTGAGTAAGACTCAAAGTCCGAGTACAGACGAGGAAATAGCTGAGATGAGTCGAGTACCATACGCTTCGGCTGTGGGATCGATCATGTACGCTATGACGTGTACTCGCCCTGACGTGGCTTTTGCCTTGAGCATGGTCAGTCGGTACCAGGGTAACCCTGGAAGGGCGCATTGGATAGCTGTGAAAAATATACTCAAGTACCTGCGAAGGACCAAGAACATGGTGTTAGTCCTCGGTGGCAGTGATACCTTGAGAGTTGAAGGATATACAGATGCCAGCTTTCAGACGGATAGAGACAGTGGTCGGTCTCAGTCGGGCTGGGTATTCCTTTTGAACGGTGGAGCAGTGACTTGGAAAAGTTCCAAGCAAGAAACAGTGGCTGATTCTACGTGCGAATCAGAGTACATAGCAGCAAGTGAAGCGTCAAAGGAAGCGGCTTGGCTGAAGAACTTTATCGGTGACCTTGGAGTAGTCCCGAGTATTCAGGAGCCCTTGGAACTGTTCTGCGATAATGAAGGTGCGGTCGCCTTGACAAAGGAACCGCGAGATCATGGAAAGTCCAGACATATCGACAGAAAGTACCACTACATCAGGCATAGGGTAGAAGAAGGTCACCTCCTTGTAAAGAGGGTATCATCGGAAGATAATCCTGCAGATCCCTTGACAAAGGCTCTGAGTAGGATTAAGCATAATCAGCATGCTAGGAGCATTGGATTAAGAGATGATATAAGTTTTAGTAATTAGATAGATTTCGAAACTTGTAACAATGTATTGTATTTGACTCTTGTGATTTAATAATAGAGATTTATTATGGTTTACTACTCTTGTCAGTACTTTATCATTGTGTTTCAAATTTTGCATGTTTTACTTCCTGAATAATTAGATTATTCAAATATCCACAGTCGATTACACTTTAAGGGAGTAAGTGTGAAGGAAGACTGTCATGAATTGGTAATAGATTGTCTAAGGAGTTAGACATTGCAATTGGATTGCTGCACCATTCGTGAGTACTTGGAAATGGAGATTTGAGTATTGGATAAACCCGCGCTCAATGGATTGCTTCATGGATTACATCACGAGCAATGTTGAGACGATAATATCTTTTGATCTTTAAGCTAAGACATATGAGTTATGATTTATTAGACGGTTGTTCATTGATAATACGAAAACGCATCGGTAACTCGGTGTTATAAAACGTATTGTTGTGGGTAATTTGTCTGGTAAAAGACATAAGTATATGAGTCAAAGCTTATTCGTCCCTTGACCCTAACGGGAAACAGATATCTGTAGGCCTCTCGATGATTTTGAAGTTGACTAAAATGGTTGGCCAACCGGGACTAAATTGGTAGTCTAAGAGTCATATGCAAATCGGAAATCGAGGAACAGTGAATCAGACCAGATTGATTTTATCCATGTCTTGAGTCTGAAAAATATCTTGTTGGACGAAGGATCATCAGATCACTTATCTATGGACAGGACTGATTAGATCAGAGTTTGGCATTGGTTTCTAGGAAGCTACAAGTGCTGGTTAATTAGAGGCTAAATTGGTAATTATAGTCATAGACTTATCCAAGTGGGAGACTGTTGGATTAGGTGTCTAAGCCATGACTAATAATTAGTATTTACCTAATTAATAGAAGCACAGTCCATTTGGGTTGCCCTCATGGCTGGAGGTTTGGTAGGAAATTCGATAGAGAGAAAGGTTGATTTATTATGGGATTAATAAATCAACAAGAATTAAATATATGGTTTATTAATATATTAAAGTGATAATATATTAATTAGAAACTATATTAATTAATTAGGAATTAATCCAGAATTAATTGGATTTAATTTGGGGATTAAATTAATTAATTAAAGGTGCAGGGACTAAAAATGTAATTATTCAATAGTTGAGTAAGTGGCAGTATGACAGTGACCAGTGGAAGTCGAAATCCATATATGGAAATATATGAATTTCGAAATTGATAATAGAGGATAAATAGGAGTTTGAATTATAAGATAAAAGGTTTATCTTATTTGAATTCAAAAGGGTTTATCTCTAAGGCTTATCAGTTAATCATCTGGAAACTATAAATAGGGATCCCTGGCACCACATATGAATTCGCCACTTTCAAAGAACCCTCTCAAGAATTCGATTTCCATATTCCTCCAGTTTGGGTGTGACTTCCATTTGAGGCAGGATAGTTTTGCTGCTCAGCTTCAAGAAATAAAGGTTGGTTTTTTCTGTTTTGATCTTTAGTTTCTTTTTTCTGGCCTCTAGGTTTTTTTGTTGTATGTTCAATTAGAAGAAAACATAGATCCTTATAGGTTGCATGTGAACTTAGGTTATTTAGTTCATGGATTGCTTAAAACCTTTCAGTTACTTGGTCGGTGCTCGGTCCGTATATGTGGCTTAATTCGGTCTTGGTCTTTCTCGGTCTTGGTCCTTCGGTATTGTCGGGTTCTCGGGTACGGAACCGACTAAAAGTTTAAAAGACTTTAAGATTGTAATGTAGGCCTTTGAAATTTTTACGCTTGGTCCTGCTCGGGTAAAACCCGACCAAACCCATACCCGAACCCAAGACCAAGTCCCATAGTTTGGTCGGTCCTTGGTTCCATTGAATGTCTTCCCTCGGTCGGTCCGGCTCGGGTTCGGTCCTGGTGGGTCGGTCCCAGGACCACGCTCACCCCTAACTACAAGTATCCTACAAACTTGTACCAACATAGAAGGTTTCTTGAACAATGTCTCAATTTTGAAGTGTAGATGTTTATTCGCTAGCATATTTGAAAATTTAGGTTGTGAAACTCATGCTCATTATGACTCTCAAAGAACACAAGTTAGAGAAGTGTTATCCTACTAGATCGATTAGATATAATAAATATTAGATAACTATATTTTGTTGCTTAAAAGGCAATTTTCCATAAAAGGAAGCTAATATTCAAAGATATTATGGTAGCTAGATTGATCTTGAAGAAATGCAAGATTCAACTAATAAAAGCATGATGTTGGTATTAGTACTCAACCTGAGGTTGAAAACTTGTTAATCCTCAGAAAAGAGTTACCGGGGAATTTGACATACCTCCACTTCCATACAAAAATATGGTAGAGTATGTCATACACTTGAGTTTATGTTTACATGTAACTGCGAGTGATGGGTCACTATTGGACAAGATGGCCTATCACTTATTAGGAGGCCATGCTAAGACTATAGTTTGACAATTGGAGGGAAGTTGTGGAGTGTGAGATAAAATCCATAAATGACAACCAAGTTTGGAACTTGTTTGATCACACATTTGGGCTTGGCAGTTGGATGCAAATAGTTCTTTAAAAAAAGGGCTAACATGGATGGTAATACATACATACAAAGGCCGACTTATATCAACGGGTTGCACTCATAATCAAGGAACCAATTTTGAGGAAGCCATTCACTTGTGGCGATGATTAAATGTATTAGGATATAATTTTGCACAACGGCATTCCATGATTATGGAATGTGGCAAATGGATGAAAAAATCTCTTTCCTTGATGGAAAAATAGCATAGGGAGTCTATATGGCACATCCAAAGAGTTTTGTACAGTGTTAATATCTAAGTAGAGTGTGTAAGCTTGTAAAGTCTGTTTATGAACTTAAGCAAGCATCTCATGGTTAGGATCTTTGCTTCGATGAGAAAAACAAATTGTATGTTATCGAAGAGTAAAGATGAGCCAAGAGTATATATTAGAGTTAGTGGATGTGCAGTTGTGTTTCTTGTAATGTATGTTGATGACATACGACTTATAGATAACAATGTCACAATGTTGAAAAGTGTGAATGACTTGGGAAATGTTTTGCTATGAGCGACATGGGAGAAACAAAGGTCTAAAGAGACATATAAATGCAAATTAAGCCAGAGTACATAACTCAAGAAAGAGTTCGTGCTCACGCAACATGGTATGATATACTAAGCGAAGCTCAGTGGCCATAAAAATAAGTCGAGTCCCATATCCTTTCATTATGTGCTCGATCATATATATATATATATATATATATATATATATATATATATATATATATATATATATATATATATATATATATATATATATATATATATATATATATATATATATATATATATATATATATATATATATATATATATATATATATATATAGCCTGACATATTTTATGTCAAGTGCATTACAAGTCAATATTAGGCTAACCCTAACAGATCACAATGGGATAAGTCAAGAGTATTCTCAAAGGTTTGAGAAGAATAAAAATCATTCTCTTGAACCATTGAAAGATGGAAAGTTCAGTGTAAAAGTTAAAATGAAGCAAGCTTCCAAACTCAAAGAGACAACTCCTGTTTGTGGTCAGTATCCATGTTCTTATTAGACAAAGACATCCTTAGCCATAAAAGTTATATTTGATAGGGCACTTAGCCTATCATTTCACTAAGCCATTGCCATGTATCAAGAATGATCAATATACTAAGTTTATAGAGATTAGATTAGTAAGTGAATTAGCTTAAGTGTATTTAGTCTAGTTTGATTTGATTTGGGAACTTATGCAGTGTAAATCTTTATCTGATTTGACAATTATTCTGTAGAAATCTTAATATATTCATGGTGCAGTCATTTCATTAGTTTATCAGTGTGTTCCAACTCTGCATGTTTTATTAACTTACTAAATACTAAATAATTTAAAACCTCCACTGTCGATCGTACTTTCGGAAGTAAGTAGTGATTTAAGACTGTCATGAAGTATCATTAGATTGTCAATGGAAATGAACATAGCTGGAGATGTGATTAATACTCATATATACTTAACGGAGATTAAGTATTGGAATACCTGCACTTAGAGATTACTTCATGGAAACGGTCATGAGTAATTATAAGATAGTAATATCTAATATTAATATTCTTCAAACAGATATATGTGGGATTCTAAGACCTGCTGTCTGTTGTGCTTTAATGTTCTTCAATGTTATCCGTAACTGGCAACCATACAGGGAATGCGCAGGTATGGCATGATGAGTAGGCGAGATCCATGTAATTAAAGTTTATTTTTTTTCTTCTTCCCTAATAGGAAAAGCAATATCCTTGGGCCCCTCTATGATTTTGTGATGACATCAAAGTGTACGACCGTACTCAGGCTAAGTTGGTAATAAATCAATAGTGTAGTTTATTATTGGTCATCACAAATTTATATCAGGAAACATAATCTTAAATGTTTGATTGACATACTTACATGTCTTACGTTTGTATAGATATCACAAAATAACGGAATATTTGATCACTTACTTAGGGCTGTTTGTACTTATAGGTTATGAGTACAGTTGTGGTCTTGGATAACTTAAAGCTTGCTAGACTAAGGAATGTAGGACTATACAATTGTTGTGACATGTGCATGTGGGAAACTGTTGGAAATATACTCATTGTCACAACAAGTTAGCGACTTTCCATAATTAGCAGTGTCCTTTTGGGTAGGGGTGTGAGAAAAAACCGAAACCGAATAACCGAACCGAACTAAACGATGTTTGGGTTGTTTGGTTCGGGTTATTTGATTTTCGGTTAATTTGGTTTGGTTAACCGAATAAGGATACTTTATTCGGTTTGGTTTTGGTTCAAATTTAATTGTTTTGGTTAAACCAAAAAACCGAATAATCTCTTAATTAATATATATTTTAATATTTTATTTCTATAAATTAATATTTTATATCTTAATTCATATATTTGTTACTAGAAAACTTTCATAACTCATTAATAAATTACATATAACTATACAAGCATAATACAACTCAATTAGTCAAATAATGCAATTGCCCAAATTCAATATATCAATTTGAGATTTCATCGTCTTTTTTTACCTTTTTTTCCTCTTTATAGTTTTTATAGCCATACCCTGATACTCATAGCCATATGAAATGCTTTATTACTTTTGACTGAAGGGAAAAGACGCATTAAGAAAAAAAGCAACGATATCTCCATACGTTGTACTATAGTTTACCCTAGCCCTTCCAATTTCCATGTCTACTTCTCGAATTCTCAATTTCCAATCTCCTTTTTTATCGTCTTTTTTTTTTCTTTATAGTATTTATTTGGTTAAACCGGTAAACCAATCCGATTAAACCGTAACCGAATAAACCAAAACCGATTAACCGAACGTTATTTGGTTTGGTTATGGTTAGTTTTAAGATGCTAAAAACCCGAATTAACCGAACCGATTAAACCGAAAACCGATAAAACCGACCGAATAACACCCCAACTTTTGGGTTACACGAAATATATGATTTGAGCATAAAATGACAAAAGGAAATGATGAGGGACTAGTTTAATAACTTATCATCTTATGTTAAGCTAATTGAAAACTAGTTGAATTCAAGGGTTTAAAAGGAAAATATTTGAATTTCAAATATTGGATAAAGATAACCCTTATCTAGTCAAAGATAAGGATATTCAAAAACCCTAGCCGTATACACGAAGGGTTGATGGCCAAAAAGGCATGAATCTCACCTCTTACTTTTGCAGATTTCCCTTACCTCTCCCCTCAATCCTCCTTTCGGTTATTGAAGGTCTTGGCAAAAACCATAGGGTTTAGGGTTGTTGTAAACGGTTCAAAGGGCAAAAAAGTGGTGGTATTTTCAAGTGTTGCTAAATCATTGTATTGGGTGTGACTACGTCAAAGTGGTGCTATTTTGGACCTTCAAGTCATCCGAAATTAAGAAGAAATTGGGTCTGTTGTTCTACAAAAAGGTAAATCATTGATATTCTTTATGTGTTGTTTTGTTGCTAGAACAAGATCAGTGTGTGTGTCATGGTGATCAAGTTTTGGCTTTTATGCTTCCCTTGCTTTGTGCTCATAAGATCATCATAACCCAACAAATAGGTGTATGAGTGATCCAAGAGGAGGACTGCCACTAAATGTTTATGCTCATGTCCATGGTTGTAAGTCAGCGAAGGAGATCTGGGATAAACTAAATATCATATATGAAGGAACCGAAATGTTTAAAAATAGTGTCATCACAAATACTTTATCTGACTTCGGTGAATTTAAACACATGGAAGGAGAATCCATTGACTAGAAATATGAACATTTATGCACTTTAATCTACAAGCTTAAAAAATACAATATGGACAAAAGTTTGCATGAGATCAACATCAAGTTTTTTAAGTGAAAAAGAATATAAGAGTATCACAGTTATGCTTAAAAAACACGAGCACATAGACATGTATAAGGGTGAGCATGGTACTGGAACCGGACCGACCTGATACCGGGACCGAAAGTACCGATCTCGAAATTACATAAAAGTAGGTACAGAATACCGAACCGAATTATAAGGTACGGTACCGGTACCAGTTCAGTGTAGAAAAATAGTTTAATTTGAACTTAGAAGTGGGAAAAGTACCCGATATTGGAGCGAATCGACACCGGTACCGTAACCAAAATTGCCCAAAATTAAGTACCGAATATCGAACAGAAGTATATGGTATGGTACCAATTCGGTACCGGTATCGGTTCGTGTCACACCCCGATCCTTGGCGGAATCGATCAAGGCGTGATATATTGTTCAAAGTCTCATGACAACTATGTTATAATATGATTAGATTCAATTAAGTACTAAGTATGCAAACAAGATCCACAACATACAAATATAAATCCAAATACAACAACATTTATTACATCAAATTTAAATAGTCTTGTGGGTTTCTAAGGTACACCCTACTTTTCATCAACTTCATTCTTGAAATCTGCATCATGGGTAAAAACAGGTTAACTACGAGAGTTGGTGAGTAATCTAGTTTTATTAAAGAAAATTGTGAGTTTGAATAATTTAAAATTTGTTTTCTTTTGAAGTTGGCAAGCAACTGTTATTGAGATAACAGTTTATAAATCAAAAATTGATTAACAAATGATAACAACAACAATAAGTCCTCACCCTATATATACATATATATATATATATATATATATATATATATATATATATATATATATATAGGATGGAGCAGCTAATCATCATACACACTCAACCACGTGCAATCAATCACCTTAGCGTCCCAAGGCGGGGTGGTCAACCCAATAGCGCTATTATTGTCCATAACGTACCTCAAGAATACGGGCATAGTCATAGAGATTAGACTAAAATTGGTAATGAACTACAAGTACATGTAGCGTAAACAAACAATAATTATACAAATACTGATTCACGTATAAATGTCCCAACAATGTCTCAATGGTGAAAAAATAATAAAATGAAGTTGGAACATATTAAAACCACATGATACACCCCAAAAGTATTGAAAATTATAAAATATGGGGTAGATTACTCACATTAGTCCAATAAGGAATGCGCGTGTTGTACGATAGACGGCTCGAGTCAAAATGTCGTAGAACCTAATATAATTAATAGTTTTGGCTTAGGAATCGATAAACGGGAATATAGTATTAATAAAAATAATTAGACACATATTCTTATATTAGATGAATTAACAATAATCCAAATTTTGTTTTGAATATTAATGTATTCATATGTTAAATGAATTTTAAGTTGAATTAATTACTTTGCTTAATTAATTTATATTTTCACTTTAGGCAAGATTTTAATAATTTCTTATTAAAATAATAACTAGTCAAATTATAAGTATTTACAGATTTTATATATTATAAACAATTATTTATATGAAATAATCATTAAAAATGCATTTTTACATGCTTAGATATTTAGGAAAATGGTTTTAAATACTAAACAGTAATGAAACATTCTGAAATTATCAGAAAATCATTATTTCATAAAATAGTAATTACTATAAAATTTTCATATTTTTCTTAACTGCTTCAGTATTTATTTAGTATTTTAATAATTAAACCACAACAAATTTCAGGAAAAATAATAAATGATTCCCACAAATTCTGGAAAATTAACCATAGTTTTCTAACATTATGTTGAGCCTACTGTAAATATTTTAGATATTTTGGACTATGGGAAGTATTTCTTATGTTTTTCATTATTAACTAATCAATAAAATCATAAATAATATGAAACTATTAAGAGAAATTCATTAGACTTTTTATTTATGATTAACATGTTATATATGATATTCCGATAAGGTTTTATAATTTTTGGATATGTGTAGCTATTTATTATCAATTTAAACCATTAAATAATTATTAAATCAGGAAAAATAAGCAAACATTCTTACAAAAATCTGTATATTTTTTCATGGCGTCTTTAAAATGTTAATAAGGTGCGAAAAATATAAACTCTAGTTTTTAACATACATAAATATATTTTTCAATTTATTTATCTACAACAAAATAAAATACAAAATAAGCTTCAAACAGTAATATAAATGCATGAAACTTTATAAATCCACTTTACGCAATATATTGGTAGTTCCAAAATTTTCCCAGAATTTATTGACTGCAAAAAGTATTTTATGTGAATTATTACCCTATTTTATTGCAATAATTATAGTAATTCAATAAAAATAATTTATTTTCTGAAAATTTCTAGAACTTCTTATTTTATTGATGGTATCCTGAGAAAAATCAGGTTTATGCATAAAATGAGTTTTAGATAGTTTGGTGGATTTAATTTGTTTCATTCATGAATTTGTGACTTTTAACAACATACATTGATGAATGCTTCAAGAGGGATGAAGATTTGAGTATATTGGAGTGTTCTTGGCTGAAATATGAAGATTTCTAGCAGGAATTTCAAGATTGAGAGTGAGAGAAAGAATAGATATGGTTTGAGTGGTGATGAGAATAATGTGTTGGGAGAAAAATGAAAGGAAAGATGATGGGAGGTGTGAGTGGGAGACAATGGGAATAAACTTTTACTTTTGGTGGTCTTCATAATTCCCCACTAACACAAGCATCTTAAGAGTTTTATAAAATTTAATGTAGTGTTTATAAAAATAGAGTTTTATAAAAAATAGGTTATTATTTGATTATAACAATCTACTTTGATTTGAAGTTTAATTATAGCATTCAAGTTTGATTTTTTTTTAATTTAATTAGAACATCATACTTTGATTTGATTTTAATATGGTATCATAATTTAATTTGATTATAGTTATAACGTTATACTATGCTATATTGCTATTAACGTCAATTTATATCGTAGTGTAAGGGTTTTGATCCTATTAGCGTCAACAAATCTCGAGTAGGGTTTATTAAATTTCTAATTGGGTTGGGTTGACCCGAATCCATTTTAGGCGGATGTCACAGTCTCCCCTACTTTAGGAAATTTCGTCCCGAAATTTAAGAAGATAGTACCTTAAGAGAAAAGTTGCGGGTATTTGGTACGTATTTGATCCTCACGCTCCCATGTATACTCGGGTCCACGTGCTGACTGCCACCTGACCTTGACCAGGGGAATGCGACTTCTTTTGAGTTGCTTTTCCTTTCGGTTGACAATTTCCAAGGGTTTCTCGATAAATTGCATTGTCTCGTCGATTTGGATATCCTCGAGAGGAACATGAAGGTTCTCGTCTGCTAAACACTTCTTGAGATTGGCTATATGAAATACTGGGTGAACTTTATTAAGCTCTATTGGTAGATCTAACTCGTAGGCTACTAGTCCGATCCTTTTCAGGATTTTGAACGGGCCTACATAGCGTGGTGCCAATTTACCCTTGCGTCCAAATCGAACCACACCTTTCCATGGGGACACTTTTAACATGACCATGTCACCCACGGTAAATTCAAGCGGTTTGCGTCGCTTGTCGGCGTAACTCTTTTGTCGGCTACGAGCTGCGAGAAGGTTATTGCGAATCTGAGTGATTTTGTCGGTTGTTTCCTGGATAAGCTCAGGACCAACGATTGGAGAATCCACTGTTGCACGAATCACGTGGGACTCGCCAATTTCATGCCAGCAAATAGGAGATCGGTATTTATGGCCATACAATGCCTCAAATGGCGGCATCTTGATGCTAGAATGATAACTGTTATTATAGGAGAATTCCACCAACGGTAAATAAGAGTCCCAGTTTCCTCCGAAATCTAAGACACATGCCCTCAACATATCTTCGAGTGTTTGAATTGTCCTCTCAGATTGACCATCGGTTTGAGGATGATAGGCGGTACTGAGATCGAGGCGGGTTCCCATGGCTGCTTGAAGTGATTGCCAAAACCGAGAGAGAATCTCCCATCACGATCTGAAATGATGCTGAGAGGGATGCCATGCCGACTAACTATCTCGTCGATGTAAATCCGAGCAAGTTGTTCGACCTTCAAATGTTCACGGATGGGAAGGAAATGAGCGGATTTGGTCAAACGGTCAATGATTACCCAAATGCTGTCGTGTCCCTTGGTGGTACGGGGAAGTTTGGTTACGAAATCCATGGCGATCGCTTCCCATTTCCACTCGGGGATTACCGGTTGGACCAATAGTCCAGAGGGTCGTTGATGTTCTGCTTTGACCCTGGAACATGTAAGACATTTGGCCACGAATAAAGAAATATCCTTTTTCATTTCCGACCACCAATAATTGGTTCTCAGGCCATGATACATCTTGTCAGCACCAGGATGAATGGAATATCGAGTTTTATGGATTTCTTCCATCAGGAAGGTACAAAGATTGTCGCGATCTGGGATCCAGATACGATCTTGATAATAGAAAATACCATCAGATTTACTTTCCAACTCCCCATCAATTCCCGTGGGCATGTCATTTTCGGTAATTGCCGAGTGTTGGGCTCCTCGAATTCGGTCACTGAGATTGGACAAGATAGGAGAACATATTAGATGAAATGCTTTGGCATGTTCTTTTCGACTTAACGCGTCGGCTACCACGTTTGCCTTGCCCGGATGATAGCGTATTTCACACTCGTAATCATTTAGGAGTTCAACCCAACGTGTTTGTCTCATGTTGAGTTCCTTTTGATTAAGAATATGTTGCAAGCTCTTGTGGTCGGTGAAAATTACGCATTTAGTGCCGTAAAGGTAATGCCTCCAAATTTTAAGAGCGAAAACCACGGCACCGAGCTCCAAATCATGAGTCGTATAATTCCTTTCATGGATTTTGAGTTGTCGCGATGCGTAAGCTATAACCTTTCCCCTTTGCATCAAAACACAACCTAGATCGAGATTGGAGGCATCGCAGTATACCACGAAATCTTCGGATCCTTTAGGGAGTGTAAGAATTGGAGCGTCACACAATCTTTGTTTAAGAGTTTGGAAAGCGTCTTCCTGCTTGGGTCCCCAATCAAATGGCGTACCCTTACAAGTGAGAAAAGTAAGCGGTAAAGCGATCTTTGAGAAATTTGAAATGAAACGCCGGTAATAGCCGGCTAAACCGAGGAATGACTGAATTTCCTTGGGGGTACGTGGGGCTTTCCAATTCTTGACTGCTTCAACTTTTGCGGGATCGACTAAAATACCCTTGTCACTTACAATATGACCGATGAATTGACCTCATTTAACCAAAACTCGCATTTCGAAAATTTGGCATAAAGCTGATTTCCTTGCAATATTTGGAGAGTTAGACGAAGGTGTCTTTCATGGTCTGCCTTTGTCTTGGAGTAAATGAGGATGTCATCAATAAAGACGATAACAAAACGGTCGAGATAAGGTTTAAATACCCGATTCATCAAGTCCATGAATGCGGCAGGGGCATTCGTTAGGCCAAAAGGCATAACGGTGAACTCGTAATGACCATAACGGGTTCGGAAAGCGGTTTTGGGGATGTCTTCTTCCCGTACTCTAAGTTGGTGATAACCCGAGCGGAGGTCAATTTTTGAGAAGCATGAAGCTCCTTGAAGCTGATCAAAAAGGTCGTCGATCCGAGGTAACGGATATCGGTTCTTGATGGTCAATTTATTCAACTCCTGATAATCGATACACATACGAAACGAACCATCTTTCTTTTTGATGAAAAGAACCGGGGCTTCCCAAGGTGAAGTACTAGGGCGGATAAATCCCTTATCGGTTAATTCTTGGAGCTGACTTGCCAATTCTTGCATCTCGGTTGGAGCCAACCGATATGGAGACTTGGCAATGGGAGCAGCCTCAGGAACGAGATCGATGCGGAACTCTAGCTCACGTACTGGAGGGAGTCTAGATACGTCATCGGGAAAGATGTCGAGAAAGTCTCGTACAATCGGAATATCTTCGATCTTCTTTTCTTTGACCTTTGTTTCCACCACATGGGCTAAGAAAGCCATGTATTCTTTACGAAGATATGATCGAGCTTGAGTACATGACATAAGACTAAGCTTTTTTAAACGAGTCTCGCCATAAATACGAAGACTTTGACCGTCGGCAAGAGGAATACGAATAAACTTCTCGTAACATACTATTTCAGCATGGTTTTGGGATAGCCAATCCATTCCCACGATGATGTCGAAGCTACCAAGTTCCATAGGAACTAAATTGATGGAAAATTTATGACCGCAAAGATCGAAAGTGCAATCTTGGATGACTGCATTGAGTGAAATGTATTTTCCATTGGCGACATCTATGGTAAAGTGTGCATCAAGAATCGTGCGAGGTGTGTGAAGTATGGGTTCAAATTCCAAAGACACAAAACTTTTATCGGCACCTAAATCAAAAAGTACTGACGCGTAGCAGTCATTTATGAGAAACGTACAATTTACGACCTTGTTATCGGTCTGTGCTTGGGTTGCGGTAATGACAAATGCTCGGCCGTTGGGAGCTGGAACCTGCATTGTTGGATTTGCCTGGGCTTGAGTGTTAATGATATTGACAAGCCTAGGACACGTGTTTCTGAAATGGGTGGGGTCACCACAGTTGAAGCATGTTCCAGTTGGATACCGGGTTTGTGTTTGCTGATTTGAGGGTAGAGCGAATGGTCGCTGAGTTTTTGGTGCATGGCATGTGTCCGTCAAGTGGCCATAGCGACCACAAGTCGTACAAAGGCGACACGGGCTGGTGGACATATGGTGATAGTTACAATGGTTACAGAGGGGGTCGTAATGCCATTTATGAGAAACACGCATATGGACTTGTGAGTTATTTGTAAATTAATTATGGAAATTAAGTTTGTAGACATTGTTGGGTAAAATGATTGTAAAACACTTGTTGGGCCATGGTTAGGAGTGTTGGGCACCTTTTGGGCTTTCCATGGGTACTAAATGTGAAGCATGTAGCAATTGCGTGGGCCCCCATAATACTAAGTTTTCACATGTTTTTCCCATTTCAAGGCCCATTAGGGAACTTAATAGTCCAATGAGTTGGCCATTTTGGAGTGTATCCTTTCGGATACGTTTGATAAGGTCGGATATTTTGATGGCTCAAAAGGAATGTGAATAACGCGCTTTGGCCTATAGGTTTGGGAACTCTCGCCTTTGGTCCCCAGGTAAGCAAACTGGTCCCTCGGTTGATTGGGATGTATACGAATGCTTACCTAGTCAGGACTTTCGGGCTACCGGCACCTCCCCCTTCCAGTTACTACGCGTCCATTACTTTGATCCTACCCAACTAGAGTGGATGACTTTTAGTTTCCTATGAGCTCTAAGGAATATATATGTATATAAATTTTTATTTTGAAACCATTTGAGTATGTGTGTGATTTTAAGAGAAAGAGGAGAAGATTCATAAGTGTATGCACACATATAAGTGTCGGGAATAATACGTAAGCACATAAGGGAGCAATTAGCACACAAAGGTATTCCTAGGATTTTTTAAGTGCGAATTGCATGCAGTTGTGTGTGCATTTTATAAACTAGCATACGAGAGGACCCTATAGGCTATAGACTAGGTCAAGGCAATTAACCTAATTCATTATAGTCAAGGGCTCTGATACCAATCTGTCACACCCCGATCCTTGGTGGAATCGATCAAGGCGTGATATATTGTTCAAAGTCTCATGACAACTATGTTATAATATGATTAGATTCAATTAAGTACTAAGTATGCAAACAAGATCCATAACATACAAATACAAATCCAAATACAACAACATTTATTACATCAAATTTAAATAGTCTTGTGGGTTTCTAAGGTACACCCTACTTTTCATCAACTTCATTCTTCAAATCTGCATCATGGGTAAAAACAGGTTAACTACGAGAGTTAGTGAGTAATCTAGTTTTATTAAAGAAAATTGTGAGTTTGAATAATTTGAAATTTGTTTTCTTTTGAAGTTGGCAAGCAACTGTTATTGAGATAACAGTTTATAAATCAAAAATTGATTAACAAATGATAACAACAACAATAAGTCCTCACCCTATATATATATATATATATATATATATATATATATATATATATATATATATATATATATATATATATATATATATATATATATATGATGGAGCATCTAATCATCATACACACTCAACCACGTGCAATCAATCACCTTAGCGTCCCAAGGCGGGGTGGTCAACCCAATAGCGCTATTATTGTCCATAACGTACCTCAAGAATACGGGCATAGTCATGGAGATTAGACTAAAATTGGTAAT
Source organism: Cichorium intybus (assembly GCA_023525715.1). Lineage (NCBI taxonomy): Eukaryota > Viridiplantae > Streptophyta > Magnoliopsida > Asterales > Asteraceae > Cichorium > Cichorium intybus. The sequence continues at coordinate 106,128,912 of CM042012.1, read as the reverse complement.
GCACTACAAGTACATGTAGCGTAAACAAACAATAATTATACAAATACTGATTCACGTATAAATGTCCCAACAATGTCTCAATGGTGAAAAACTAATAAAATGAAGTTGGAACATATTAAAACTACATGATACACCCCAAAAGTATTGAAAATTATAAAATATGGGGTAGATTACTCACAGTAGTCCAATAAGGAATGCACGTGTTGTACGATAGACGGCTCGAGTCAAAATGTCGTAGAACCTAATATAATTAATAGTTTTGGCTTAGGAATCGATAAACGGGAATATAGTATTAATAAAAATAATTAGACACATATTCTTATATTAGATGAATTAACAATAATCCAAATTTTGTTTTGAATATTAATGTATTCATATGTTAAATGAATTTTAAATTGAATTAATTACTTTGCTTAATTAATTTATATTTTCACTTTAGGAAAGATTTTAATAATTTCTTACTAAAATAATAACTAGTCAAGTTATAAGTATTTACAGATTTTATATATTATAAACAATTATTTATATGAAATAATCATTAAAAATGCATTTTTACATGCTTAGATATTTAGGAAAATGGTTTTAAATACTAAATAGTAATGAAACATTCTGAAATTATCCTAAAATCATTATTTCATAAAATAGTAATTACTATAAAATTTTCATATTTTTCTTAACTGCTTTAGTATTTATTTAGTATTTTAATAATTAAACCACAACAAATTTCGGGAAAAATAATAAATGATTCCCAAAATTTCTGAAAACTTAACCATAGGTTTCTAACATTATATTGAGCCTACTGTAAATATTTTAGATATTTTGGACTATGGGAAGTATTTCTTATGTTTTTCATTATTAACTAATCAATAAAATCGTAAATAATAGGAAAATATTAAGAGAAATTCATTAGACTTTTTATTTATTATTAACATGTTATATATGATATTCGGATAAGGTTTTATAATTTTTGGACATGTGTAGCTATTTATTATCAATTTAAACCATTAAATAATCATTAAATCAGGAAAAATAAGCAAACATTCTTACAAAACTCTGTAAATTTTGTCATGGCGTCTTTAAAATGTTAATAAGGTGCGAAAAATATAAACTCTAGTTTTTAACATACATAACTATATTTGTCAATTTATTTATCTACAACAAAATAAAATACAAAATAAGCTTCAAACAGTAATATAAATGCATGAAACTTTATAAATCCAATTTATGCAATATATGGGTTGTTCCAAAATTTTCCCAGAATTTATTGACTGCAAAAAGTATTTTATGTGAATTATTACCCTATTTTATTGCAATAATTATAGTAATTCAATAAAAATAAGTTATTTTCTGAAAATTTCCAAAACTTCTTATTGTATTGATGGGATCCTGAGAAAAATCAGGTTTATGCATAAAATGAGTTTTAGATAGTTTGGTGGATTTAATTTGTTTCATTCATGAATTTGAGACTTTTAACAACATACCTTGATGAATGCTTCAAGAGGGATGAAGATTTGAGTATATTGGAGTGTTCTTGGCTGAAATATGAAGATTTCTAGGAGGAATTTCGAGATTGAGAGTGAGAGAAAGAATAGATATGGTTTGAGTGGTGATGAGAATAATGTGTTGGGAGAAAAATGAAAGGAAAGATGATGGGAGGTGTGAGTGGGAGACAATGGGAATAAACTTTTACTTTTGGTGGTCTTCATAATTCCCCACTAACACAAGCATCTTAAGAGTTTTATAAAATTTAATGTAGTGTTTATAAAAATAGAGTTTTATAAAAAATAGGTTATTATTTGATTATAACAATCTACTTTGATTTGAAGTTTAATTATAGCATTCAAGTTTGATTTTTTTTTTAATTTAATTAGAACATCATACTTTGATTTGATTTTAATATGGTATCATAATTTAATTTGATTATAGTTATAACGTTATACTATGCTATATTGCTATTAACGTCAATTTATATCGTAGTGTAAGGGTTTTGATCCTATTAGCGTCAAGAAATCTCGAGTAGGGTTTATTAAATTTCCAATTGGGTTGGGTTGACCCGAATCCATTTTAGGCGGATGTCACAGTTCGGTTCGGTACCATCGATATTTTTGCTCACCCTAGACATCTATTCTTTGAGTGAGTTTTTCAACCTTCTTAAATCTCATGAAGATGATGTCTAGGAGTTAATAAAGGACAAAGCTTACGGAGGTCCAATTGTACCTGTGTTGAAGCATGGCCAACCCTCAGGAGGTGCGACCGCACAGGGTCCACGTCATGAAGGGACCCGAAATTTCATTTTGTCGTCGTTCCGTCACTAATTTATCGCTAATTATCACAACTTTTCTGTTTTTAATTTGTCGCTTATAATTAGCACAATTTTGTTTATATAAAAAAGCTATATTTAGGGGGCCCATTTTTTACTTTTCACACAAGGCCTTGAAAATCAACGGATCGGCCATCTGTTGAAAACTACTCAAGTGAAAAGTGTTGAATTAGAGGAAGAAGCTGTAGTTGAAGAAGTGGATATGAATACAATGCAAACAGAGAAGAAGTAGCACTTTATTCAAACAATAATCAAGCCAAGAAGTGTTACAAGAAGCCTGGTGCAAATTCAGGAAATTTTCGTAACAATTCTTCAAAGTTATTCACCAAAGTCGTCGAATTTGTTGAAAAGTGGAAGTTGGAGTCAGAAACGAAGTTGGAGAAAAGTTGTTAGGTGACTCTGGATATGACTGCAACTATTACAATAACAAAAATCACTTATCAATGGATTACATGCTCAAAAAGAAAAGAAGAAGCGGGAAATGGTCAAGGATGAGGCCTATTATGTGAAAAAGCTTGAGGAGATATAGGCGGAGACGAACAATCTGTCTCTTATGGTTACTAGCAAAGCTAAAGACAGAAGCTATCAGGTGTGGTTATTCGAATATGATGATGAAGAGATGATGAAAACGACTCATGGAGCCATGCTCGCAATCACAAGCTTTATAAAATTGGCGGTGGTGATGAAGAGAGTGATGGTAGTGAAAGTGATGGAGAAGATAGATGTAACACCCGGTTCCTCAAATTTAGGATATACCAATTTCTTTAGTCAAACATAATATTTTTAGAGGTATAATCCCAAAAAGAGTAACAAGTATACACAAGGTTGTTATCAAAAGCTTAGTTCAAGTCCCAAACTATTACATCAATTGTTTACAACTATTATACAAAACCGGGTTTACTTCATATTTCAAAGTAATAAAAGTAAATCTAAGTCAAAGTCTAAGTCCATGTGTAGCTATCCCTCCATGTTCCGCTTTCCACGGTCACAACTGCCAGAACCTAACACAAATCACAGTAACAAATAATTTATGAGCTTTAAAAGCTCAGTGAGTAATTTAAGATTAGTTGAATCGCATCATTTATCATCTCATTTAATTGTATCTCAATGGACTATCTCAGTCCATAGTGTGTCTCACACACTATCATCAATAAATAACTACTCACCTGTTGTAGTATTGGTATGTGGAACTCCTGCACCTCGTGTATGCTCCTGCCTAGCCTTAGCTGTAGCATAACAACTCATTTTCATTACTCAAATGAAAAACAATCTTAACTACACTCAATATTCATCACAATCAAGGAACTTGTATCATTTAAGCAAGTTATAATCAAAGGATAGCAATAATATCAACGTTGTAGCTTTCAATTTCATCATTTAAACACATGTAACCCTAGAAATGCAACAATCAACATTTCTTTAGCTTGGGTCTCGAATTAGAACTCACATACACAGTCTAATCCAAGTAAACTCACTCTAATTCGTGCTAATTGAAAGTGGTTCATCAAAACCACAAGGAACCATTTCAAATCCAATGATTCAACCGTTGGAATAAGATAAAAATCAAAGAGAATTACCTTTCAAGCTCAAAGAACTAAACTCTAGCTTCAATTCGTGATCAATAAGCCTTAATCTCGACTTAGAAGGGTTAGAATCGCTTTTCTAGGGTTTTGGGAGTGTTTTGATCGAAGTAGAAATAACCCAAAATGAAAAGAAATCGTGTTTTAAAACAGATCTGTGCCGATTACACGACCCGTGTAAAAGGTTACACGGCCCGTGTAACTCACGGTATGAATTTAGAGTTTGGTCTGCAGAACTACACGACCCGTGTCAATATTACACGACCCGTGCTGTACATTTTACACGACCCGTGTCAATATTACACGACCCGTGCTGCACATGTTAGTTTTAGTCTACAGAACTACACGACCCGTGTCAAAAATGACACGACCCGTGTAATTTACGGTATGCTCAAAACATTTGCAAGGAACTCCTACACGACCCGTGTAACTCCTACACGACCCGTGTAACCTCTTTTAGCATTTTTTTAACTTCAATTTCCTTCCAAATGAAATTCTAACTACCCAAACTCATGAAATAATCTAACAAATCTTAATTATACCAAGATTAACTCAAAAATCTCTAAATTTTAATAACATGGTATTACAAGTACTTACCCCCTTCAAAAGATTCCGTCCCCAGAATCTCCTAAAATAAAAAGGGATATTTTGATCGCATCTCCTCTTCAGCTTCCCAAGTGACATCTGACCCTCTATGATGTCGCCATTGTACTTTCACTAATCCCACATCTTTATTTCGCAATTTCCTAACTTTCTTTTCTAGAATTTGCTCTGGCATCTCTTGATACCTTAACTTCTCATCTAGTTGAACTTCAGCCAAGGGTACCCGAGTGGATTGGTCATGCAATGTTTTTCTAAGGTGTGATAAATGGAAAACATTGTGGATACCCCGTAACTCCTCTGGAAGCTCAAGCTTATACGCATCCGCTCCAATTCTCTCCAAAACTCGAAAGGGTCCGATAAAGCGCGGGCTCAACTTACCTCTCTTGCCAAATCGAATTACTCCCTTCCATGGGGACACTTTCAACATTACCATGTCCCCGACATTGAACTCTAACAACTTTCTCCTTTTATCTGCATATTGCTTTTGGCGGTTTTGAGCTACTCGCATATGCTCACGGATGCTTTGTATCTTCTCTTCAGTTTCAGCTACAATTTCCGGTCCCGCCAATGGTTTCTCTCCCATCTCTGTCCAGCAAGTTGGTGTTCGGCACGGTGCACCATATAAAGCTTCAAAAGGTGCCATCTGAATACTGGAGTGATAAGTGTTGTTATAGGCAAACTCTACCAAAGGCAGATGATCTTCCCAACTGCCTCCAAAATCAATGATGCAGGCTCGTAACATATCTTCAAGTGTTTGTATAGTTCTTTCCGACTGTCCATCCGTCTGGGGATGATACGCAGTACTCAATAAAGCTTTTGTACCAAAATGCTTTTGGAAACTCTGCCAGAAATGTGAATTGAACCGATTATCTCTATCAGAAATTATTGAAGTTGGCACTCCATGTCGTTTCACAATTTCTCTCGTATATATCTCAGCTAGCTTTGATACTTGATAATCTTCTCGGATTGGAATAAAATGAGCAGACTTTCTCAATCTATCAACAATCAACCAAATTGAATCATATCCTCGAGGAGTCCGAGGCAACTTGGTGATGAAATCCATAGAGATTTCATCCCATTTCTTCTTTGGTACAGGTAATGGTTGTACTGCTCCATATGGCTTTTGATGATTAGCTTTTACTTGAAGACATGTCAAACAGTTCTCTACAAATCGTCCCACATCTTGCTTCATACTCGGCCACCAATAGTACGGTTTTAAGGTATAATACATTCGTGTACTACCAGGATGAACCGAATACCTAGTACAGTGTGCATCCTCTAGCAATAATTGTCTCGCCTCGCCATGTCTCGGAACCCAAACTCGCCCTTGGAAAGTCTTGATCCCTTGTGCATTTTCCACAAGTTTCTCTACATAACCAATCATTCTTTCTTTCTTCAAGTCATTGGCTTCGACTTGGCATCTACGTATCAACTCTGGTAATCGACTCACAATCCCCATTCGAGCTGATACGACTCGAATAGGCTGCTCCTTACGGCTTAGTGCATCCGCCACCACATTGGCTTTACCAGGATGGTAAAGTATTTCACAATCATAATCTTTTAGTAGATCCATCCACCGTACTTGTCTCATGTTTAACTCTTTTTGATCAAACAGGTATTTCAGACTTTTATGATCTGTATAGATCTGAAATCGCACTCCATAAAGATAATGTCGCCAGATCTTTAATGCAAAAATTACTGCCGCCAACTCTAAATCATGTACTGGGTAAGCTTTTTCATGTGGTTTCAGTTGTCGAGAGGCATACGCTATCACTCGTCCTTTTTGCATCAACACGCATCCAAGACCACTTAAGGAGGCATCGCTGTAAAGAACAAAATCCTCCCCTCCTTGCGGTAAAGCTAACACTGGAGCCTTGCATAAGCTATCTCGTAGTTGTTCAAAGGCTGATTGTTGTGCCTCAGTCCAACTAAATTTCTCCGTCTTCTTGGTCAATTTGGTTAAGGGCATAGCTATACGAGAAAAGTTTTCTACAAATCGTCGATAATAGCCTGCTAACCCCAAGAAACTACGAACCTCCATTGGACTCTTTGGCGGCTCCCAACTCATTACGGCTTCGATCTTTGCTGGATCTACCTTTATACCGTCTTCATTTATCACATGGCCAAGAAATTGTATCTCCCGTAACCAGAACTCGCATTTTGAAAATTTTGCATACAATTTCTCGTCTCGAAGAAGATCTAGCATTTGTTGTAAATGAAATCTGTGCTCATCTCGACTCTTTGAATAAATCAGGATGTCGTCGATAAACACAATTACGAATTTATCAAGAAAGGGACGACAAACCCGATTCATCAAATCCATAAAAACAGCAGGAGCATTAGTTAAACCGAACGGCATGACTAAGAACTCATAATGGCCATACATCGTACGAAAAGCTGTCTTCGGAATATCAGCTTCTTGTACCCTCAATTGATGATAGCCGGATCTCAAATCAATCTTTGAAAAATACGTGGCTCCATGTAGTTGATCAAATAAGTCATCGATCCTCGGCAACGGGTAACGATTCTTTATAGTGATCTTGTTGAGCTCCCGATAATCTATACACATTCTCATAGATCCATCTTTCTTTTTCACAAAGAGTATAGGTGCACCCCACGGAGACGAACTCGGACGTATAAACCCAAATTCCAATAACTCTTGCAACTGTCTCTTTAATTCTTCCATCTCAGATGGTGCTAATCGATAAGGTGGTCGAGCTACCGGCTTCGCCCCCGGTATGACATCGATCACAAATTCAACTTGTCTACTTGGTGGTACGCCTGGAAGAGTTTCGGGAAATACATCGGGATAATCACAAACTACCTCTACTTCTTCTACTTTGGAATGTTTTGACTCAGCACTAATCACATGTGCCATAATCAATTCACCCCCTTTTTCTATATATTTCCTAGCCGTGGCAAGTGACACTATCGGTACTTTTCGGGAACGTCGTTCACCTCGTATCAAAATTCGGAAACCACTCGGTGTCTTTATGGAAAGTGTTTTCTCATGACAATCCATTTGACCCCTATTATCATCCATCCAATCCATTCCGACTATCACATCAAACTCATGATTAGTAATCGGCTTCAGATCTATAGGGTACGCAATCCCATAGATTTCAAGCCGACACTGTTTATAATGTCTTTTTACAAAAACACATCTCCCATCTGCTACATCTACTATTATTTTCTCATATAAATCAGCTAATGGAATATCTAGTTTAGAAGCAAAAGACTCTGATATAAAAGACACAGAAGCACCCGAATCAAAAAGTACTCTTGCTTGAAAAGAGTTCAAGCTAAAGATACCTGTGATAACGTCGGTCCGATCTCTAGCCTCGTCGACAGTTAATTGAAAAGCTCGCGTTTTCACATGACCACCACCCCTATCTCTTCGATCATCTCGATCTCGACCTCCTCCTTGACCAATCTTTTGAAAATCTCTTTGTGGCTCAGATTTCATCTTTGGGCAATTTGGACGAATATGCCCGCTCTCCCCACAATTGAAACAAATAGGGCGACTCTCGGTACACTGGCGAGCCATATGTCCCGTCTTTCCACACTGGAAACAAACTGATGGAGGGTTTCGGGAATCACATTCCCCCATGTGTTTTCGCCTACATTTCTTACACCATCTCTCCTCATTTTTCTTAGGTTCACCACGGAATTGAGAACCCGTGGTAATAGACTTCTGAATAATATCTCCAGCTTTACCTTCCCACTTTCTCTTGGATCCTCCAAATTCTCTTTCAGTTCTTCTCTCTTCCTCTTGTCTTTGCAACTCCCTTTCTCTTGATCTTGCTGCCTCTGCAACTTGTTGAAAAGTAGTATATCTGGAACTCGGCAAAAACTCTCGAATCTGGGTTTTTAAACCCCACAAGTAACGATCCATCTTACGCTCTTCAGTATCAACTTGATGTTGTGCAAATCTTGCCTTCTCATTGAAATCCAGTGTGTATTGTTGCACTGTTCTCGACCCCTGTTGTAACTTCAAAAACTCTTCCTCTATTCCCTTCATAGCATTATTGGAACAATAGTATTCAGTGAACTTCAACTTAAATTGTTCCCAGTTCAGTGTATACGCCAAACTCTCTCCTATCTCCATACACAGATTCTCCCACCAAAACTGTGCATCTTCTTTTAACAAGTTTGTTGCGAACTCCACTTTATCTGCCTCATCGCATTTACTGGTGCGGAACATCTTTTCAACATGGGTTAACCAATTCTTGGCTGCTATGGGATCATCTTTCCCATAGAAATCGTATGGCTTGCACTTCTGAAAAACATCATAGGTACACTTCCTTGTCTTCTCAGGTATTGTAGCTCTACCCGCTTCAGTATAGACCTCTTCACGATCCTCCCTGTGCTCAGGTTGAACCGGTGGTTGTCCCGAAGAACCTCCAGTTGCAGTCTCCGTCTGAGGCCTCAAATAAGTGGGTAGTAATTCTTTAAGTGCTTTGGCTACCTCAGCCGCAATCATAACTTGCATATTACTCTGTGTCTCGGGAGGTCGCTCTCCCTCGGGTTGATGCTCTTTACCCGAATCTCGTGATCCCAATTGATCTCTTGATGGATCACCTCGCTCTTTTTCTTTTTCAGTGCTCATCTTAACTGAAAAAGAAATTTAACTCATTTAGTAATCACCACCATAATACTCAATATGGTGTGTAATCAACTCAATTGTATATCACTATAATACTCAATATAGTGTATAATCAACTCAATTGTATAGCACTATAATACTCAATATAGTGTATAATCAACTCAATTGTATAGCACTATAATACTCAATATAGTGTATAATCAACTCAATTGTGCTACACCGCGGAGGATAGCTACTCGGGACTCTTAAGGACTTTTCAATCACATTGGTTTAAGTCTAAACCCATCTCAAGGTTTAATTCCCTTAAACCAAGGCTCTGATACCAACTTGTAACACCCGGTTCCTCAAATTTAGGATATACCAATTTCTTTAGTCAAACATAATATTTTTAGAGGTATAATCCCAAAAAGAGTAACAAGTATACACAAGGTTGTTATCAAAAGCTTAGTTCAAGTCCCAAACTATTACATCAATTGTTTACAACTATTATACAAAACCGGGTTTACTTCATATTTCAAAGTAATAAAAGTAAATCTAAGTCAAAGTCTAAGTCCATGTGTAGCTATCCCTCCATGTTCCGCTTTCCACGGTCACAACTGCCAGAACCTAACACAAATCACAGTAACAAATAATTTATGAGCTTTAAAAGCTCAGTGAGTAATTTAAGATTAGTTGAATCGCATCATTTATCATCTCATTTAATTGTATCTCAATGGACTATCTCAGTCCATAGTGTGTCTCACACACTATTCCTCTTTCTTCTATATACTCAAAATTTAGTTATATTCAACCAAATCAAATCATAGTCTACTTCATAACTGAAAACAACATCAGATCAAAACATAATCATCAATAAATAACTACTCACCTGTTGTAGTATCGGTATGTGGAACTCCTGCACCTCGTGTATGCTCCTGCCTAGCCTTAGCTGTAGCATAACAACTCATTTTCATTACTCAAATGAAAAACAATCTTAACTACACTCAATATTCATCACAATCAAGGAACTTGTATCATTTAAGCAAGTTATAATCAAAGGATAGCAATAATATCAACGTTGTAGCTTTCAATTTCATCATTTAAACACATGTAACCCTAGAAATGCAACAATCAACATTTCTTTAGCTTGGGTCTCGAATTAGAACTCACATACACAGTCTAATCCAAGTAAACTCACTCTAATTCGTGCTAATTGAAAGTGGTTCATCAAAACCACAAGGAACCATTTCAAATCCAATGATTCAACCGTTGGAATAAGATAAAAATCAAAGAGAATTACCTTTCAAGCTCAAAGAACTAAACTCTAGCTTCAATTCGTGATCAATAAGCCTTAATCTCGACTTAGAAGGGTTAGAATCGCTTTTCTAGGGTTTTGGGAGTGTTTTGATCGAAGTAGAAATAACCCAAAATGAAAAGAAATCGTGTTTTAAAACAGATCTGTGCCGATTACACGACCCGTGTAAAAGGTTACACGGCCCGTGTAACTCACGGTATGAATTTAGAGTTTGGTCTGCAGAACTACACGACCCGTGTCAATATTACACGACCCGTGTTGTACATTTTACACGACCCGTGTCAATATTACACGACCCGTGCTGCACATGTTAGTTTTAGTCTACAGAACTACACGACCCGTGTCAAAAATGACACGACCCGTGTAATTTACGGTATGCTCAAAACATTTGCAAGGAACTCCTACACGACCCGTGTAACTCCTACACGACCCGTGTAACCTCTTTTAGCATTTTTTTAACTTCAATTTCCTTCCAAATGAAATTCTAACTACCCAAACTCATGAAATAATCTAACAAATCTTAATTATACCAAGATTAACTCAAAAATCTCTAAATTTTAATAACATGGTATTACAATAGAAATGGAAAGATGGATGAGACGAAGGTGTATTTGGGTATTTGTTTGATGGCAACCAACTCAGCAGCTCATCGGGTTCACATGCCATAATTCTTGATGAACTGGTATCTTTCTTACTTAGTTCTTTCAATATACTTGAATCTAGTTTTGCATCTGATTTAACTGATATTGAAAATGATTGTTTTTATATGAATAAACTGCTTATTTATGCAAATAATGATGCATGCAAAGCTGAGGATGATGAGTTAAGATCGAAAAAAAAGGTTGAAGGTTTAAGGGCAGTGATTGAGAAGTTAAAAAGATGAATTGCAATTTTATAGGACGATAGGAAAATTTTGAGGAGTGAAACTAATGTATTATTTAAACAACATAACATTTTTGTAAGTTTGTATGTACAATTTATCATTCCTCGTATATCTCGAAAAACAACATAGGAAACTTCTCTCATCCATAGAATTTAAAAGGAAAACATCGACCAACTTTCTTATGAATGTGAATATGTTGTATATTCTAATCAAGTTTCTAATAACACGTATGTTCATGGTGTTGTGCATGTTGAAATTACCTTAATTATGATGATCTTCTAAAGATTGTTGATAACACTCTCACCATTTCGGAACAACCAAAAATTGTGAAAGATTATAAAATGACTGAATATAATCATGTATAATGCTTTGTTGATTTGATGATATGCCTGTTAATTTGAATGAGATAGAAGAAATTGAGATTGATCATGCAAATTTGGCCATGATCAAAATTAATTCTTGTTGTGATACTTCTGTGAAGATGACTTCAGAAGCAAAAGAGAACTTTTGATCTTAACTCTGTGATAATTCTGGGACAACGACAAATGCGGATTACCGATATTTACTCCTAAAAAAAAAACTCCATGCATCACATCTTCCATACATTGTCCTTCCATCACTAAAATAAATAAAAATGGGGACAAATGATCACCTGCTGAAGCATCCATACCATGCAAAATTCTTTTGTCGGACTCCCGTTCACAAAAATGGAGGCCGTAGCAGAAGATAAGCAGGCCTTAATTCAGTTACGCCAAAGAAATCGAATCCCATGGTCAAGCAATTGGTATAAATACTCCCATCACACCTTATCGTAAGTTTTCTCAAAATCAGTTTTAAAGATAAAAAAAACTTGTTGCTTTTTCTTTTTAAGCCACTGGATAACTTCATTCATAATTAACCACCCATATATGCATTCCTTTAATAAAAGCAGATTGATTATTTGAGGTAAGACGGTAAGACCACCAACAAGATTTGCTAACCGGTTAGCAAGAATTTTAGCTATAATGGTGTGAAAAAGACGCTTCTAGCCAATTTGAGAATGGCTTAAGCAGATTGATTTAATTTGTCATCTTGTCGCATATTATCATATGGCTTTATATCTTATAATGTGTCTTCAAAAAATTTTGATCTCTTGTGTAGTTGATTTTCAAGATATTTTTAATAATAAAATATGAAATATTTAGTATTCATTATATAAAAGTCATTTGATTAACGTACCAATAACCATCTAGGAGCTATGAGTTTCTGTATTGCCTTTAAAAAGCAAAAAGTAAAAGAAATAATTCATGTGGGCCCCACATGAATAGTAATCAAATTCAAATCAAAATTGAGTTTTGCACATTGTTTATTCAAACCGACGACTCTTCAATTTCTGAAACTTCGGCGCACGCATTTCTTTTTTCAACATTTACGGAAATGGTTGGCTATTCATCCCTATATATAGGGATGATCATTTTCAAATGAAATCGTCCAAAAATAATCAGAGTGACATATATATATATATATATATATATATATATATATATATATATATATATATATATATATATATATATATATATATATATATATATATATATATATATATATATATATATATATATATATATATATATATATATATATATTGTGAGGCACCATGTATTAAAAGAAAAGAGGGATATATATTTTCAGTCCCAAATCTTGTAACCTTCTCATTTTTTTTTCTCATATAGTGATCATCATCGGTTGTGCCCGTGGTTTTTTCCCGAAAGGGTTTTTCCACGTTAATTCATTGTGTCCACATTTATTTATTGTCGATATAATTTTCATAACAAGTGGTATCAGAGCCACGTTGTTTTCTATACTCATTCTCAATTTATTGAGTATTATATCGACATGGCTACTTTGAAATACGATATTCCATTGTTGGATCGAGATACAATATTTTCATTATGGCAAGTAAAAATGTGAGCTGTATTGGCTCAGTTGGACCTTGATGATGCTTTGTTAGGCCGAGACAAAATGCATGCGTCTTGGTCAGATGAAGAAAAGGATCGTAAAGATCGTAAGGCTCTCTCTCATATCCATCTTCATTTATCTAACAATATTTTTGCAGGAAGTTATGAAAGAAAGTACTGTCGCCGCTTTATGGCTAAAATTGGAACAAATTTGTATGACCAAAGATCTCACAAGTAAGATGCACCTTAAACAAAAATTATTTTCGCTTAAGATGCAAGAAGGTGGATCGTTGCTGGATCATCTTTCGACATTTAAAGAGATCATCACTGATCTTGAAGCTATGGAGGTAAAATATGATGAAGAGGATTTAGGTTTAATTCTTTTATGTTCTTTTCCTAGTTCTTATTCAAACTTTAGAGATACCATATTATATAGTCGTGATACTTTAACACTTCACGAAGTTTATGAAGCTTTGCATGCAAAAGAAAAGATGAAAGATATGGTATCCACTGAAGGTTCAAGTTCTAAAGGAGAAAGTCTGGCAGTTCGTGGCAGACCAACATATAAGAATGATTCCAAAGGCAAGAACAAAAGAAATTCTAGAAGCAAATCTAGATCCAGACGTTCCAAGTCATGCAACTATTGCAAAAAGGAAGGACATGATATCTCTAAATGTTACAAGTTGAAAAACAAGGAGAAAAGAACTGCTAATCAAAACCCCAAACCAAATCAAGATGATGAAGGAAAAGCTACTTATGCTGCTGAAAATAATTCTAATGGAGATGTTCTTGTAGCTTTTGCAGGAATCCTAAAATCCAATGATGAATGGATTCTTGACTCATCTTGTACTTTTCACATGAGTCCAAACAGAAGCTGGTTTACAAATTATCAACCTATAGAAGGTGGCTCCGTATTGATGGGTGATAATGCACCATATAAAGTCACTGGAATTGGTTTCATTCAAATCAAGATGTTTGATGGTGTTGTCAGAACTTTGTCTGATGTTCGACACGTTCCAGGTTTGAAAAGAAACCTTATTTCTTTAAGTACTCTTGACCTTAAAGGGTACAAATATTCCGGTGAAGGTGGAGTTTTAAAGGTTTCAAAAGGCGCTATGATTGTCATGAAAGCCGATATCAAATCAGCAAACCTGTATCATCTTCGGGGTACAACAGTAACAGGTAATTCCAATGTTACTTCAAATTCATCTTCTATTTCTGATACTACTAACCTATGGCATATGCGTCTTGGGCATATGAGTGAACTTGGTTTGATAGCATTAAGCAAAAGAGGATTACTTGATGGCCAATGCGTTGGCAAACTTGAATTTTGTGAACATTGTATTTTTGGCAAGCACAAGAGGGTAAAATTTAACACCTCAGTACATACTACAAAAGGCATTTTTGAATATGTACATGCTGATTTATGGGGACCATCTCAAGAAGCATCACTAGGAGGTGCTCGTTATATGTTGACAATTATTGATGATTATTCAAGAAGAGTTTGGCCATATTTCTTGAAACTTAAATCTGAAGCATTCTCTGCATTCAAAGAATGGAAAGTCATGGTGGAAAACCAGACTGGTAAGAAGGTCAAAAAGTTTCGCACAGATAATGGTATGGAGTTTTGTTCAAATGAATTTAATTTATATTGTAAACTAGAAGGAATTGTTAGACACTACACCGTTTCTCACACACCTCAACAAAATGGTGTAGCTGAACATATGAACAGAAACATTATTTCAAAGGCCCGTTGTATGTTATCTAACGCAGGATTATCTAAGCGTTTTTGGGCAGAAGCTGCTTCTACTGCATGTTATCTAATTAACATGTCACCTTCTATTCCACTTGATAAAAAGACTCCTATTGAGGTATGGTCTGGCTCCCCAGCAAACTATTCAGATTTAAGAATTTTTGGTTGCCCTGCTTATGCTCATGTTGATAATGGAAAATTAGAGCCTAGGGCAATTAAATGTATCTTTCTTGGTTACAAGTCTGGTGTGAAAGGATATAAGTTATGGTGTCCTGAAACTAAAAAGATCGTGATTAGTAGAAATGTAGTATTTAATGAATCAGCTATGCTACATAAAGATTCTTCTACTAACATTCCTGTTGAGAGTCAATAAAAGACAAGTGTGTAGGTGGAGCAATCTGTTAACTCAGAACATACACCAGAAAAAGAAAACTCTATTGATCAAAATCAATCAGTTGAGCAAGAGTCTTCTACTCCTACTCCTACTCACCAACCACAACGTTCTATAGCAACTGATAGACCTAGGAGGGTCATTCATCCTCCCAAGAGACTGATAGAAGAAGCAAATATTGTTGCTTATGCTTTAAACGTTGCTGAAGAAATTGAAGGTATCAAAGAACCTTCAACTTACACGGAAGCCATTACTTCAGAACAAAGCAACAAATGGATAACTGCCATGCATGATGAAATGGAATCTCTTGAAAAGAATGGCACTTGGGAGTTGGTGAAATTACCAAAAGAAAAGAAGCCTATCCGCTGCAAATGGATTTTCAAAAGAAAAGAAGGTATTACTCCTAATGAGGAAGCAAGATTTAAAGCAAGGTTAGTTGCTAAAGGCTATAGCCAAATTCCAGGCATTGATTTTACTGATGTTTTCTCTCCTGTTGTTAAGCATAGCTCAATTCGTACTTTACTTAGTATTGTTGCCATGCATAACTATGAGCTTGAGCAGTTAGATGTCAAAACTGCATTTTTACATGGTGAATTGGAGGAAGATATTTATATGGAGCAACCTAAAGGCTTCATTATCCCTGGAAAAGAGAACTTAGTATGTAGATTGAAGAAATCTCTTTATGGGTTAAAACAGTCCCCAAGGCAATGGTATAAAAGGTTTGACTCTTTTATGCTATCTCATAATTTTAAAAGATCAGATTATGATAGTTGTGTTTATTTTAAGTCAGTCAATGGTTCATCAATATATCTGCTTCTTTATGTTGATGATATGTTGATTGCTGCAAAAGATAAAGTAGAGATAGCAAAACTGAAAGCACAACTAAGCAAAGAGTTTTAAATGACGGACTTAGGTCCAGCCAAGAAAATTCTTGGTATGGAAATTACTCGTAACAGACAGCATGGAAAACTATACCTAAGTCAAAAGAGGTATATTGAGAAAGTTCTTCAAAGATTCAACATGCATAAAGCCAAGCGAGTGGGTACTCCGTTAGCTGCACATTTCAAACTGTCTTCAGCATATTGTCCAAAGACAGATGATGAAATTAACAACATGGAAAAAGTTCCGTATTCTAGTGCAATTGGTTCTCTAATGTATGTCATGGTATGTTCTCGCCCTGATTTATCTCACGCTTTAAGTGTTGTTAGCAGATATATGGCTAACCCAGGAAAAGAGCATTGGAAAGTTGTTCAATGGATTCTTAGATATTTATGCGGTACTTCCAATTCATGTTTACAATTTGGAAATTCTGGTGAAGGACTGGTTGGTTATGTAGATTCTGATTATGCTAGAGATTTAGATAAAAGAAGATCTTTGACAGGTTATGTCTTTACCATTGGTGGATGTGCTGTGAGTTGGAAGGCAAGTCTACAGACCACTGTTGCCTTATCCACAACTGAAGCAGAATATATGGCAATTTCTGAAGCTTGTAAGGAAGCTATTTGGTTTAGAAATTTATACGGTGAACTTTGCGGAGACACATCTCCCACAAAGATTTTTTGTGATAGTCAAAGTGCTATTTATCTCACAAAAAATCAAATGTTTCATGAGAGAACGAAACATATTGATGTACGTTATCACTTTATTCGAAATGTTATTTCCAAAGGTGATATTCAAGTTCAAAAGATTAGCGGATATGATGACGAAGCCGGTTCCAGCAACTAAGTTTGAGCTTTGCTCAAGCTTGGTTGGTATGACAATCTAATTCCAATGATTGTCGGCACACGATGATTTTATAATGAGGAGTTCTACAAGTGGAAATTCGTCTCAAGGTGGAGTTGTTTGATTACTTATTGCTTTTAAAGTCAAGGTGGAGATTGTGAATCATTGCCTTCAAAAAGCAAAAAGTAAAAGAAATAATTCATGTGGGCCCTACATGAATAGTAATCAAATTCAAATCAAAATTGAGTTTTGCACGTTGTTTATTCAAACCGACGACTCTTCAATTTCTGAAACTTCGGCGCACGCATTTCTTTTTTCAACATTTACGGAAATGGTTGGCTATTCATCCCTATATACAGGGATGATCATTTTCAAATGAAATCGTCCAAAAACAATCAGAGTGATATATATATATATATATATATATATATATATATATATATATATATATATATATATATATATATATATATATATATATATATATATATATATATATATATATATATATATATATATATATATATATATATATATATATATATATATATATATATATATATATATATATATATATATATATATATATATATATATATATATATATATATATATATATATATATATATATATATTGTGAGGCACCATGTATTAAAAGAAAAGAGGGATATATATTTTCAGTCCCAAATCTTGTAACATTCTCATTTTTTTTTCTCATATAGTGATCATCATCGGTTGTGCCCGTGGTTTTTTCCCGAAAGGGTTTTTCCACGTTAAATCATTGTGTCCACATTTATTTTCCTTTATCGTATTTTATTTTATTTTATTGTCGATATAATTTTCATAACAGTTTGTTTTCTTCAACCAAATACCAAACAAATTTGTTCTACCTATTTATTACCTACGCATAACAAATTGAACTTTTAATATACTTATTTTAAATAGAGCTACCCCCAATGTGTATGTGTTAACTACCATATAAGTTTAGGTATAAGGCTGTATGTCGCCTTGATAACACATGATCCATTTGTAAATATACGATGCACAATCTAACAACTTGTAAGAAAACATAGGGTTACACTTGGTTTTGGTGGAATCTATGTCTCCACTTTCACATTATATTATAGATTATAGAATTGACCTTGATATGAGTGGAAATCCAAGTCATATTCAACTGGTTTTGTCTTTGAGGATATAATTGTCACTCATTGCTTTCATTCCAGATCGCAATTTGACATCTATATCGTTTTATGTAGACCTAGGGGCTATGTTGCTATATTTAAACTCATGTCTACTTCAATCCAATGATTTAGGCAAACTAGGAGCATCTATAGTCCGTTGTATCCTGCAAGTGCAAAAAAAACAATCACATGTGTATTCCATCTCTCATATTTGGCTTGTTTCAGTTTGATTTGATTGGATGATGTAAAGTATAAAATATAAATTTAGGTGATTATTTCATAGCACTAAGGTTGAAAGGTGTGGTGTCGGAGGCATCCACCTCCACATCAGCATACACCCCCCCTACAATATTAAAGTTGCCGCCCGGAAATTGACTCATGGGGAGGTTGTTGCCGGCAAGAGAGAAAGAAAGAGAGTGAAGAAGAGAGAGAAAGAGAAAGCTACCAGAGAGGGAGATGAGAAAGAGAGCGGTGAACTGTTGCCGGAGGAACATCGCCGCTCATCGTTGCCGCTACTAGGGGCCGGTGTTTGCTGACGGCAATCCCTCCCACGTCGGATGCTGACGACAAAATTTCCTCAACATTGTTCAGTCTAAGTTTCTGAAAAATGAGATATTGGAGTGATTATGTTCGAATTAATGCCGGATAGAACTAAACGTTACACGAGATCGATAATGAGTGTGTGTATGTATGTATGTATGTATGTATGTGTGTGTGTGTCTATATATATATATATATATATATATATATATATATATATATATATATATATATATATATATATATATATATATATATATATATATATATAGGGTCCGGATCCGGTAGAATCCAATAAATGTTAAGAACCGCGAGAACGATTCTCGACCAACCATTTTGTAAATGACAAAAACGTCAAACGTCTTCCTTCAACGTGACGCAATCACGTTTGACGCACGCCCACATAACGTAACACAAAATCGATGATACAATCATATGTGACACATGTTCGTGTAACGTCATTTAAGTGAGGTTTTTTTTCTTTTTTTTATTAATTTTTTTATGTTGCAAGAAAAAGTTACTTTTTTATTTTCTATTATAGTCGGTTATAATACTTTGAGTTTTTTTTAAATTTAATTGTTTTTAATTTTTTTATTTTTCATATGCTACAGTACTCGATTTTTATTTTTTTGTTTTTTATGTTTTATATACATTTAAATTTTTTTATCTTATGTTTATCATTTTCTTTGTCTTTTTTAAACTAATCATTTTGGATAATAACATTTTGAATCATAACATTATAGATTATGTATTTTTGAATCATAACATTTTGGATCAGAGTTTTTTGCATCTTATCAATTTTATCTTATAATATTTTAAATCATATAATTTAAAATCGTATTGTTTTTCAAAAAATACAATCTTTCATCTTGTAAGGTTTATTATTTTTTTTTTGGATCATAATATTTCGAATTATAAGATGTTGATTTATAACATTTATGGATCTTGGGATAATCCAAAATTGAGACACATTTTTTGATCATTTTAAATTTGGAATCATAATATTGATTCATTATATTTTTGGATTATAGTAAGTTTTGATTCATACAAAAAATTGGTTAATAATAGTTTGAATCATAAAACATATTTTGACTCTTAATATTTTTGGATCGTAGATATTTTTTCATTATTTTAAGGGTTTTTACTTAAAAATTAAAAAATGGACACTTAAATAAGATTATTTTCAAAAAGTTCTTTTTTACAAACTTACTAAGACAATGTCTAGAATGATCCTTTAAATTTTCATAATTTTTGATTTTATATATATATATATATATATATATATATATATATATATATATATATATATATATATATATATATATATATATATATATATATATATATATATATATATATATATATATATATATATATATATATATATATATATATATATATATATATATATATATATATATATATATATATATATATATATATATATTCAAATATTCCTGATGTTACTTGTTTTTTTGCATCTTATTAATTTTATATTATAATATTTTAAATCGTATAATTTAAAATCGTATTATTTTTCAAAAAATACAATCTTTCATCTTGTAACGTTTATTTTTTATTATTTTTTGGATCATAATATTTCGAATTATAAGATGTTGATTCATAACATTTATGGATCTTGGGATAATCCAAAATTAAGACACATTTTTTGATCATTTTAAATTTGGAATCATAATATTGATTCATTATATTTTTGGATTATAGTAAGTTTTGATTCATACAAAAAATTGGTTAATAATAGTTTGAATCATAAAACATATTTTGACTCTTAATATTTTTGGATCGTAAATATTTTTTTCATTATTTTAAGGGTTTTTACTTAAAAATTAAAAAATAGACACTTAAATAAGATTATTTTCAAAAAGTTCTTTTTTACAAACTTACTAAGACAATGTCTTTAAATTTTCATAATTTTTGAAAATTTTTTGATTATATATATATATATATATATATATATATATATATATATATATATATATATATATATATATATATATATATATATATATATATATATATATATATATATATATATATATATATATATTCAAATATTCATGATGTTACTTGTTTTTTTAGAGAATTCAATTTTAATAAATTTGGTTTTTTAGATTTTTTTTTTATATAGAAAAAACAAGTTATGGCCCAAAAACAAAGTTGGGATATTAAAAATTCACCAAACCAAATGGTAACAAGTGTAGGAAAAAAGGACTCGTTAGAATTACCATATTATCATTATTAATTTGTCTTATCCACCCAGTAGTTTTAATTTATAGACAACTAGCCCCCAAACTTTTAAGATGTCTCATTTTTTTTCAAATTGAATCTTAGTCACAAAATTTTCAATATTCAATGTTAGATTTGTCCTCGCGGTCTTACCAAATTTTGAGTTCCTACACGATCCTATATATATATATATATATATATATATATATATATATATATATATATATATATATATATATATATATATATATATATATATATATATATATATATATATATATATATATATATATATATATATATATATATATATATATATATATATATATATATATATATATATATATATATATATATATATATATATATATATATAACGTCCCAATTCCGAAAAGTCCAAGTTCAACGCGAAAAAGGAGCAAATTCGAATTTAGGGCTGGATGCAGGGGTTAGCGCCGCTAACCTTGACATTAGCGACGCTAATGTCTTGGTTAGCAACGCTAACATCTTTTTAGCAACGCTAATCTTGTCTGTTGTGTGGGTTTGCACGATCTCCGGTTAGCGACGCTAACTTTAGAGTTAGCGACCCTAATTGTCATGTTTGGGCCAAAACCCTATATTTTGAAGTTTGGGCCACTTATAAGGGTGGGGAACCCTAGGACAGCCACCATATTCATCATTTCAGCCCCAAAATCATCCTTTTGCCATCTCTAGCTCATTTGGAATGTTTTTGGTGATCTTGGCATTTTTTGAAGGATTATTGAAGATATTATGATGATAGAGGATGCTTGGTGTTTCTAGGAAGCTTTCTTCAAGTGGAAATCAGTTAAAGCTTCTTATTTCTAGACCTTTGTGAGTAAAGTTTCTTATTGTGTTATTAGTGAGATTTTATGGTTTGAAATGGGGTGATGGTTCGTTTTGGTGATTGTCCCTTTTGGTGATTGTCCATGGTTGGGAAGGATAAAGTTTGGAACTTTATGGCTTTAAGTCCTGATTTAGAACCATTAAGTTGGTTTAGACTTTAGAGAGTAAACCAAACTCTCTTGGGTAGTTTTGTTGAGTTATGGGCCATTTTGGACTTGTATCTTGTTCTTAAGCTTGCATGGTTATGTTTGGATGTTAAAGTTGGGATTTTTATGGACTCAGGGACTGGTTGGAAGGTTCCTGGAGGGTTTAAGACTTTGGCTAAGTGGATTAAGAGCTTAATGGACTTTTGAGGCTGTTCATAGTTAGCAGCGCTAACTGCTTGTTGACCGTTGTAACGCCCTCATTCCTTGGAAGATAGAAATTCTAAAAACCTTAAATGTTTTATTTCATTTTCAGAGTAAACTAAGTTGGAAGCGAAATACATATGGCTAAACGAGCCTACAAACACGGGCATTACTTTATTACATCAAAATACTATCTTCCAAAACGTATCCTTCTTCCAAAGATCCTACATCTGGCCTAGGGTATCTTATCCTTACCCTTGCTAGTCCCTAAAATAGCTCCTAAACTTGGATACACGTCGATTTATAAAAAGGGCCAGGCTTTACGCCTGGTGAGCTCATGAGTTTACAAAATAATAAAATATTCAAAAAGCCTTGATCAAATCTAAATTTTGGTAATATCAAAATATATTGTGTTTCTTATAGTTTAAGAAAACTCATTTCTGTATCAATAATTTCCATGTTCCAGTTATATTGCCAATAATCACACTTGTTTCCGTTGAATCTGTAACCCTCTGCGGCTTCCGTTAGAACATCCATAACCCTTGGCGGGTTTTTCCGGTATGAATGAAAAAGCACAAAGCAATTCCATCGACCGTTGGGCTGATTTCAGAATCCCTCCGGATCAGTGGGAGTGCGGTCCTGGAGTCGGTGGTACCTCCGGACTCTATGCCTATCACCCCGAGTCATAGCTCGCAACTACAACTCTGATGTCATTCGTCACATCAAATGGGCGCTACCCATATAGATATTTCGAGTCGACCGAATCTTTCAGTAGAGTAACCATGCGTTGCCGAGCATATCTCCTTATAACATTTAAGTTATAATTTCCTTCATTTTAATCAATAATAGCACACAATGGAATAGATGTTTTCTTTATAAATAAAACATTTTATAAAAGAATTTGTGTTAAACTTTCCACGTATGCATATTACTGAATAGAAATCAAACATTAGTAATTTGTTGCAAACCATGATATGTCAAAAATGTCATTGATACCAAACCTTTCAAATATGTATAATCATCAAAATAATAATTTTGACGTGCACCCAGTTTTGGGAAAATACAACATGACTCACCTGAAACAGTAGGTATATGTTTCACTTCCTTAATAGTCCCCACGATAACTCCTTGATCTAAACGGTTAAAAATAATGTCTAACGTCACTAACCAAATAAATATAACTAATAATATTTCCGTTATATAATAACGTTTTAATAATAATTTCATATATTTCGTTGGTCCGATATAAAGAAGTTACCGACCCAATAAACATAAGTTATCATATAACCAAGGTTGTAAAAATCGTTTGACGGTAGCTTGGCGGTCGAGTGGGGTTAAGGGATTAGTCGGATTAATCAGGGATTAGTCGGGGATTAATCGGAGACCCTAAATTGTAAAGGAATTCATTTTAAAATGTATAAATATTAAAAATAACAAAGTTTGATTAATTTTATTTCGAGATGCATATCAAAGATTATTCATTTGTTTATTTTTATTCTTTAATATTGATTTTTTTAGTATTATTGAGTTATTAGAGAGTGTTTGTGTCTTCATTTAAAAATAAAAAAATTAAAAATTAATTAAAATTTTTTAAAAATTCCAAAAAATGACCGCCAAGACCGATTAATCGGCCGCCAAGGCCGATTTTTGCAGCAAACCGCCAAGCTGACCGATTAGGCATAATCGTAATCGGTTGAAGACCGCCAAGCGATTAATCGCCGATTAATCGGCCGCCAAGGCCGATTTCTGCAACACTGCATATAACTAATAATATTTTAGTTATATAATAACGTATTTAAAAATATGTTTAAATGGGTAAAACAATACAACTAAAAATAAAATCTTAACATAATTATAAAAATAGATTAACATTTTAAATCTATTATCATAACAACGACTAAAAACTTATAATTATAAAAATATATCTCGTATATCAGAAGTTGGTCTCCGCTTAAAACTTTATCTAGTTTTCTATAGAGAGTTTAGTGGAATTATATGATTACAAATGACATAAGATACTCCTATTTATAGTATGATATATGTGCCAAAAATGAAACTTTTTTCAATTTAAAATACATGCGTCTCACAAGAAATATTCGCTTAGCAACCAAGTTTTAGATATGCATTAACAAACAACACGTAGCATAAGGCTATAAGGAGTGGTGCCTCCAACATTTGGGAGGCAAGCCCGCCACATAGGCGCCACATAGATTTTGTTGGCAACATCGTTTTTGTTGTGTCACTCAAGGGATGGAACGTTGGCAACATCTTATTTTTTTTAAATTTAAAAAATCATATTCTAAATAAAAATAAAACATAACATATTTTAAATAAAAATAAAACACACCAAATACCATTTCATTAAAATAAAAAGACAAATAACATAAAATCCTACGAAATTAAACGTTCGAAATTTAAAATAAAATAAAGGCTACTTGAAATAAAAAAACTACAAATTATATTTCTTGCGGATTTGGTCTTTGAGCGCCATCGCGGAATCGTAATTTGCCCCAGTTAGGTGACTAACGTCTTGCAAAAACATTTGCATTTCCATTAGTCGGGTATTTTCTTGCCATTGACTATCCAACGAAACCAAAATCGATCACGTTGTTGATTTTTGCCCGTTTTGGGATCCTCGGACACATCGACCCATGCACGGGCTAACTCCGTCTCTTCTTGAACCATCCACTTTGTACTTGCGGCCCGTCCTCTTCTTTGCGTAGGTTGAGGGTCCTCCGCTTCGGATGACGAATCCGAATTTTCCACCGCATTCTCGTTTTGGGGCTCCTCGGGCTCGGGATGGGTTTGGATTAGTGCTTGCTCGGGTGGGCTTCGGGTTTGCTGGAAATTGAAGTTGGCCGATGACGATTGTTGAAACGGATTAAAGCTTTGTTGAAAAAGTTGTTGTGGTATTATCCCGTATTGCGGATAAAATGGTGAACCGCTCAACATCGGGTTTGGCGAAAACATCGGACCCTCGAATTGTGGCCGATACGGTGACGGAGATGACGGATCATACCCAAAAATGTTTGGGTTGTTTTGCGGATTGTTGGAGGGATTGTTGGAAGACATTTTTTGAAATTTGTTTGAGCTCAAAATGTTCAAATGTGTGTAAAAATCTGATTAAGTGTATGTATATATATATAGAGTAAAAATGGTATTGAGTTGAAAAAAAAAATAAAATTTTTTTTTAAAAATTTCGACCGTTGTCAACGGTCAAGGCACATTCCACAAAAAATTCCAAAGAGAGAGAAACGGCAAAACTATGCCGCTCCACCCTTGCCGCTCGTCCTTACCGCACCCGAGGGGCGGTGTTGCCGCCGGCATAGAGGGCCACATGGGATGCCTCCGGTAAAATTCATGCCCATTCCGTGCAGCCTAATAAAATGACACGTATATTTGAAAAGTACTAAGTTTTGACACCAATTAACATGCGTACGGAATTGGTTGTGAAATCACCACGTATCACTTCCAAACTCTCAAATGCACATTTGAATAAACTTACATCAAAGTACTTGACATTTAATTGATTTCATATATTTAAAATATATTTTTTTCTTATACTAAAATAATGAGTTTAATTAAAAATGTAAAATGTTGAAAATATATTTCATTAATTTGGAAATCAGTTAATATCTAAATACAAATTAAAAGTCTTATTAATTTTATGATCTATCGAAATTTAACAATTGACAACTTAACGTCGTAAAACGTACCTAATAATATTTGTCAAAAATACGGATCTTACACTATCAAACTTAATAATTAATAACTAACGTCGTTAAATATACCTGAATAATAGTAGTCGAAAAAATACGGATGTTACAACCGTTGACTTTGACCTTTTGACCGTTGACTTTTTGACCAGTTTGACTTTTGGTCGAACTTAAGGGTTTGGGATACTGGTCTTAGAGAATTATCCTGCTTGGGATTTAGGAAGTTCTAAGTGGAGTTTATCCTTGTTAGAAAGTTCGCGTTGTTGGATCTAAAGACACGCATGAGGAGTGTTGTTCGTCTTAGCGGATTAGCTGAGTCCTCTCACTATACTATGGGTGATTTACATGCGTATGTAGCTTTTATTACTTTGTGTAATAATGTGATTTGTATGTGTTTTATGTGTTTTCCGAAGAAAGTCGATGACTGACGACTTCTGTCCGATGACTTCCGACGAATCAGAGCAAGCCCGAGAGTCGCAGGGCAATGGATCTCCGTCGGGTTATCTGTGATGTGTTCTATGTGATGGATCATGTGGTGTTTGCGGAAATCACTAAGCTTCATGCTTACTCTTTCACCCTAACTATTTTTCAGGTCTTTGCTGGTTTGAGCTCGGAGCATGGCGCGACTGTACCACATCTAAAGATTTGGTATTTGAGTCTTCCGCTGGATAATGTTTATAAATGTTTTTGTTAACAAAACGATTTATATGTTTAAAATATTAAGTTTTTAATTTGGATGGTATTATTTGATAACCCGTTTTATGAATTTGTGTTGTTTTTAAAATGAAAATTTTATTACGGAATTTGGAACATTACAAGTTGGTATCAGAGCCTTAGTTTGAGGAATTTGAATGAACAAGAATGTGATTCCAAGGATTTGGATGAACAGGACTGGGATTCAAACTCAAACTGTGGATTTGAGGATTTTCTAAAAAGAATTTTCTAAAGAAAAATTGTTTTTCAATAAAATTTCTAAGTAGTTAGGTAGAGTAACATGTGAAAGATTCTCTTGCATCTTATTGTTTGATTGCTGCTTGGGAGTTTGAAACATGGTATGAATACCTGACATATGGTTTTTAACTAGATACATGGGTTTGAAAAGAATGAGATGTGATGCGTACAGTTGCCGGGAGCTCAAGTAAGTGATTTATTTACAAAATATCCATGATGTTATGTGCTGATGGTATGATGTACGTTGGAAGTAGGCTAAGGATCCACTCAGGAAATTGCATAATAGAATTGTCATGGATCATTGGTATGCCTTTTGCCTAGTTTGCTGCTTACTGTGTGTTACTTGATATGTGTTGCTTGTGTGTGCCTTTTGAACCTATGATTGTACTGTTAGGGAGTTAAGGGAATGTTTTAGGGTTGTATGTGATAAGGTCGGATAGCCTTAGAATTCTTGAACAGGACTTACTGGCTGTTCTTTGTTTGGTTGTGACTTTAAGGTAAGGACATTTATTCGACTGTCTATCTGTCCTTATTGCGTACGATTACGCGTTCGCGAAACGACCTCACAGTATGAGCACGACCTGACAGTACTGATGGGTTTTAAGCAAACTATGAACACAAATCACGACCTGACATGCACGCTAAAGGATCTATATTTTCATCTATTGAACCTATAACTATGAACAATATAAGAATCAAAAAATAAATTTCATAAGAAAAACTAATCTTTTGATCCTTAGATCTCTTGGAAGCAAGCACCACAAGTGTAATGCCTCTAATGGCTCACACCCAAGAACTTGGCAAGGAAGAAAGCAAGATAGAATGGTTTGAGAACCCTATGAATGGCATGGAACGAGGGGGTGGGGAGGCCTCTATTTATAGTCCAAAACTGATAAGTCATATGACAAATAACTGCCATGTTTAAGCTTCTGATATGATATCCCTCTTATCATACAAGCTAGTTGAATTATCATTACCATAATTAAGAGAAGTCTCCATAAATAATATATACTCATATATATATATATATATATATATATATATATATATATATATATATATATATATATATATATATATATATATATATATATATATATATATATATATATATATATATATATATATATATATACTCATATATATATATATATATATATATATATATATATATATATATATATATATATATATATATATATATATATATATATATCGACTATATATATATATATATATATATATATATATATATATATATATATATACACACATACATACATACATACATACATACATACATACATACATACATACATACATATTTGTTTATTATCCAACTCTTGAATAATTTATAATTCAACCCCTTGCATATTTAATTAATCAAATTAATCCCAAAACTAATTCCAAATTAATTTCTGATTAATCTGTAATCAAATATTATAATTTCTAATTAATATATTAATCTCATAATATATTAACAAATTAAATATTCCTTTTTTCTGATTACTATATTATCTTCATAATATATCAATCTCTCTCTCTATATGCAATCTTGTCCTCTGCCAGGTTATGAGGGCAACCCAAAAGGACTGTGCTGCCATCAATTCAAACACATATGTTAGTTTTAGTTATAGCTTAGACACCTTAATCCAACAGTCTCCCACTTGGATAAGTATGTAACTATAATACTTTATGTTTCCGAATTGATCAGCAAATTGTAGCTTCCAAGAGCTGCTGCCGAACTCTGACCTAGTCAGTGAAATGTCCTATGATAAGTGATCATATGATCCTTCGTTCTAAAAAGATATCATTCAGACTTGAGACATGGATTAGAATCAATCTCAGTTTGATACTATGTTTCCCGGTTCTATGATTTGTAATGACATCGGATTCTAATTAAACACATCAATTAGTCCTGGTTGGCCAGCACTGAGTCAACACCAAATCACCGAGGGGCCCACATATATTGCTTTTTCCCGTTAGGGCAAAAGGAACGAATAAACTTCGACTCATATGCTTGTGTCTTTTACTCCTCAAATCGCGCATAATAATACGTTTTATAACATCGAGTTATCAATGCGTTTACGTAATATCAATGGGCAACCGACTTGTAAATTTCAACTCATATGTCTTGGTTTCAAAATCATAAGATGTTATCGTCTCAGAGTTACTCGTGATGTAATCCATGAAGTAATTCTCTAAGCGCGGGCTGATCTAATACTCAAATCTCCATTTCTGGGTACTCATGAATGTTGCAGCAATACAATTGCTTTGTCTAACCCCTTAGCCAGTCTACAATCCAATTCATGACAATCTTAGTTCACTACTTACTTCCGAAAGTATGAACGACTGTGGATGTTTTGAATAATCCAATTATTCGGGAAGTAAATCATGCAAATTGAAACATTAGTTATGATAGGTAGTTACTCATGCTAATTACCAAGTCTTCATGAGGTAATCACCATATCAGATTTATTATAATACTGCTATATGTTCTAAGTTTTTATTAAACTTTCAATTAAGATATTTATATGTCTTTTATACCCAAAATGACATTCGCTCTTTCTATGTACCCAGAATGTCTTACACTGATACATATCATTGTAGACAACCTAATCGGATAGTACTCTGATGATTTCTCAATGTGTCATCTTGGCTTTCCTCTCCGGACACCATTTCTGAAATGGCGTTTGTGTACTGTGACTTCTTATGGCTCTAGGGATCTTAAGTCCATGTGACTTCACCCCTTTGGTCTTAGGAAGATTCAAAGGTGATAATTGTGTCCCGGTGAACCACACACGCTCCATCATTATCCCAATCGAAACTCTTCAGCCATGACGTCTGACAACGCCTAGTGATATCAAGTATTTTAGGCGGTGTTGAGCCCTGTTCTTGATGAAATTATATCAGATATGTATGGGTATTCTCACTTTTTGTGCCAGGACTTGTTTGGAAGAAAAGAATGGAAACAGGGACTAAAAGCGTGCAAAAGGAAGAAGTTTGGAAAAGAATTAAAAATCAAGGAAATACGTATGCGCGCCGCGGATCTATGAAACGTGCGACGAGGGCTTAAGGCGGTGTAACACATTCAAATGACGAAAAAACGGGATCTGATAAGTACGCGCGCCGCGGATTCTTCATTTGCGCGGCGCGGCTGCAAAAAATTTGCAACTATAAATAGAGGCAATTCCAGCCGAAAACCCTAGCAAAGACCGGGTGTAAAATCGACCTTGAAGCTCTTTGACTCCAAGATTTCGTTCCAGCAACTTCTCAATTGGTATTTTCATGTTTTAGGATTTTATTTTCAATTAGTTAGATATTTGTAAGCTTTAGTTTGTATCCTTGGGAGTGACAACCATTGATACCAAGCTTAGGTTTATGTTTTAGTATTATTTAGTTACTGTTTTGATGTTTGGATCTGAATTGATGAATGAGAATCATTTGGTTATGAGTATTATTGGTATTTCGGTATTTTGGATGTTTGTTTGTATTTTGATTGTTTGAATTGTGTTTGGATCTTGTTTTGGTCTTGTTTGGAACTGCTTTCCTTTGCTGAAATCAGTAGCCAATTAGGTTAGTTTTGGGTATTGAACTTTAGCTAGTAGTTGTTCAGTCAGAACCCTAGTTATTAGTTAGGTTATGCCTTGTTTGGTTTGGATGCCTTTGTTTGCTTCTGATTCAGAGATGCACTTCTGATTTCAGAAAGTGACTAGGTTAGTTTGAGTTGAGTTTAGCTTATGCTTGGCTTGACTTTGTTTGGTTATTGCTTTTGGGTAGTTGAGCACTTAGAAACTAGATCCTCTGACTATAGCGTGACACTACTAGTTGGTAATCTATCATTTAGTCTAACCACGAAGCTCCTGTGGATCGACCCTGACTACCACTGTACTAGTGTGTGTGTTAGGTTTTCTTTATTTTTGACCGCACGACGACCTAGGCGTGTCAAATTTTGGCGCCATTGCCGGGGAGCTGTGAGCTTAGATTAGGTGATTAGTAGGAACTTGTTTCTTGTTTTTGAAAATTTCATTTGGTTAGTTTTGGTTTTTGATTTTTGTTGTGGGCGTGTTGCACTAGTGCATGCGTACCCGCAGGGATGAGCAATTATCCCCATTGCATTTTGACCCTGAGATTGAGCGTACTGCGCGCAAAATCCGTGCTCGTAGGCGTTCAACTATCATGAGCTTTAGTCAGGTTAGTAGTAGTCCAGTAAGTGTTGCCCATGAACCATCAGGTGAGGCAACGGGGATGTTTTCTATTCCCCCACTGTCAGAGTTTCAGTTCGGGAGCTCGAGTGCTTCTGGTGGTGCAGTTTCAGCCCCTGCACCCATACCATCATGCACTCCGCCATCGGTACCACCATTTACACCCGTTTCACAACCACAATCTACCAACCCATTTACCTCTGCAATGTCTTGGGGAGAGCCGACCCGTGATGGCACCCCAGTTTCTAGACAGCAGACAACAACCTCTCAACCATTTTCCCAATCACAACCAGTTCTTTTTAAACCTCAACCCACATTCCAACCTACACAACCTATACACTATCAACAACCTCCTCAGCCACAATACCATTATCTAGAGACAGAGGAGAGATATGACGAAGAAGACGAGGGATGGGTGCCACCAGCACCACAACCACAGTGGAACCGAGGTCGGGGACCTCCCAGAAGAGCACCACAGTATCAACCACCACCAGGTCAGCGGGAATATAACGATCATCTTTACGGTAATCCTGCTCAACCTTTACATTTCGCACAACCGAGAAGGCAATCGGTTGCATCACATTTCCAACCACGGGAATATGATGATTCATCGCCAATTTATATTCCTGATTACATTGATTCTCAAGTAGAAATAAGGCCTCAGTTGTTAGGAATATTGCCAGAGTTTAGAGGGTATAAGCAAGACGATCCTTATAATCATCTATATGAATTTTTGGCGATTGCCAATGCTAATAACCCTAGGAACACCAATAGGAACATTTTCAGGCTTAGACTATTCCCATTTACCCTCAAAGATAAGGCCAAATACTGGTTTACATCTTTACCATCGAACAGCATTACCACATGGGATCAGCTCAAGGCCAAGTTCCTACAGGAATTTTATCCAGCAAGTAAGACAACTGAAATTAGAAGGGTCATTCAGGACTTCCAGCAAAAGCCAGGAGAGGCTTTCCATGAAGCTTTTGATAGGTTGAAGGAGTTGTTACGATCTTGCCCGCATCACGAAATTTCTAGGTGGCAGTTAGTTAAGTTATTCTTTGAATGAGTCAGTGAGACGCATCAGGCCATGATAAATGCCTCATCAAGTGGGACATTTATGTGGCAGGACCCAGAGGAAGCTTGGCAGTTCTTGGAACAATTAAGCAATGGTTCCAAGGCAAATTTTTCTACCAGGAAGACTGTAGGTACGGCAGCAGCAGTGGGAGTAGATGCTGACTGGAAGAAGGAAGTAAAGAAGGAAATTAGTGAACTGAATAAGAAGTTTGACAGGCTCATGTCAACGCTGCAGAATGGACCGCATGAATCCATCGCAAGGAGGTCAAGGAGGACCTAAAACTCAAGAGGTAAGTCAAGTTTATGGCCAGGGTCAAGGCTAGTATAATAATGGACGACCCTACAGGCCATATAATCAAGGACAGCAGCAGAATTTTAAGTAGAACAATTACCAAAGTCAATCGACCAATCAGCCTAGAACACATCAGCCTGCAAATAACAACAACCACAATGGAAATACAAATGGAAATAGTAGCAATAACAACAACAGGGGGCCCAATAATGTTACCAACAACGCCCCAGGAACTCAAGAAGAAATGTTTGCTAAGATGTACGAGATGGTCACTGCTACGCAACAACAGTCTCAAGCAAATGCAAAAGCCATTGCAAACATGGAATGACAAATTGGACAAATGGCTGAGGATCAGCAAAAGAGAGACAGTGGAAAATTGCCAAGTGCTACAGAGGTCAACCCAACCCATAATCAGCGACCAGGAAAAGAGCAAGTTAACACTGTCGAATCTGGATGGCGAAAAGTCACTTTAGAGGACTTGTTTGAAGTAGGAAGTGAAGTGAAACTGGAGAAAGAAGAGAAAGTTCTAGGAAGTGAGGAAGGTAAGGAAGAAGAAACTCCTGTTGAGAAGGAAACTCAACCAGAAATAGACAAAGAGGTCCAGAAGGAGGAGCAATCGACGATAGCAGGAATCAAGCAGAAAAAGAAGGATAGAAAAGGGAAAAAGAAGTAGGAAGCACCCAAACCAATGGGGCCTTTAATGAACCAACCTCTGTGGGATGAGCTTAAGGATGCCCCTGAGGATACCAGAATTCTTCAAGAAATGTGTGAAAGAAATGGGAAGAGTAAAGTGCCTACACCAAATACTGTGAGGTTGACTGTGAAAGCGAGTGAGGCATTGTTGGGAACACTGCCCAAAAAGGAAAAGGATCCTGGATCACCGTTTATAACTACCACTGTAGGAGATGTGGTCATTCGGAACACCTTTTTAGATTTGGGAGCAAGTGTCAATATACTGCCAGGATACCTGTACGATAAGTACAAAAATGAAGAAATAGAGCCAGCAGAAGTTGTATTGCAACTGGCTGATCAATCAACAAAGGTATCTTGGGGAAAACTGACGAATGTCATAGTCAAGGTTGGGGACTTTTTCTATCCCGTGGATTTTCTGGTTATGGAATATGAAAGCTTGGACGACGCGCCTACACTCATTTTAGGACGCCCATTCTTGGCTACTGCTGGTTCGGTGATTGATTGCAAGACAGGGGACATGGACATCTTCTTTGGGACAAGGAAAAGAAGACTAAACATGTTTGGAAATCCTGTATCATTACCTTCAGAAGGGAATGGCAAGCAAGTGGACAGAAGGATATTAATGGAGGCTGGGATCAAGAGCAAGGAAAAAATTTGGACACGTACGGGAGAAGGAGGAAAAGAAGAGGTTTAAAAAGAAACCAAGGACCACCCGTTGTCCACTATCGATAAGGAGCAACTGCTGGACATGATGGAGATGATGGAAGCAAGACACCAGCAGTACGAGAAGGAATCAAGAGAACGAGAAGCAAAAGTTTTTAAGCTCCTGGAATCTCAGCAACAATGGATTAGCGGTGTGAGCGATCGAATGACCCAACTCACATCTCTCATGTCAATGATGGCCAACAACTTCGTGCCAGGATTCCAGCAGATGTCATCAAGGGTTCAAAAAGAAGAAGAAGATTCGGCATAGGAATAGCACGTCTGGCTGAAGACGTTAAACTTAGCGCTTGTTGGGAGGCAACCCATCGTGTCATAGGTTAGGTGTTATAATTCTTAGAATTAATTAGGAAAATACATTAATCTTTTTGCAGGTATTAGTGGTCTAAAATAAGTGTGGGGTCGTCTGAGAAGTTTTTAAAATTTTGAAGACCGCGCCGCGGGTTTTTGAATTACGCGACGCGGGGTCGTAAACCAACCCGATACGCAGGGGTTGATTTGGTGACACGCGCGACGCGCAAAGTGTAAATGTGCGACGCGGGGAACGATCAGTCGGTTTTCTTCTATATTAAGGTAAGCCGCGACTCAACACACACCTCACACGACTCGGAGCTCTGATCGACGAATTTCTCTCGCGTTTTTTCTTGCTCATTTTGTTTCTACCACCAATGTACGCTATTCTAAATATCTATTAGTTGTTAAAACTAGCAATTAGGTAGTTAATTTTAGTGATTTGTCCAGAAAAGTTTAAAACTTAGAATCGCCAATGCTAACTCATAGGGTGTTTGTTTTGCCAAATGGAGACAATAGATGAGTTAGTCGGCATTTAGGCTACCTTGTGGTATGATTGGATCGAGTTTTAGCAGGTTAAATTACGAGTTTGATTCGGGGTTTTACAAACAGTCGCTCGCCGCGACGCGCCTTCCTCTTGGGCCGCACCGCGGTGTGGTGGGGAAGAAAAGGACTAATTTTGCAAAATTTTTTGTCTTTTGTGGCTATGTGTCTTTTTGTGCAGATGATGTTCAGATTAGATCACCCTTTCCTCCAGTTCCCAGAGGGACTGGCCAGCTCAGCGGAGTATGTTTCGCGGAGAGATGCACTGACTGGCTGCCGGGTTCTCGAGGCGACAGTCATCGACGGGGATATCTTGAGGGACGCCGGACTCTGGGGTGCGATCTAGCCATTTCTACATCGCACCTGGACTCATGAGGAGGCGTCATTCACATGCCGGGGCTGGGACAGGATCATGGCCACCGAGGAGGACGTTGTCTACACCGAGCTGCTATTGGAGTTTCTATCCACCATCCACTTCGCACCTCGGGTGTCAGACCCACATTCCAGGATTATACGATTTCGATTGGGAGGTGCACAGAGGGAGTGCAACCTCCGGGAGTTTGGGAGGAGAGTCGGATTATACACTCCAGCGGACCTCCAGCATCGCCATTTCACGCAGTTCTTCGGGGCGTGTATCCAGGGGCAGCCGGAGAGGTCCGGCAACATGGAGATTTGGACACCACTGTCCAACGTTATCTACGAGGCGGGGACCTCGAGGGAGAGCCACCTTCGCGACCCACTCCACCGCCTCATGCACCGTATCGTCTCCACCTCCATCATGCAGCAGGAGGGGGGCGAGAAGGTGTCCGGGGAGGACATGACATTCTTCTGGGCTCTCCTCGACCCGTCCCGATTCCTCCACCTCCCC
The DNA here is from genome assembly GCA_023525715.1 of Cichorium intybus. Taxonomy (NCBI): domain Eukaryota; kingdom Viridiplantae; phylum Streptophyta; class Magnoliopsida; order Asterales; family Asteraceae; genus Cichorium; species Cichorium intybus. The sequence goes on along the minus strand of CM042012.1, from coordinate 106,093,288 downwards.
TACGCCCTCGCAGTTGCTCTCTCCACTCACTTGACGGGAGCCTCCACTAGCAGTCCATTGGCCCGGGGGTATTTCATTACCCGCCTGGCCCGTTCATATGGGATCCTTACTGCCGCAGTAGCCGCTTCTTTGACCGCGCTACCTCCATCTCGCACGACAGCACGCACTCTGGAGAGGATGCGGCTCATTGAGCAGCAGCGCCTGGGGCAGTTCATCCGAGCACCTACAGAGCCTCCCCAGGCACCCCAGCCCGCATATGCCCAGCCAGGACGGAGACAACAGAGGCGGGAAGTACCCGCCGAGCCAGCACCTCAGCCTCAGCTATTCGAGGTCATGGCAGCCATTCAGGACCTCAGTCAGAGGATGTCTGCCCGAGAGGCACACGATCGCTGGATGGCGGAGACGCATATGATGATCATGCTGCAGATTCATTTTGATGACATTCCATGTGACACCCCATTTCTACTGTTTGCAAATACTATGGTTTTTCGTATAAATACATGAATACAAAAAAATACGGTTTATCAAAACCGATAATTTAAATGCTTAAAACAGTGGGTGTACAAATCCATATCAAAACTAACCATAGTAAGCAAGAAAAGGATTAAACCTTGCGTCCAAGATAGGAGCTATGTGGGCTCCACTCCAGCTAAACTTCATCCAACTATAGTATAGCATTTAACCTGGAATACATCGCAAAACATAAAATACGTAAGACAATAATATCTCGTGAGTTACATGAATTTTAGACTCAAACCTTTAACTTCTTTTTCCAACTTTTTCATAAATTTATAACATAAAACTTCTGTCAAAACTTTATAGTAATAATATACTATAACTCTCTACTTCTCGAAATCATTTCATAATATGCTTTACAAAAATAACATACTTTACAAAAAAATAGCTTCTTTCTTACTTTCTTTGACTGGTTTTATAAGCTTGCTGGATTTTTATACTTAGGGTTTTAATCACCATAAGTGATACCCCAAGTCTCTATGGCTAGAAAGAACGGATCAATCCTCACCAAAGAAGTGCTGAGGCGATCTACTTCGTGATGGGGCTTTTTCCCCAGTAGACCCCTTACCTAACCCGGGTAGGTTGGAACATAGTTCCCTTACTAACGCTGCTTGCTACAATTACCAGTCATACAAAATACTTGCTGCTTGCTTGAACATTTCTCATATACATATAACTTGTGGCTAGGTGCCAAACTACATCACTTTATGTCTTTATGGCTAGATACCAAATACATAACTTTCGTTTCACATAACCCATATGTTTAAAACATGTCTTTATAACATTTTAGGCTTAATGCCAAATCATACTTTCCAAACATCTTGTGGCTATACGCCCTTTCATACTTGAAAACATATACAATTTGTAACCAAAACATACTTCTTAAACATTTTATGGCTATATGCCTATCCATACTTTCAACCATGTATAACTTGTATTCAAAATATACTTTCACATAATTGGTTCATAGACCAAAACATACTTTCACATAATTGGCTCATAGACCAAAACATAACTTCAAATATAACATTATACTTTCACAAACAAGTTAGAAATAATACTCTTGCATATAATTTCACATATAGAAATTTTATAAGAAATCTTGAAAATACTTACTTGCCATGTACCCCAGAATGGGTAAAAATACTGCATGTACTCACCTCATGTATTGCTAGAAGATTGACTACACGTTCCTTGTATTTACACTCTTTTGGAACCAATACTCACTTTGCATGAACCTATATTTAACATATTATATATTAAAATTCATGCTAACTGGCTCTATAACTCCTTAGAGTCCTTATTATACCAATATAGGTCATAACAAGTCTATAACTTTTAAATGACCAACTTTAGTTAAATCGTATTTTATACGTATTTTACTACAGTACCCTCGTAGGGTCGTATTTCGGTTCCGACAATTTTCCATGAAGTTTTAGGCCATAATAGACCTATGTTTAAAATTTGGGCTCAAACGGACAAGTTTTGGACCAAAACTAAAAATTGAAAATCACTTGGCAGGAGACTTGAATGAAAAACTGCATGTTTCTGCTGGCGTCGCCTCGCGTCGCGACAAGGGTAGTGGTCGCGTCGCGAAGGCAAAGTATATTGCCTTAATTGACGATTTTTCAAACTGCAGTTTCACTATTCGCCCCATTAAGCTCTTAATACTTGACTTAATTAGTTTAGGGTCATTTCCAGGCCCTAATTACCAACTTATACTTAACTTTAAACTTCAAAATTATCAAATCATCTTTATAAACTTGAAAATTCTTCCGAAATCCTCATTTTTCACCAAAAACCCATTTATTGAATTTTCAAGCTTATGAACTGATTTCTTGTTTCTTTTATGACATTTTTAACTTAACAAAACCATTAGAACTATATGAAATCAGTTTCAACTCATAATTTGATTTATTCTCATAAAATCCCGTTTTTGACAATTTTCACCAAAAATGCAAATTTTTGAAAACAATCACTTAGGAATGTATTTATACATCTTAAGTGATTGTTAGAACCTAACAAAACAATAAAAATCATTTTCAATCTCATAAACCCATTTCTAGGGTTCTTGAGCTAAAATTCTCATTTCTTGATCTTTAACACTTTCAATGGTTAAACTAGGTTTAGGTAGTGATTAAGACACAAGTTAAGGCTAGGAATCATAGGATAATCCTCCTCTAGCCACTAGATTCTCGAAGCTACAGTAACCTATTCATAAGAAATGGGTTAAACAACCCTAAAGACAAGATTACTAACCTTATATGGCTTGGAATTCTTCAATTCCAAGTAAATTTCTTCCAAATCTTCAAAAAACTCAAAACCCGATCATTGAAACTCTCTCTGGCTCTCTCACGATTCCTCTAGAACTCTCTTCTGAGTTTTATGTTGATTAATGAGATATTTTCTCATTTTTATATTTTCCATATTTTCAATTTTAGTCCCTGAACTTTCATTCCTTGGACTTTGACCACTATAATCAATTTTTATCACATAAAACCTTCTTTTCTTATATTTTTGCCACAAGTAAACAATATTTTTTACATATTTGGCCCTTCACATGGTCTAGCGTCCAAATTACCCTTTTATGGCAAATTGACCAAATTACCGTTTTTACTAGAATTAACTTTCAAATACTTATCACCATTATTTGGTGTCAAAATTTTTATTTTATTACATATTAGCTCCAAAAATCATATTTTTCCTTACTTAAAAGTCATTTGGATGTCAAATGACCATTTTGCCCTTTTTCATCATCTTTCTCCAAACTTTTGGTATTTTACCACATTTCTAAGTAAATTATTTTAAAACTTTCAAAATATTTTTGGTCTTTTCCTTACGTATTTTCTCGAATATAAATTCGATATTTTTGGGTCGTTACAACTACCTCCCCCTTATTGGGATTCCGTCCTCGGAATCATCACCCGACTATTAATTTAAGGAATCATTTCTTCCTCTTCTTCAAAGACTCTCAGCTCAATTTTGGTTCTTAGTATATACTTTCTTTTATCAACCCATACTCATATTCTTCATTATTTTATCTTTTAATCTTTCCTTCTTTGTTTGCTTTTGATTCTTTAATCAGCTCTTAACAGTTCCTGCTTTCAATCCTTTATAGAGGATTCACAAATCTCTTTAAAACTTTATATCTTCCCAGTTAACCAAATATCATTGTGGTCATTTTACTCTCTTTTCCTTATAATATTCATAATACTTATAAGAAAAAAAATACATTACTTTTATTAAATGACCAAAATACCCCTTTCGGTCATTTTATCTGTTTTCTCAACTTTTTAGTCATTCATTCATGTTTCATACTCTTCATTCTAGTTACTTTCCTTTCTACCTCATTTCATTTATATACATTCTCTTAGTAAACTTATTTTACAAAATAGTTTCATACTTCAATACTTTTTATCATAAATAGCAATCTACTTTATAATTCTTCTCATATCTTTACTAAAACATGTGAGATTTTACTCACAACATTCTTTATTTATAAAGATTCCCAATACCATTAAACATAATTATATATGTTTCGTATTTATGCAATTTCATAGATACACAAAATCTTTTCCTTGTATAAATTTTGTCCCTTAATGGACATTTTACTCGAACATAACTTCTTCTTTCTTTTTAGAGGTTTTACAACTTCTTATCTTTACATAGTTGTTCTTTAGATCTTTTAAACTTCACTTTATTATTCTTTACATCCACGATCAATTCTAGACTTATTACCACTCATAAGGAATGCATTCCTTTTTGTTTTATTTCACATCCTTACTTTTCTGTTTGGGACGGAAGCTGTCAAAACAATATATTTTCATAAAAATCTGCATATCTTACTCTAGAAGAATCGAAACAACATACCGCTTTTTATTTTAACAATCAGACATCCTTAACTTTCTTTCTATGTATAATACACCATATTTAACTTTGTAAGCTTGTATAGTTTTACCATTGAAGTTGATCTATTATTTCAGTCAACTTCCTTCTTTTCTACTCTTGTCATTTATATAACTAATTATATACTTCTTTTCTACTCTGAACTTTTATACTACTAATTGTATACTTCTTGTTAGCTTCTATACTTCCGCAATCCCCTTCTATATGTTCCACTTTGTAATCTATATGTATTATTTCCTTTAAATACATATCTCTTTTCATTTCGTATATATATATATACTACTATTACACCACCATACTTATTACTTTCACTCTGAATTCGTCTTTAATAAAATGTCATTCTCATATACTTCTTACTCATCTCTTATATTATATATGTATTACTTTCATTAATACATATGTTATATCACCTTGTACTCGTGTTATTTCCACATTTTGACATAATAGCAATCTAAATACTTCTTTCATCTTTCTTTATTAGTTATGAGATTTTAGTCTCATTTACTCATTACACTTACTAATACAATTCTGTCTTTTTCAATTCTTAGCTTTCTTACAGTACTCCTATGAGTACATTTCTTATTATCTAAGGTACCCCGAGTACCATTCTCATCTTATTACACTTTTTATGATATTATCATCTCGTGGTGTAATTAAGTTTCACAACCGTATTCATTAACTTCTTGACATATACTTACAAGTTCTTAGTTGCATAATATACACACACACACACACATATATATATATATATATATATATATATATATATATATATATATATATATATATATATATATATATATATATATATATATATATATATATATATATATATATATATATATATATATATATATATATATATATATATATATATATATATATATATATATATATATATATATATATATATATATATATATATATATATACTTGGTTCTCTTTTGGTTTAAGAAATCAACTAGGTATTTTTACCATTTTCGTCCCATGACAACTTCTTTCAATTACCAATATCATTCGTTACTCTTTACATGTCGTAGCTAATGCTAACAAAATATTTTTCTTAGCTTTACATCTTTTACCATCTCTGTTATGTGTTGTAAGGCTACATGCCTAACACATTATGTTATTCTTTCATTTAAACTTCACTTCTTTACACTATATATTTCTTTATAACATTATATATTTCATATTTCTTATAAAACTTCCTTCTTATGTATCTCTAGGTGATACACGACTGCCCCCGATTTTCTCATCATCTTTCGTTCTTTTGTATTTCGAGGCAATTTGCCCAACACATCATTTTACTCTTTTGCTTCATACTTTATAGTATTCTAATTAGAATACCTATTTCATAACCACTGTTATACTTTTATACATTATATATATATATATATATATATATATATATATATATATATATATATATATATATATATATATATATATATATATATATATATATATATATATATATATATATATATATATATATATATATATATATATATATATATATATATATATATATATATATATATATATATATCTTTGGAGACTTTTAGCCATTATTCTCATTCGGAAGTAGTAACTTCCTGTCTGTTTATCATAGTTCTTACATTATCTTTAATTCTTCGTCTACTACTTGTTTAGATATTTACTATTTTTCTTTACTTCATATCATTTATGACCCTTAGTCATTTTCCTCACATGCTTTTGGTTTTCTTCCATTATCATACATCATTATGCTCTTTCATTACTGGTATTTCTTCTTTTATTTCATTCATTTGGTTGCGGAACTTAATTCCTGGCAACCACTATCTTATCATCATTTGTTTCACCTTTACTTTCTTGCCTAAGATTTATTTAGGCATTCAACCTTTATTTCTCGATTCACATTCATTTTATCACATTACATTAATACATTTTACTTAAAATATCATAATCTTTAACAATTTACCATTCATCATTCTTTTCCCCATTTGGGTAATCTTACTTTGTTTTTATTACTCATTATAGCACTGTACTTATAACTTATTCAATTGTCCATCTTTGGACACTTTCATTTATCTTCTTTGTTCAACCCCGGCAGTTAGTCTTCCACTCTCTGCTACCATTGTCATCTTCTATTTTTAGTTTTTCTCATAGTTTTAATCTTATCGTCTTACAACGATATTCTGCTTCCTTTATATATTTACTATTCATACATCTTTTAAAGAAAATTTGAAATTTAATGGTCATGCCCAAGGCACACCACCTGCTTGCATTAAACTCTTCTTTACCACTCTTTTATTATTTTTTTACAAATTTATGTACTATCATTATACTCTGCTTAAAATTTTCATTCTTCATGTAAGAGTCTTACAACTCTTATATAGGTAATCAAGACCCATAATTCCTCTTTAAATTGCTCTTATTCATACTTTCTCTCGCCTCGACAGGCATATACTTTAATATCTTTCAATCTGTCTAAGAAATATTAATTATCACATTATTTCTTTTACTTTACCATACTAAGTGGTATATATCCAGTGCATTAACTGTTAGTACTTATGATCTTACTTGTTCTTGTTACATAGGCATATAATTCCTATGTTATTCTTACTACTTTCTTCACAAACCTTACCCACCAGAATACCATAATTCCTTTGTGATTCCACCTGTCTCAATACATATCATGTGATTATGATAATACGGGCCCATATTACCATAATCACCTATACATATTGATTCTGCTGTTACCACAAGGTCTCATGGGACACTGGTTCCCTTAACATATAACACCATTATAAGTACATGGTGATCACTGTTAGAAATCTTACTACTTTATAAACATAGTCTTTAATAAATTTAGACGGTTACGAAAAATATCATATAATTTTCCTAACGATCAGATTTTTGCTCACTTTAAACGTTAGCTTAACACTTCTTAGTGTTATATCTACATATTTTAAATAATGCATAATGTCTTAATCATTTAAGACATCATATAGCATACTTTCATAAACTATCATTTCGATAGCATGAGTTTAAGCCTAGGAGTGGAACAAGCCAATCCAATTTCGCTTAAACTATGGCTCTGATACCAACTTGTGACACCCCATTTCTACTGTTTGCAAATACTATGGTTTTTCGTATAAATACATGAATACAAAAAATACGGTTTATCAAAAACCGATAATTTAAATGCTTAAAACAGTGGGTGTACAAATCCATATCAAAACTAACCATAGTAAGCAAGAAAAGGATTAAACCTTGCGTCCAAGATAGGAGCTATGTGGGCTCTACTCCAGCTAAACTTCATCCAACTATAGTATATCATTTAACCTGGAATACATGGCAAAACATAAAATACGTAAGACAATAATGTCTCGTGAGTTAGATGAGTTTTAGACTCAAACCTTTAACTTCTTTTTCCAACTTTTTCGTAAATTTATAACATAAAACTTCTGTCAAAACTTTATAGTAATAATATACTATAACTCTTTACTTCTCGAAATCATTTCATAATATGCTTTACAAAAATAACATACTTTACAAAAAAATAGCTTCTTTCTTACTTTTTTTGACTGGTTTTATAAGCTTGCTGTATTTTTATACTTAGGGCTTTAATCACCATAAGTGATACCCCAAGTCTCTATGGCTAGAAAGAACGGATCAATCCTCACCATAGAAGTGCTGAGGCGATCTACTTCGCGATGGGGCTTTTTCCCCAGTAGACCCCTTACCTAACCCGGGTAGGTTGGAACATAGTTCCCTTACTAACGCTGCTTGCTACAATTACCAGTCATACAAAATACTTGCTGCTTGCTTGAACATTTCTCATATACATATAACTTGTGGCTAGGTGCCAAACTACATCACTTTATGTCTTTATGGCTAGATGCCAAATACATAACTTTCGTTTCACATAACCCATATGTTTAAAACATGTCTTTATAACATTTTAGGCTTAATGCCAAATCATACTTTCCAAACATCTTGTGGCTATACGCCCTTTCATACTTGAAAACATATACAATTTGTAACCAAAACATACTTCTTAAACATTTTATGGCTATATGCCTATCCATACTTTCAAACATGTATAACTTGTATTCAAAATATACTTTCACATAATTGGTTCATAGACCAAAACATACTTTCACATAATTGGCTCATAGACCAAAACATAACTTCAAATATAACATTATACTTTCACAAACAAGTTAGAAATAATACTCTTGCATATAATTTCACATATAGAAATTTTATAAGAAATCTTGAAAATACTTACTTGCCATGTACCCCAGAATGGGTAAAAATACTGCATGTACTCACCTCATGTATTGCTAGAAGATTGACTACACGTTCCTTGTATTTACACTCTTTTGGAACCAATACTCACTTTGCATGAACCTATATTTAACATATTATATATTAAAATTCATGCTAACTGGCTCTATAACTCCTTAGAGTCCTTATTATACCAATATAGGTCATAACAAGACTATAACTTTTAAATGACCAACTTTAGTTAAATCGTATTTTATACGTATTTTACTACAGTACCCTCGGAGGGTCGTATTTCGGTTCCGACAATTTTCCATGAAGTTTTAGGCCATAATAGACCTATGTTTAAAATTTGGGCTCAAACGGACAAGTTTTGGACCAAAACTCAAAATTGAAAATCACTTGGCAGGAGACTTGAATGAAAAACTGCATGTTTCTGCTGGCGCCGCCTCGCGTCGCGACAAGGGTAGTGGTCGCGTCGCGAAGGCAAAGTATATTGCCTTAATTGACGATTTTTCAAACTGCAGTTTCACTATTCGCCCCATTAAGCTCTTAATACTTGACTTAATTATTTTAGGGTCATTTCCAGGCCCTAATTACCAACTTATACTTAACTTTAAACTTCAAAATTATCAAATCATCTTTATAAACTTGAAAATTCTTCCGAAATCCTCATTTTTCACCAAAAACCCATTTATTGAATTTTCAAGCTTATGAACTGATTTCTTGTTTCTTTTATGACATTTTTAACTTAACAAAACCATTAGAACTATATGAAATCACTTTCAACTCATAATTTGATTTATTCTCATGAAATCCCGTTTTTGACAATTTTCACCAAAAATGCAAATTTTTGAAAACAATCACTTAGGAATGTATTTATACATCTTAAGTGATTGTTAGAACCTAACAAAACAATAAAAATCATTTTCAATCTCATAAACCCATTTCTAGGGTTCTTGAGCTAAAATTCTCATTTCTTGATCTTTAACACTTTCAATGGTTAAACTAGGTTTAAGTAGTGATTAAGACACAAGTTAAGGCTAGGAATCATAGGATAATCCTCCTCTAGCCACTAGATTCTCGAAGCTACAGTAACCTATTCATAAGAAATGGGTTAAACAACCCTAAAGACAAGATTACTAACCTTATATGGCTTGGAATTCTTCAATTCCAAGTAAATTTCTTCCAAATCTTCAAAAAACTCAAAACCCGATCATTGAAACTCTCTCTGGCTCTCTCACGATTCCTCTAGAACTCTCTTCTGAGTTTTATGTTGATTAATGAGATATTTTCTCATTTTTATATTTTCCATATTTTCAATTTTAGTCCCTGAACTTTCATTCCTTGGACTTTGACCACTATAATCAATTTTTATCACATAAAACCTTCTTTTCTTATATTTTTGCCACAAGTAAACAATATTTTTTACATATTTGGCCCTTCACATGGTCTAGCGTCCAAATTACCCTTTTATGGCAAATTGACCAAATTACCGTTTTTACTAGAATTAACTTTCAAATACTTATCACCATTATTTGGTGTCAAAATTTTTATTTTATTACATATTAGCTCCAAAAATCATATTTTTCCTTACTTAAAAGTCATTTGGATGTCAAATGACCATTTTGCCCTTTTTCATCATCTTTCTCCAAACTTTTGGTATTTTACCACATTTCTAAGTAAATTATTTTAAAACTTTCAAAATATTTTTGGTCTTTTCCTTACGTATTTTCTCGAATATAAATTCGATATTTTTGGGTCGTTACAACTACCTCCCCCTTATTGGGATTCCGTCCTCGGAATCATCACCCGACTATTAATTTAAGGAATCATTTCTTCCTCTTCTTCAAAGACTCTCAGCTCAATTTTGGTTCTTAGTATATACTTTCTTTTATCAACCCATACTCATATTCTTCATTATTTTATCTTTTAATCTTTCCTTCTTTGTTTGCTTTTGATTCTTTAATCAGCTCTTAACAGTTCCTGCTTTCAATCCTTTATAGAGGATTCACAAATCTCTTTAAAACTTTATATCTTCCCAGTTAACCAAATATCATTGTGGTCATTTTACTCTCTTTTCCTTATAATATTCATAATACTTATAAGAAAAAAAATACATTACTTTTATTAAATGACCAAAATACCCCTTTCGGTCATTTTATCTGTTTTCTCAACTTTTTAGTCATTCATTCATGTTTCATACTCTTCATTCTAGTTACTTTCCTTTCTACCTCATTTCATTTATATACATTCTCTTAGTAAACTTATTTTACAAAATAGTTTCATACTTCAATACTTTTTATCATAAATAGCAATCTACTTTATAATTCTTCTCATATCTTTACTAAAACATGTGAGATTTTACTCACAACATTCTTTATTTATAAAGATTCCTAATACCATTAAACATAAGTATATATGTTTCGTATTTATGCAATTTCATAGATACACAAAATCTTTTCCTTGTATAAATTTTGTCCCTTAATGGACATTTTACTCGAACATAACTTCTTCTTTCTTTTTAGAGGTTTTACAACTTCTTATCTTTACATAGTTGTTCTTTAGATCTTTTAAACTTCACTTTATTATTCTTTACATCCACGATCAATTCTAGACTTAATACCACTCATAAGGAATGCATTCCTTTTTGTTTTATTTCACATCCTTACTTTTCTGTTTGGGACGGAAGCTGTCAAAACAATATATTTTCATAAAAATCTGCATATCTTACTCTAGAAGAATCGAAACAACATACCGCTTTTTATTTTAACAATCAGACATCATTAACTTTCTTTCTATGTATAATACACCATATTTAACTTTGTAAGCTTGTATAGTTTTACCATTGAAGTTGATCTATTATTTCAGTCAACTTCCTTCTTTTCTACTCTTGTCATTTATATAACTAATTATATACTTCTTTTCTACTCTGAACTTTTATACTACTAATTGTATACTTCTTGTTAGCTTCTATACTTCCGCAATCCCCTTCTATATGTTCCACTTTGTAATCTATATGTATTATTTCCTTTAAATACATATCTATTTTCATTTCGTATATATATATATACTACTATTACACCACCATACTTATTACTTTCACTCTGAATTCGTCTTTAATAAAATGTCATTCTCATATACTTCTTACTCATCTCTTATATTATATATGTATTACTTTCATTAATACATATGTTATATCACCTTGTACTCGTGTTATTTCCACATTTTGACATAATAGCAATCTAAATACTTCTTTCATCTTTCTTTATTAGTTATGAGATTTTAGTCTCATTTACTCATTACACTTACTAATACAATTCTGTCTTTTTCAATTCTTAGCTTTCTTATAGTACTCCTATGAGTACATTTCTTATTTTCTAAGGTACCCCGAGTACCATTCTCATCTTATTACACTTTTTATGATATTATCATCTCGTGGTGTAATTAAGTTTCACAACCGTATTCATTAACTTCTTGACATATACTTACAAGTTCTTAGTTGCATAATATACACACACACACACACACATATATATATATATATATATATATATATATATATATATATATATATATATATATATATATATATATATATATACTTGGTTCTCTTTTGGTTTAAGAACTCAACTAGGTATTTTTAACATTTTCGTCCCATGACAACTTCTTTCAATTACCAATATCATTCGTTACTCTTTACATGTCGTAGCTAATGCTAACAAAATATTTTTCTTAGCTTTACATCTTTTACCATCTCTGTTATGTGTTGTAAGGCTACATGCCTAACACATTATGTTATTCTTTCATTTAAACTTCACTTCTTTACACTATATATTTCTTTATAACATTATATATTTCATATTTCGTATAAAACTTCCTTCTTATGTATCTCTAGGTGATACACGACTGCCCCCGATTTTCTCATCATCTTTCGTTCTTTTGTATTTCGAGGCAATTTGCCCAACACATCATTTTACTCTTTTGCTTCATACTTTATAGTATTCTAATTAGAATACCTATTTGATAACCACTGTTATACTTTTATACATTATATATATATATATATATATATATATATATATATATATATATATATATATATATATATATATATATATATATATATATATATATATATATATATATATCCCAAAACTTACTCATGCTTTTACATTTATAAGCACGTATATACATATATACATTTCTTTGTATTTCATGGTTACCAGCCATGTACTAATCATTTCTCAAAATCTTTGGAGACTTTTAGCCATTATTCCCATTCGGAAGTAGTAACTTCCTGTCTGTTTATCATAGTTCTTACATTATCTTTAATTCTTCGTCTACTACTTGTTTAGATATTTACTATTTTTCTTTACTTCATATCATTTATGACCCTTAGTCATTTTCCTCACATGCTTTTGGTTTTCTTCCATTATCATACATCATTATGCTCTTTCATTACTGGTATTTCTTCTTTTATTTCATTCATTTGGTTGTGGAACTTAATTCCTGGCAACCACTATCTTATCATCATTTGTTTCACCTTTACTTTCTTGCCTAAATTTATTTAGGCATTCAACCTTTATTTCTCGATTCACATTCATTTTATCACATTACATTAATACATTTTACTTAAAATATCATAATCTTTAACAATTTACCATTCATCATTCTTTTCCCCATTTGGGTAATCTTACTTTGTTTTTATTACTCATTATAGCACTGTACTTATAACTTATTCAATTGTCCATCTTTGGACACTTTCATTTATCTTCTTTGTTCAACCCCGGCAGTTAGTCTTCCACTCTCTGCTACCATTGTCATCTTCTATTTTTAGTTTTTCTCATAGTTTTAATCTTATCGTCTTACAACGATATTCTGCTTCCTTTATATATTTACTATCCATACATCTTTTAAAGAAAATTTGAAATTTAATGGTCATGCCCAAGGCACACCACCTGCTTGCATTAAACTCTTCTTTACCACTCTTTTATTATTTTTTTACAAATTTATGTACTATCATTATACTCTGCTTAAAATTTTCATTCTTCATGTAAGAGTCTTACAACTCTTATATAGGTAATCAAGACCCATAATTCCTCTTTAAATTGCTCTTATTCATACTTTCTCTCGCCTCGACAGGCATATACTTTAATATCTTTCAATCTGTCTAAGAAATATTAATTATCACATTATTTCTTTTACTTTACCATATTAAGTGGTATATATCCACTGCATTAACTTTTAGTACTTATGATCTTACTTGTTCTTGTTACATAGGCATATAATTCCTATGTTATTCTTACTACTTTCTTCACAAACCTTACCCACCAGAATACCATAATTCCTTGGTGATTCCACCTGTCTCAATACATATCCTGTGATTATGATAATACGGGCCCATATTACCATAATCACCTATACATATTGATTCTGCTGTTACCACAAGGTCTCATAGGACACTGGTTCCCTTAACATATAACACCATTATAAGTACATGGTGATCATTGTTAGAAATCTTACTACTTTATAAACATAGTCTTTAATAAATTTAGACGGTTACGAAAAATATCATATAATTTTCCTAACGATCAGATTTTTGCTCACTTTAAACGTTAGCTTAACACTTCTTAGTGTTATATCTACATATTTTAAATAATGCATAATGTCTTAATCATTTAAGACATCATATAGCATACTTTCATAAACTATCATTTCTATAGCATGAGTTTAAGCCTAGGAGTGGAACAAGCAAATCCAAATTCGCTTAAACTATGGCTCTGATACCAACTTGTGACACCCCATTTCTACTGTTTGCAAATACTATGGTTTTTCGTATAAATACATGAATACAAAAAATACGGTTTATCAAAAACCGATAATTTAAATGCTTAAAACAGTGGGTGTACAAATCCATATCAAAACTAACCATAGTAAGCAAGAAAAGGATTAAACCTTGCGTCCAAGATAGGAGCTATGTGGGCTCTACTCCAGCTAAACTTCATCCAACTATAGTATATCATTTAACCTGGAATACATGGCAAAACATAAAATACGTAAGACAATAATGTCTCGTGAGTTAGATGAGTTTTAGACTCAAACCTTTAACTTCTTTTTCCAACTTTTTCGTAAATTTATAACATAAAACTTCTGTCAAAACTTTATAGTAATAATATACTATAACTCTTTACTTCTCGAAATCATTTCATAATATGCTTTACAAAAATAACATACTTTACAAAAAAATAGCTTCTTTCTTACTTTCTTTGACTGGTTTTATAAGCTTGCTGTATTTTTATACTTAGGGCTTTAATCACCATAAGTGATACCCCAAGTCTCTATGGCTAGAAAGAACGGATCAATCCTCACCATAGAAGTGCTGAGGCGATCTACTTCGCGATGGGGCTTTTTCCCCAGTAGACCCCTTACCTAACCCGGGTAGGTTGGAACATAGTTCCCTTACTAACGCTGCTTGCTACAATTACCAGTCATACAAAATACTTGCTGCTTGCTTGAACATTTCTCATATACATATAACTTGTGGCTAGGTGCCAAACTACATCACTTTATGTCTTTATGGCTAGATGCCAAATACATAACTTTCGTTTCACATAACCCATATGTTTAAAACATGTCTTTATAACATTTTAGGCTTAATGCCAAATCATACTTTCCAAACATCTTGTGGCTATACGCCCTTTCATACTTGAAAACATATATAATTTGTAACCAAAACATACTTCTTAAACATTTTATGGCTATATGCCTATCCATACTTTCAAACATGTATAACTTGTATTCAAAATATACTTTCACATAATTGGTTCATAGACCAAAACATACTTTCACATAATTGGCTCATAGACCAAAACATAACTTCAAATATAACATTATACTTTCACAAACAAGTTAGAAATAATACTCTTGCATATAATTTCACATATAGAAATTTTATAAGAAATCTTGAAAATACTTACTTGCCATGTACCCCAGAATGGGTAAAAATACTGCATGTACTCACCTCATGTATTGCTAGAAGATTGACTACACGTTCCTTATATTTAAACTCTTTTGGAACCAATACTCACTTTGCATGAACCTATATTTAACATATTATATATTAAAATTCATGCTAACTGACTCTATAACTCCTTAGAGTCCTTATTATACCAATATAGGTCATAACAAGTCTATAACTTTTAAATGACCAACTTTAGTTAAATCAAATTTTATACGTATTTTACTACAGTACCCTCGGAGGGTCGTATTTCGCTTCCGATAATTTTCCATGAAGTTTTAGGCCATAATAGACCTATGTTTAAAATTTGGGCTCAAACGGACAAGTTTTGGACCAAAACTCAAAATTGAAAATCACTTGGCAGGAGACTTGAATGAAAAACTGCATGTTTCTGCTGGCGTCGCCTCGCGTCGCGACAAGGGTAGTGGTCGCGTCGCGAAGGCAAAGTATATTGCCTTAATTGACGATTTTTCAAACTGCAGTTTCAATATTCGCCCCATTAAGCTCTTAATACTTGACTTAATTATTTTAGGGTCATTTCCAGGCCCTAATTACCAACTTATACTTAACTTTAAACTTCAAAATTATCAAATCATCTTTATAAACTTGAAAATTCTTCCGAAATCCTCATTTTTCACCAAAAACCCATTTATTGAATTTTCAAGCTTATGAACTGATTTCTTGTTTCTTTTATGACATTTTTAACTTAACAAAACCATTAGAACTATATGAAATCACTTTCAACTCATAATTTGATTTATTCTCATGAAATCCCGTTTTTGACAATTTTCACCAAAAATGCAAATTTTTGAAAACAATCACTTAGGAATGTATTTATACATCTTAAGTGATTGTTAGAACCTAACAAAACAATAAAAATCATTTTCAATCTCATAAACCCATTTCTAGGGTTCTTGAGCTAAAATTCTCATTTCTTGATCTTTAACACTTTCAATGGTTAAACTAGGTTTAGGTAGTGATTAAGACACAAGTTAAGGCTAGGAATCATAGGATAATCCTCCTCTAGCCACTAGATTCTCGAAGCTACAGTAACCTATTCATAAGAAATGGGTTAAACAACCCTAAAGACAAGATTACTAACCTTATATGGCTTGGAATTCTTCAATTCCAAGTAAATTTCTTCCAAATCTTCAAAAAACTCAAAACCCGATCACTGAAACTCTCTCTGGCTCTCTCACGATTCCTCTAGAACTCTCTTCTGAGTTTTATGTTGATTAATGAGATATTTTCTCATTTTTATATTTTCCATATTTTCAATTTTAGTCCCTGAACTTTCATTCCTTGGACTTTGACCACTATAATCAATTTTTATCACATAAAACCTTCTTTTCTTATATTTTTGCCACAAGTAAACAATATTTTTTACATATTTGGTCCTTCACATGGTCTAGCGTCCAAATTACCCTTTTATGGCAAATTGACCAAATTACCCTTTTTACTAGAATTAACTTTCAAATACTTATCACCATTATTTGGTGTCAAAATTTTTATTTCATTACATATTAGCTCCAAAAATCATATTTTTCCTTACTTAAAAGTCATTTGGATGTCAAATGACCATTTTGCCCTTTTTCAACATCTTTCTCCAAACTTTTGGTATTTTACCACATTTCTAAGTAAATTATTTTAAAACTTTCAAAATATTTTTGGTCTTTTCCTTACGTATTTTCTCGAATATAAATTCGAGATTTTTGGGTCGTTACAACTACCTCCCCCTTATTGGGATTCCGTCCTCGGAATCATCACCCGACTATTAATTTAAGGAATAATTTCTTCCTCTTCTTCAAAGACTCTCAGCTCAATTTTGGTTCTTAGTATATACTTTCTTTTATCATCCCATACTCATATTCTTCATTATTTTATCTTTTAATCTTTCCTTCTTTGGTTGCTTTTGATTCTTTAATCAGCTCTTAACAGTTCCTGCTTTCAATCCTTTATAGAGGATTCACAAATCTCTTTAAAACTTTATATCTTCCCAGTTAACCAAATATCATTGTGGTCATTTTACTCTCTTTTCCTTATAATATTCATAATGCTTATAAGAAAAAAAATACATTACTTTTATTAAATGACCAAAATACCCCTTTCGATCATTTTATCTGTTTTCTCAACTTTTTAGTCATTCATTCATGTTTCATACTCTTCATTCTAGTTACTTTCCTTTCTACCTCATTTCATTTATATACATTCTCTTAGTAAACTTATTTTACAAAATAGTTTCATACTTCAATACTTTTTATCATAAATAGCAATCTACTTTATAATTCTTCTCATATCTTTACTAAAACATGTGAGATTTTACTCACAACATTCTTTATTTATAAAGATTCCTAATACCATTAAACATAATTATATATGTTTCGTATTTATGCAATTTCATAGATACACAAAATCTTTTCCTTGTATAAATTTTGTCCCTTAATGGACATTTTACTCGAACATAACTTATTCTTTCTTTTTAGAGGTTTTACAACTTCTTATCTTTACATAGTTGTTCTTTAGATCTTTTAAACTTCACTTTATTATTCTTTACATCCACGATCAATTCTAGACTTATTACCACTCATAAGGAATGCATTCCTTTTTGTTTTATTTCACATCCTTACTTTTCTGTTTGGGACGGAAGCTGTCAAAACAATATATTTTCATAAAAATCTGCATATCTTACTCTAGAAGAATCGAAACAACATACCGCTTTTTATTTTAACAATCAGACATCATTAACTTTCTTTCTATGTATAATACACCATATTTAACTTTGTAAGCTTGTATAGTTTTACCATTGAAGTTGATCTATTATTTCAGTCAACTTCCTTCTTTTCTACTCTTGTCATTTATATAACTAATTATATACTTCTTTTCTACTCTGAACTTTTATACTACTAATTGTATACTTCTTGTTAGCTTCTATACTTCCGCAATCCCCTTCTATATGTTCCACTTTGTAATCTATATGTATTATTTCCTTTAAATACATATCTCTTTTCATTTCGTATATATATATATATATATATATATATATATATATATATATATATATATATATATATATATATATATATATATATATATATATATATATATATATATATATATATATATATACTATTACACCACCATACTTATTACTTTCACTCTGAATTCGTCTTTAATAAAATGTCATTCTCATATACTTCTTACTCATCTCTTATATTATATATGTATTACTTTCATTAATACATATGTTATATCACCTTGTACTCGTGTTATTTCCACATTTTGACATAATAGCAATCTAAATACTTCTTTCATCTTTCTTTATTAGTTATGAGATTTTAGTCTCATTTACTCATTACACTTACTAATACAATTCTTTCTTTTTCAATTCTTAGCTTTCTTACAGTACTCCTATGAGTACATTTCTTATTTTCTAAGGTACCCCGAGTACCATTCTCATCTTATTACACTTTTTATGATATTATCATCTCGTGGTGTAATTAAGTTTCACAACCGTATTCATTAACTTCTTGACATATACTTACAAGTTCTTAGTTGCATAATATACACACACACACATATATATATATATATATATATATATATATATATATATATATATATATATATATATATATATATATATATATATATATATATATATATATATATACTTGGTTCTCTTTTGGTTTAAGAACTCAACTAGGTATTTTTAACATTTTCGTCCCATGACAACTTCTTTCAATTACCAATATCATTCGTTACTCTTTACCTGTCGTAGCTAATGCTAACAAAATATTTTTCTTAGCTTTACATCTTTTACCATCTCTGTTATGTGTTGTAAGGCTACATGCCTAACACATTATGTTATTCTTTCATTTAAACTTCACTTCTTTACACTATATATTTCTTTATAACATTATATATTTCATATTTCTTATAAAACTTCCTTCTTATGTATCTCTAGGTGATACACGACTGCCCCCGATTTTCTCATCATCTTTCGTTCTTTTGTATTTCGAGGCAATTTGCCCAACACATCATTTTACTCTTTTGCTTCATACTTTATAGTATTCTAATTAGAATACCTATTTCATAACCACTGTTATACTTTTATACATTATATTTATATATATATCCCAAAACTTACTCATGCTTTTACATTTATAAGCACGTATATACATATATACATTTCTTTGTATTTCATGGTTACCAGCCATGTACTAATCATTTCTCAAAATCTTTGGAGACTTTTAGCCATTATTCCCATTCGGAAGTAGTAACTTCCTGTCTGTTTATCATAGTTCTTACATTATCTTTAATTCTTCGTCTACTACTTGTTTAGATATTTACTATTTTTCTTTACTTCATATCATTTATGACCCTTAGTCATTTTCCTCACATGCTTTTGGTTTTCTTCCATTATCATACATCATTATGCTCTTTCATTACTGGTATTTCTTCTTTTATTTCATTCATTTGGTTGCGGAACTTAATTCCTGGCAACCACTATCTTATCATCATTTGTTTCACCTTTACTTTCTTGCCTAAGATTTATTTAGGCATTCAACCTTTATTTCTCGATTCACATTCATTTTATCACATTACATTAATACATTTTACTTAAAATATCATAATCTTTAACAATTTACCATTCATCATTCTTTTCCCCATTTGGGTAATCTTACTTTGTTTTTATTACTCATTATAGCACTGTACTTATAACTTATTCAATTGTCCATCTTTGGACACTTTCATTTATCTTCTTTGTTCAACCCCGGCAGTTAGTCTTCCACTCTCTGCTACCATTGTCATCTTCTATTTTTAGTTTTTCTCATAGTTTTAATCTTATCGTCTTACAACGATATTCTGCTTCCTTTATATATTTACTATCCATGCATCTTTTAAAGAAAATTTGAAATTTAATGGTCATGCCCAAGGCACACCACCTGCTTGCATTAAACTCTTCTTTACCACTCTTTTATTATTTGTTTACAAATTTATGTACTATCATTATACTCTGCTTAAAATTTTCATTCTTCATGTAAGAGTCTTACAACTCTTATATAGGTAATCAATACCCATAATTCCTCTTTAAATTGCTCTTATTCATACTTTCTCTCGCCTCGACAGGCATATACTTTAATATCTTTCAATCTGTCTAAGAAATATTAATTATCACATTATTTCTTTTACTTTACCATACTAAGTGGTATATATCCAGTGCATTAACTGTTAGTACTTATGATCTTACTTGTTCTTGTTACATAGGCATATAATTCCTATGTTATTCTTACTACTTTCTTCACAAACCTTACCCACCAGAATACCATAATTCCTTTGTGATTCCACCTGTCTCAATACATATCATGTGATTATGATAATACGGGCCCATATTACCATAATCACCTATACATATTGATTCTGCTGTTACCACAAGGTCTCATGGGACACTGGTTCCCTTAACATATAACACCATTATAAGTACATGGTGATCACTGTTAGAAATCTTACTACTTTATAAACATAGTCTTTAATAAATTTAGACGGTTACGAAAAATATCATATAATTTTCCTAACGATCAGATTTTTGCTCACTTTAAACGTTAGCTTAACACTTCTTAGTGTTATATCTACATATTTTAAATAATGCATAATGTCTTAATCATTTAAGACATCATATATCATACTTTCATAAACTATCATTTCTATAGCATGAGTTTAAGCCTAGGAGGGGAACAAGCCAATCCTAATTCGCTTAAACTATGGCTCTGATACCAACTTGTGACACCCCATTTCTACTGTTTGCAAATACTATGGTTTTTCGTATAAATACATGAATACAAAAAAATACGGTTTATCAAAAACCGATAATTTAAATGCTTAAAATAGTGGGTGTACAAATCCATATCAAAACTAACCATAGTAAGCAAGAAAAGGATTAAACCTTGCGTCCAAGATAGGAGCTATGTGGGCTCTACTCCAGCTAAACTTCATCCAACTATAGTATATCATTTAACCTGGAATACATGGCAAAACATAAAATACGTAAGACAATAATGTCTCGTGAGTTAGATGAGTTTTAGACTCAAACCTTTAACTTCTTTTTCCAACTTTTTCGTAAATTTATAACATAAAACTTCTGTCAAAACTTTATAGTAATAATATACTATAACTCTTTACTTCTCGAAATCATTTCATAATATGCTTTAAAAAAATAACATACTTTACAAAAAAAATAGCTTCTTTCTTACTTTCTTTGACTGGTTTTATAAGCTTGCTGGATTTTTATACTTAGGGCTTTAATCACCATAAGTGATACCCCAAGTCTCTATGGCTAGAAAGAACGGATCAATCCTCACCATAGAAGTGCTGAGGCGATCTACTTCGCGATGGGGATTTTTCCCCAGTAGACCCCTTACCTAACCCGGATAGGTTGGAACATAGTTCCCTTACTAACGCTGCTTGCTACAATTACCAGTCATACAAAATACTTGCTGCTTGCTTGAACATTTCTCATATACATATAACTTGTGGCTAGGTGCCAAACTACATCACTTTATGTCTTTATGGCTAGATGCCAAATACATAACTTTCGTTTCACATAACCCATATGTTTAAAACATGTCTTTATAACATTTTAGGCTTAATGCCAAATCATACTTTCCAAACATCTTGTGGCTATACGCCCTTTCATACTTGAAAACATATATAATTTGTAACCAAAACATACTTCTTAAACATTTTATGGCTATATGCCTATCCATACTTTCAAACATGTATAACTTGTATTCAAAATATACTTTCACATAATTGGTTCATAGACCAAAACATACTTTCACATAATTGGCTCATAGACCAAAACATAACTTCAAATATAACATTATACTTTCACAAACAAGTTAGAAATAATACTCTTGCATATAATTTCACATATAGAAATTTTATAAGAAATCTTGAAAATACTTACTTGCCATGTACCCCAGAATGGGTAAAAATACTGCATGTACTCACCTCATGTATTGCTAGAAGATTGACTACACGTTCCTTATATTTAAACTCTTTTGGAACCAATACTCACTTTGCATGAACCTATATTTAACATATTATATATTAAAATTCATGCTAACTGACTCTATAACTCCTTAGAGTCCTTATTATACCAATATAGGTCATAACAAGTCTATAACTTTTAAATGACCAACTTTAGTTAAATCATATTTTATACGTATTTTACTACAGTACCCTCGGAGGGTCGTATTTCGGTTCCGATAATTTTCCATGAAGTTTTAGGCCATAATAGACCTATGTTTAAAATTTGGGCTCAAGCGGACAAGTTTTGGACCAAAACTCAAAATTGAAAATCACTTGGCAGGAGACTTGAATGAAAAACTGCATGTTTCTGCTGGCGTCGCCTCGCGTCGCGACAAGGGTAGTGGTCGCGTCGCGAAGGCAAAGTATATTGCCTTAATTGACGATTTTTCAAACTGCAGTTTCACTATTCGCCCCATTAAGCTCTTAATACTTGACTTAATTATTTTAGGGTCATTTCCAGGCCCTAATTACCAACTTATACTTAACTTTAAACTTCAAAATTATCAAATCATCTTTATAAACTTGAAAATTCTTCCGAAATCTTCATTTTTCACCAAAAACCCATTTATTGAATTTTCAAGCTTATGAACTGATTTCTTGTTTCTTTTATGACATTTTTAACTTAACAAAACCATTAGAACTATATGAAATCACTTTCAACTCATAATTTGATTTATTCTCATGAAATCCCGTTTTTGACAATTTTCACCAAAAATGCAAATTTTTGAAAACAATCACTTAGGAATGTATTTATACATCTTAAGTGATTGTTAGAACCTAACAAAACAATAAAAATCATTTTCAATCTCATAAACCCATTTCTAGGGTTCTTGAGCTAAAATTCTCATTTCTTGATCTTTAACACTTTCAATGGTTAAACTAGGTTTAGGTAGTGATTAAGACACAAGTTAAGGCTAGGAATCATAGGATAATCCTCCTCTAGCCACTAGATTCTCGAAGCTACAGTAACCTATTCATAAGAAATGGGTTAAACAACCCTAAAGACAAGATTACTAACCTTATATGGCTTGGAATTCTTCAATTCCAAGTAAATTTCTTCCAAATCTTCAAAAAACTCAAAACCCGATCACTGAAACTCTCTCTGGCTCTCTCACGATTCCTCTAGAACTCTCTTCTGAGTTTTATGTTGATTAATGAGATATTTTCTCATTTTTATATTTTCCATATTTTCAATTTTAGTCCCTGAACTTTCATTCCTTGGACTTTGACCACTATAATCAATTTTTATCACATAAAACCTTCTTTTCTTATATTTTTGCCACAAGTAAACAATATTTTTTACATATTTGGTCCTTCACATGGTCTAGCGTCCAAATTACCCTTTTATGGCAAATTGACCAAATTACCCTTTTTACTAGAATTAACTTTCAAATACGTATCACCATTATTTGGTGTCAAAATTTTTATTTCATTACATATTAGCTCCAAAAATCATATTTTTCCTTACTTAAAAGTCATTTGGATGTCAAATGACCATTTTGCCCTTTTTCATCATCTTTCTCCAAACTTTTGGTATTTTACCACATTTCTAAGTAAATTATTTTAAAACTTTCAAAATATTTTTGGTCTTTTCCTTACGTATTTTCTCGAATATAAATTCGAGATTTTTGGGTCGTTACAACTACCTCCCCCTTATTGGGATTCCGTCCTCGGAATCATCACCCGACTATTAATTTAAGGAATCATTTCTTCCTCTTCTTCAAAGACTCTCAGCTCAATTTTGGTTCTTAGTATATACTTTCTTTTATCATCCCATACTCATATTCTTCATTATTTTATCTTTTAATCTTTCCTTCTTTGGTTGCTTTTGATTCTTTAATCAGCTCTTAACAGTTCCTGCTTTCAATCCTTTATAGAGGATTCACAAATCTCTTTAAAACTTTATATCTTCCCAGTTAACCAAATATCATTGTGGTCATTTTACTCTCTTTTCCTTATAATATTCATAATGCTTATAAGAAAAAAAATACATTACTTTTATTAAATGACCAAAATACCCCTTTCGGTCATTTTATCTGTTTTCTCAACTTTTTAGTCATTCATTCATGTTTCATACTCTTCATTCTAGTTACTTTCCTTTCTACCTCATTTCATTTGTATACATTCTCTTAGTAAACTTATTTTACAAAATAGTTTCATACTTCAATACTTTTTATCATAAATAGCAATCTACTTTATAATTCTTCTCATATATTTACTAAAACATGTGAGATTTTACTCACAACATTCTTTATTTATAAAGATTCCTAATACCATTAAACATAATTATATATGTTTCGTATTTATGCAATTTCATAGATACACAAAATCTTTTCCTTGTATAAATTTTGTCCCTTAATGGACATTTTACTCGAACATAACTTCTTCTTTCTTTTTAGAGGTTTTACAACTTCTTATCTTTACATAGTTGTTCTTTAGATCTTTTAAACTTCACTTTATTATTCTTTACATCCACGATCAATTCTAGACTTATTACCACTCATAAGGAATGCATTCCTTTTTGTTTTATTTCACATCCTTACTTTTCTGTTTGGGACGGAAGCTGTCAAAACAATATATTTTCATAAAAATCTGCATATCTTACTCTAGAAGAATCGAAACAACATACCGCTTTTTATTTTAACAATCAGACATCATTAACTTTCTTTCTATGTATAATACACCATATTTAACTTTGTAAGCTTGTATAGTTTTACCATTGAAGTTGATCTATTATTTCAGTCAACTTCCTTCTTTTCTACTCTTGTCATTTATATAACTAATTATATACTTCTTTTCTACTCTGAACTTTTATACTACTAATTGTATACTTCTTGTTAGCTTCTATACTTCCGCAATCCCCTTCTATATGTTCCACTTTGTAATCTATATGTATTATTTCCTTTAAATACATATCTCTTTTCATTTCGTATATATATATATATATATATATACTACTATTACACCACCATACTTATTACTTTCACTCGGAATTCGTCTTTAATAAAATGTCATTCTCATATACTTCTTACTCATCTCTTATATTATATATGTATTACTTTCATTAATACATATGTTATATCACCTTGTACTCGTGTTATTTCCACATTTTGACATAATAGCAATCTAAATACTTCTTTCATCTTTCTTTATTAGTTATGAGATTTTAGTCTCATTTACTCATTACACTTACTAATACAATTCTGTCTTTTTCAATTCTTAGCTTTCTTACAGTACTCCTATGAGTACATTTCTTATTTTCTAAGGTACCCCGAGTACCATTCTCATCTTATTACACTTTTTATGATATTATCATCTCGTGGTGTAATTAAGTTTCACAACCGTATTCATTAACTTCTTGACATATACTTACAAGTTCTTAGTTGCATAATACACACACACACACACACACACACACACATATATATATATATATATATATATATATATATATATATATATATATATATATATATATATATATATATATATATATATATATATATATATATATATATATATATATATATATATATATATATATATATATATATATATATAATTTATATGATAACTTATGTTTATTGGGTCGGTAACTTCTTTATATCGGACCAACGAAATATATGAAATTATTATTAAAACGTTATTATATAACGGAAATATTATTAGTTATATTTATTTGGTTAGTGACGTTAGACATTATTTTTAACCGTTTAGATCAAGGAGTTATCGTGGGGACTATTAAGGAAGTGAAACATATACCTACTGTTTCAGGTGAGTCATGTTGTATTTTCCCAAAACTGGGTGCACGTCAAAATTATTATTTTGATGATTATACATATTTGAAAGGTTTGGTATCAATGACATTTTTGACATATCATGGTTTGCAACAAATTACTAATGTTTGATTTCTATTCACAACCGTATTCATTAACTTCTTGACATATACTTACAAGTTCTTAGTTGCATAATACACACACACACACACACACACACACACATATATATATATATATATATATATATATATATATATATATATATATATATATATATATATATATATATATATATATATATATATATATATATATATATATATATATATATATATATATATATATATATATATATATATATATATATATATACTTGGTTCTCTTTTAGTTTAGGGTCATTTCCAGGCCCTAATTACCAACTTATACTTAACTTTAAACTTCAAAATTATCAAATCATCTTTATAAACTTGAAAATTCTTCTGAAATCCTCATTTTTCACCAAAAACCCATTTATTGAATTTTCAAGCTTATGAACTGATTTCTTGTTTCTTTTATGACATTTTTAACTTAACAAAGCCATTAGAACTATATGAAATCAGTTTCAACTCATAATTTGATTTATTTTCATAAAATCCTGTTTTTGACAATTTTCACCAAAAATGCAAATTTTTGAAAACAATCACTTAGGAATGTATTTATACATCTTAAGTGATTGTTAGAACCTAACAAAACAATAAAAATCATTTTCAATCTCATAAACCCATTTCTAGGGTTCTTGAGCTAAAATTCTCATTTCGTGATCTTTAACACTTTCAATGGTTAAACTAGGTTTAGGTAGTGATTAAGACACAAGCTAAGGCTAGGAATCATAGGATAATCCTCCTCTAGCCACTAGATTCTCGAAGCTACAGTAACCTATTCATAAGAAATGGGTTAAACAACCCTAAAGACAAGATTACTAACCTTATATGGCTTGGAATTCTTCAATTCCAAGTAAATTTCTTCCAAATCTTCAAAAAACTCAAAACCCGATCACTGAAACTCTCTCTGGCTCTCTCACGATTCCTCTAGAACTCTCTTCTGAGTTTTATGTTGATTAATGAGATATTTTCTCATTTTTATATTTTCCATATTTTCAATTTTAGTCCTTGAACTTTCATTCCTTGGACTTTGACCACTATAATCAATTTTTATCACATAAAACCTTCTTTTCTTATATTTTTGCCACAAGTAAACAATATTTTTACATATTTTGTCCTTCACATGGTCTAGCGTCCAAATTACCCTTTTATGGCAAATTGACCAAATTACCATTTTTACTAGAATTAACTTTCAAATACTTATCACCATTATTTGGTGTCAAAATTTTTATTTCATTACATATTAGCTCCAAAAATCATATTTTTCCTTACTTAAAAGTCATTTGGATGTCAAATGACCATTTTGCCCTTTTTCATCATTTTTCTCCAAACTTTTGGTATTTTACTACATTTCTAAGTAAATTATTTTAAAACTTTCAAAATATTATTGGTCTTTTCTTTACGTATTTTCTCGAATATAAATTCGAGATTTTTGGGTCGTTACATTCCACCTCACCCCTCTGACGATGATGGGGCAGGTCCATCTGGGACCCACCATGGTGATGATTGATGTACTTTTTCTTTCTTTTTATTTGGGATATATGTAAAAAACTTATGACACCACTATCTGTATTTTGTTTATATTTTATTTGTTATGTTTGCTTTTAATTTGTTTGTTGAGTTATGCATGTTATATCAAATTGGGAAGGAGTTGTCTCAGACAAGTGTGGGGTCACCGTGCCCCTCCACTTGTCTCGACCACCAGTGTGTTCACTGTAGCGCTACAACTCCAGCATACGAAATCAAGGATCCGTTTTGTTCGCAATTATACCTGTGATACTGAGCACCAAGCAATCTATCGTCCAAAAGGGGTAACTCTTTCTCCCTTGTTTTGAAATAATTTTTGTACAACGGGGACGTTGTACGGTTTTAATTGTAGGGTGTGGACGGTCGAAAGAGTAGTTTTTTGAAATTTTTGCAGGAAATGACCAATTTTCAAATTTTTAGCAACTTTTTCAAAATTTTTAATAAATTGTAATTTTGAAATGAATGGTTTGTGATTGTGATAGCATTAGTATTTTTAAAGAGATACTGTTTATTTGTGATCATGCTATTAGTTAGTCAAATAAGTTGAGTTTTTACGAGTTTAGAAGATTGAGCTGTTTTAGGATTGGAATTTATGAAGGAAATGTCAATCTGTGGCCTTTATTGTTCGAGCCGGTAAGTCTAAAATGGGTGGGACTTATGCACCTTACCACCTAAGATCGTCTGGTCTGGGATGGTATTTCTGAAAGCTCGTTACACGGACAACATCGAAAGTCATGGACAATTCCTTAATGGCCTTTAGAATCTGAATGAGTAAGTACACTTCATTGTGAACAGAAAGTTTGTAATCAAGGGTTCTCTAGAAAGCCACGAATTCCAAAGAACAATTCAATTATGTTTTCGCGAACTATTCCACTCTAACTCATAGAGCAATAAACTTTGAAACTAAACACAGTCAAAAATTGTTTGAGTCTTTATTATAATTTGTTAAAAACTCTCTTGCTTGGGGACAAGCAAGGCGCAAGTGTGGGGTGTTTGACAACGCCTAGTGATATCAAGTATTTTAGGCGTTGTTGAGCCCTGTTCTTGATGAAATTATATCAGATATGTCTGGGTATTCTCACTTTTTGTGTCAGGACTTGTTTGGAAGAAAAGAATGGAAACGGGGACTAAAAGCGTGCAAAAGGAAGAAGTTTGGAAAAGAATGAAAAATCAAGGATATACGTACGCGCGCCGCGGATCTATGAAACGCGCGACGCGGGCTTAAGGCGGTGTTGTTGAAAATACGATAACTGATCACCACGAATAAGGTTTTTAAGCCGATTACTGTGTGACAGATATGTATTTTATCTATAATATGCGGAATAAATAAGAGTTGCGGAATAAAATAAAACGGTAAATCTACACTAGACAGTATTTAAATAGACAGAAAGCGGTAAATAAAGTAAATGTTAGAAGTTAGAGGTTAGATGTAATAAACGCCATTATCAACGATAAAGTGTTTTTACAATAAATAAAAAGGTTAGAAGTTAGAAGTTAGAAGTTAGATGTCTCGGTTAAATACAGTCCACATATGTTTTCGTTGTCTTGGTTCAATTTGTATGTCTTGGAATTTAGTACAATTGATTTATAACAGTTTAAATAAATCAATAACGGCTCAGGTAAATTATTGGAATTATAATTTCAAAAGAACTTATCGATAGCAAATGAAGATGGCGATTTTCTTTGAAGCGTCGATTCTTGTACTTTGCTCGGTTTTTCTTGCTGAATGGTATTTCTTCGGTTTTGTGTTGGTTTGGACGTGGGTTTGCTTGAGTGTGTGTATTGTAGTTGTATTGGTGCTGTTATGGGTTTGGTGTCGGGTGGAGGTTTTGTTTGGTGTCGGGTAGAGGTTGTTTAGAGGTTTGAAGTTTTGGTCTCGGGTGAATGTTGTTGTTTCTTGCGGTTATATGGTTTGATTCTTGTTGCCAAATTCAGAAATTTGACTGTCTTGAGGTGTCTGGTCGTGAGTTTTTTGAGAGTGTATGAGTATGGTTATATGTGTTGTAAGAATGGCAAGAGGTGAGCTTCTTATTTATAGTTGCTGAGAAACAGCCTTCGTGTCGCGACCAGGGGGTCCGTCGCGTCGCGAGGGTGCGTGATCGTGCTGCTTTTGGTCGGCCACTGATTAGTGCGTTGTGTTGGTAGTCTCGCGATCAAGAAGTAGGTGGTGTCGCGTCCAAGGCCTTCGCGTCGTGACCACCCTTGCCGTCGCGTCGCGATCGCTGTAGCGATCTGGACTTTTGTGTTTGCTCTTCTTCACGTCGCGACCATGGTGTCCGTCGCGTCGTGATTGCTGTAGTAGTGTGCCATTTTTGTATTTTGCTCTTTGGTTCGTAGCATTACTTCCTCAGGATTGGTTATTTTCTCAAAGTTTCTCGGGTCTAGATTCATTCTTGTTTTTGATCTCGAATTCACGCAACCTGAAATAAACTGATAATATTTGTTAGATAAAAACAGTTCATCTTATTTCAATGATGGTCACATACAAAAATATATTTTTCAACAGGTGTAACACATTCAAATGACGAAAAAACAGGATCTGATAAGTACGCGCGCCGCGGATTCTTCATTTGCGCGGCGCGGCTGCGGGAAATTTGCAACTATAAATAGAGGCAATTCCAGCCAAAAACCCTAGCAAAGACCGTGTGTAAAATCGACCTTGAAGCTCTTTGACTCCAAGATTTCGTTCCAGCAACTTCTCAATTGGTATTTTCATGTTTTGGGATTTTATTTTCAATTAGTTAGATATTTGTAAGCTTTAGTTTGTATCCTTGGGAGTGACAACCATTGATACCAAGCTTAGGTTTATGTTTTAGTATTATTTAGTTACTGTTTTGATGTTTGGATCTGAATTGATGAATGAGAATCATTTGGTTATGAGTATTATTGGTATTTTGGTATTTTGGATGTTTGTTTGTGTTTTGATTGTTTGAATTGTGTTTGGATCTTGTTTTGGTCTTGTTTGGAACTGCTTTCCTTTGCTGAAATCAGTAGCCAATTAGGTTAGTTTTGGGCATTGAACTTTAGCTAGTAGCTGTTCAGTCAGAACCCTAGTTATTAGTTAGGTTATGCCTTGTTTGGTTTGGATGCCTTTGTTTGCTTCTGATTCAAAGATGCACTTCTGATTTCAGAAAGTGACTAGGTTAGTTTGAGTTGAGTTTAGCTTATGCTTGGCTTGACTTTGTTTGGTTATTGCTTTTGGGTAGTTGAGCACTTAGAAACTAGATCCTCCGACTGTAGCGTGACACTACTAGTTGGTAATCTATCATTTAGTCTAACCACGAAGCTCCTGTGGATCGACCCTGACTACCACTGTACTAGTGTGTGTGTTAGGTTTTCTTTATTTTTGACCGCACGACGACCTAGGCGTGTCAACGTCTCTTAGTGTCATATATATTAATAATTACATATTTGAAACTCATTTCAAATTTATTATTACATTCCTCCTATAGCACGTTTTTCCACGTTTGTTTAACTGTCTAGTTCAGTATCCTAAGTCAGGTGGTGTCCTGAATCCAACTTGCTATGCTCCAAGCATCAAGTTATCAGGACCATTTCATGGCACACGTGATCGATTCAATTTACGGCAGCTTATTGAATCCGATATCAGTTCTATTCTGAAACCTTTCAGAATTGATAATCCTTGTGTCATGATTTCCAGAAAATCCATTTCCGCAGTCTTGTATCTTGAATCTTATCAAGATCATTCTATACACTGGCAGGGTCAATGACTATATCTTTCAGATAGATACTGGTAACCACTTGAGTACATTATCGAATCTCCTTCAGGTCT
Organism: Cichorium intybus; assembly: GCA_023525715.1. Classification (NCBI taxonomy): domain Eukaryota; kingdom Viridiplantae; phylum Streptophyta; class Magnoliopsida; order Asterales; family Asteraceae; genus Cichorium; species Cichorium intybus. The sequence goes on along the minus strand of CM042012.1, from coordinate 106,061,242 downwards.
TTCATAGCAAATCATCTCTCATGTCGAGTCATTACACTTTGTAATGATAAGAGATATTTCTGAGAATAGTATGTATCGTCATACATCAAAAGGTAGATCTTTAATGATACTCCCACTAGCCTTGATATGGTTCTGGAACTCTTTCAGACTATTCACTAAACCCCAAACCTTTTGGCATCCTTTGAAAATACAAAGTCCAAAACTTCTGACACAATCATAGGACTCTTACGGACTATTCACCAAATCCAAACTTTTGGCATATTAGAGAATTCGAAGATCCTTCTATGCGAGGTACCCGTCCGAAGAACTTTGGGGCTATATACCTTTTGCATCGGCATGTTCTAAACCCTACTGGTTGTGTCTTACACACAACCCCTGTGGTTTTTCCATTTCTGGAAAGCGGTTTAGATCATTCGATCTTGCTATGACTTGCAAGCTGCAGTAATAGCAAACAATATATTTTCAGATTTGTTTTAGTCCTGTTGAGAGCGTCTCTCTCAGAGTCAATCATATGACTATGAGTATTGCATCACTCAACCATTCTTGCAGGTACATTTCTATCTATGTTGCTTTCTATTTGATGATTCAATTACTCCCAATGGCTTTCAGCCAGGTGTAAAATCAGTTAAATCGCCACATACATGGAATCTCGCTTTTAGCTTCTCCTATTTGGCAGCAACCATGCTCATAAATGCTTCCAAGCAACCGGATTACCAATCCGTACCAGTCTAAGTGTTTTACCATTAATCGGTATGTCACCCAGATCATAATTTCTTATGATAGTGACTAACACTGATGGTTTGCTAAGAGAATGATATGTCAGGTTTAACAGGAATCCGATCCTTGGTCAAGTCTTAGTGATGACTAAAGGTTCTTTCACTTGGCTAATCCCTGAACTCCTTCAGGACTTTCATACTCCCACTGTTTCCTCAGAATGTGAGTTCTTTCTAAAAGGACTCCACATTTGCAGGTACAGGCGGAATGGCCAATGAAATGACACTTCTGAATAGGTCCATCCATGTCATGAGGTTTAGACAAACGCTCCATGACCCTGAACAATTATCTGTGTACAAGTAGGGTGAATCCTACTTTATACCTCAGATGGTGTTTGTGCAACCTACTTAGTCTAAGATGTGGTTAGAATATGGTTTTTATGGAATGACTGGTTGAAGGTCTAACTTATCGAAAACTTATTGGAAGTGTATATAATATATCGAGAATCGAGTCGTTTCGATCAATGCTCAATCTTCCCTAAGACACATTATAACCCTTTAATCTTCTTGGAAGAGTATGAACTGTGAAACAATTTCACAGTTGTGTTTTACTCAGGTTTTTGTTGATTTTATACTTCCCTTGAAATCCTTGAACAATCCAAGGTTTCAATTAATCACTTATTCTGATAGGTGAAGTTGTATTTGTCATTCAAAATGGCAAATATTTGGAAGTATAACTAATTTTGTGTTTTACTTGTTGATTTGAGTAATTCACAATAATCATTATGATCGTTGCTCATAATCTTAATGTCCTTTACATTCTTATGTAAACTTTATGACTTTGATAATTATTCAACATGGAATTCATCATTTGACTCTAAGTCATTTGATTCCAAGATCCTGCCTTTCGGATCCTTGGGCGATTCATATCTTGCAATAACCAATTTTATCAAGAATCAACTTCATCAAATGACTCTAAGTCAATTGATTCCAAATTCCTGTCCATTGAACCTTTGGTTGAATTAATTCTTATAAAACTTATTTTATCAATCATACAAACACAATCCATAAATCCAACACACTTTGGATGCATCAACATTCAAGTTATCAATCAATATATATTCACACAACATTTCAAGGATAATTTAAACAATCATACTAAAACAAAACTTTCATTTAAACCAAAAAATATCCTCAACCAATATACTATGTAAAACAATGTCATACTTTCTACTGACTAATAACAATGTCAAAAATATCTAAAAAATACATGAGCCTGAGATCCGATCTGAATGTGCTCCTATGCGATGATGTCTTGTGTCCTACAGAGACCCTGCATACAAAACAAATGTGACAATCACATTTTACATCAAGGAATTAAGGATAAGGAGTTTTAGAGTTTTTAGATATACCTGAGCAGCCAAACGATTTGGCTTTGGAGCGTCTTCCAATCTTCTTGTGTCTATACCTTGCCCCGTGGACTCCTAACTTAAGACATCCCAGGACTCGTCCATGAAGACTCCCAATACGCTTCCAAGCTAGACCCAATCCTTCATTTTGTTTCTTCATGAACGACTCATATAGAGTCAACATTTGAAACATATCCCTGAAGGTCTTGTGATCTTCCCTCTCTTCATAAATCTGTATGAACGGTTCATACTCTTTGGGTAGAGAGGCAGGCAAGATGTTAATGCTCATCTCATGATTCGTGAGGTGACCAATCTGGTATAGTTCTTCCACACATTCCTCTATCTTGATGAAATGATCACCAACCTTTCCTCCATTCTTAAATTTGATCCTACTTATCTTTTCGTAGATCTTACGCTTCTCCTGTAGAACTGGTTCTTCGAACCTTTCTTTAACCAGTTGTACTATCTCCCATGGCCCCAGGAATTCAAAATCCCTATGGATGGCGGGGTCGATGGTCGATAGCAGGAGTACACGAACCTCTTCATCTTCTCTCATCAGGAGGTTATGGTGGTTAATCAACTGTTGAGTGACACCATGCTCAGGAAGGAAGGGAATTGGGAAGTCAATGATGTATTCCTTATCTACGTATCTCATAGGCAATCTCCATTGTTGGATCCAATCCAGGTAGTTAAGTCCAATCAGCTTTTTCATATATGGTAAGGATTTCCTAAAGCCCTCAGGAATGGCTTTAGGAGGAGAGTTGACACTATCTTCAAACATCTATAAAATCAAAATTTATTAGTTTAACTTTTGTCCTTATAAATAATTACCCAATTTTATTTAACAAGGCTAGGACCCAAAATGCCCCAACAATGCTGTGAAGAGGGATGTCGTAATTACAACATGATGGTCATTAAGGTAGATACACTATTATCGATTTCAGTCTAATGAAATTCCCAGGTCTATGAGATTTATTTACCGGGGTCAATGGCATGTTTAATATCAGATTATGCTATTTTGTTTGTGACTAAGATGCCGAGGATCACAAACAAGATGTGAAATAACCATGCAAGTTACTTGGTAACCTCAATGCCACTTGTCATCTCGATTGATGTGCCGGTTATCCACACAGCTCCACCAATAATGCCAAGAACCACAAGATATTCATCACCACTTCTTTATGGGTCTCAATTAGCGTGCCAGTTACTAACGACCCAAAAAGTGTAATGTGTAACTTCATGGATTAGCATACTTTTCACATTTTCCTAAGTAGCTAGAGTTTGGGTTTTTTTAGGTTCTAGTACTTTGTCACTAATAGCATTATACTTTTAATGAGATTAGTTTTGTCCCATCAAACCCGTTCTGCTAACGACAGTCCACTGATCAAGGGAGCGATGGGTGAGAGTGGACACCCATTCAACCGCCATTTTATAGGCAGTTTCCTTATACCCCCCTTATAGACTAGTTTTCTGAATGAGGCATACTAGCGATTTGACTGGCTTAATCTTATACATATATGTATTAACATTTAATAATAATATGTATAAGGTGTATTTTAAACATTTAAAATATTTTGGTTATGTCTTTTAAAATTTCAAAAATTTAAACAATTAAAATTTAAAATTTAAAATTAAACCTAAGGTGATTTAATGTTTGTCCTTTTAATTAACTATTAATTAAATTAATTAAATCATATGAGGATTAACTTAATTAAACAATTTAATTTAATCCTATTCTTGCCCACCAAGTAATCTAAAATAATGGTAAAGAGTTTCCATTTATTAAAAGATCACAATTACCAAAAATAAGAAACCCTAAGGAGCACCCCCTTATTTTCGAGATTAAGGGTGGAGGCTAGGGTTTTCTTAAAAACCCCAGCAAATGTCGAAACCCTTGAGACCAAGGGATTAAATCCATTAAAACCTTTTAACAGTTCAACTATTATAACAGTTCAACAGAAAACAGATCTAGCTCTGATACCACTGATGGGTTTTAAGCAAACTATGAACAAAAATCAGTTAAGTTCACATGCACCCTAAAGGATCTATGTTTTCATCTATTGAACCTATAACTATGAACAATATAAGAATCAAAAAATAAATTTCATAAGAATAACTAACCTTTTGATCCTTAGATCTCTTTGAAGCAAGCACCACAAGTGTAATGCCTCTAATGGCTCACACCTAAGAACTTGGCAAGGAAGAAAGCAATAGATAAGGGTTTGAGAACCCTATGAATGGCGTGGAACGAGGGGGTGGGGAGGCCTCTATTTATAGTCCAAAACTGATAAGTCATATGATAGATAACTACCATGTTTAAGCTTCTGATATGATAACCCTCTTATCATACAAGCTAGTTGAATTATCATTACCATAATTAAGAGAAGGCTCCATAAATAATATATACGATATATATATATATATATATATATATATATATATATATATATATATATATATATATATATATATATATATATATATATATATATATATATATTATCCAACTCTTGAATAATTTATAATTCAACCCCTTGCATATCTAATTAATCCAATTAATCCCAAAACTAATTCCAAATTAATTTCTGATTAATCTTTGATCAAATATTATAATTTCTAATTAATATATTAATCTCATGATATATTAACAAATTAAATATTCCTTTTTTCTGATTAATATATTATCTTCATAATATATCAATCTCTCTATATGCAATCTTGTCCTCTGCCAGGTTATGAGTGCAACCCAAAAGGACTGTGCTGCCATCAATTCAAACACATATGTTAGTTTTAGTTATAGCTTAGACACCCTAATCCAACAAGTACGAGCAAGTTCTTACGGTGCGGGTGAGATTTGGAAATCCTAGGTAGACTAGGAAGAGTGTTAGACACCTCGATGCATGGTTGTTTGAATGATATTTGAATGCTCTTTAGAAGGGAGTGAGGCGACTTAGGGAACCGGGACGATCTTCGGAACAAGTACGAATAGGTGTAGAACGTAGTACAAGGGCTCGTACTATTGGAAGCACATGATTCGTACCTAGAATGAAAGGAGACCCGAAGGACCTGAGGAGTCTATAGACGATGGAATCGTGTGTGCTATGTGTTATGCGTGTGTTGTAACCCGTTTCTTGTCGGATTTTAGAATAAGGAATGGTGATCTAAGAGGTAGTGATTCGGGACTCGGGTCGAGTTCGCGAGGGGGAGTTGGTCCTGAGATGAGTAATGAGTTCGAGATCTGGTAGCCTCGAAGGTGACTAGGGCTGCATTCGAGATGCTCCCTCCAGTGATTGATTCGGCCAGGACGGAGATGCTAGCGTTGTTTGAGGAGCGGTTCGCCACGAATGAGGAAGTGATGATGGCTCGGTGCTAGGCTATGATGAGGAAGGAGATCAGCGAGTTTGTGGCCGCTGCTCAAAGTCAGACTTTTGCTGATATAGAGTCTGCTGCTGCGGCAAGAGAGATCGATTTTGATGGTCAATTGGGGCAGAACAGGCGAAATCAAGATTTGGGGCAATCGCCAGCGAAGAAGGTGCACACTACAGTTTCAGATAAAGTGGAGGACCCTTACCGTCAGGACGATAAGCTGGATGTGAAGTTTTGTGTTTCATGCAATCAGATTGGCCACGTCAAGGTGAGTTGTCTGGGATTGTCAAAGGATGCTGATCGGGATTCAAGTGTTGTGGCCTCGAGGTGTGAGGGTGTTCGTCAGGTGAAGATGGAGGACCTGGAGTTGGAAGAAGAGGCTAAGCAGCTGGATGTGGAGGTGGAACCTCGTCGGTTGTTGTCGGTATGTTTTCACGGTTTTGCTTTTGTCGCTTCTCAAAATTGTTGTCTTTCTTTTATTGTTTCGAATGTAGATAGTTAGTTCGAGATCTATCTCCAAGTAGGCATGTGTAAGCAGGTTGTTGTCGGTGGTTTTGGCAGTAAGTGAAGGGTGGATTTCCAGTGGAACGACAGTGACTGCTGGGTCAGTTGTTAGCGGGTTCGAACTCTAAGTAGGGGAGAACCATCGGGTTAAAGGATGAAGAATTGTGGCCGTGTGTTTTCGTTGGGTTATGAGCGTTTTGTTGGGACCTCCTGTTTATTAGGTCGTCATGGGTAGACTTCGTTGTCTGTGCTGGGATAAAAAGGGATCGACAGAGGCAGTTTACAGCGATAAGATGAAAATGTTATTTTATGTGGTAGCAAGTTTCAGATATTTAGTGCAGGGCCAGTAGAAGTTTGTTCAAGTCGGGCGTGGTACAGAATCTTAACCATGTGTCACGTTCCCGTACGTAGCAGAAATGAGCGGGTGCGCTTCGTCGTCATCGTTTAAGGGTTATTGGGGGTTCAACGTCTGTTGGTTTTGAGGGTGAGTCGAATTTCGCGAGGTCGCTGGTGGATGATCGTTGGGTGTAGGATGTGTAGATGAGATTGAGGGTCAGTGGCAAAGTTTAGAAGTGGTTATGTGGAGTAAGAAGATTACATCAATGGTTGATTCGGTCGAAGTTGGTTGTGCTTTCGTTATCGTTTATGTTCCGTTCGAGTAACGAAGTTCGTGGTCGGTCCGGTGATGTTTTCGATTGCTGAGTTGGAGGTGGTTGATTACTCGTTTTGTTTGTCAGGTCGCCGGAGTGTTAGGATTGATTGGAATAGTCTAAGGATTGCGGCTGGATTCTTGTCAACGTTGTGATGTCGCCCCGAGGTTGAGGGCTTAGTGTTGTTCTTAGGAAGTCGAAGTTTTCGTTAAATGGTAAGGTTTCCGGTGGAGTTGGGTTAGTCGTTGGGATTCCGTTTAGTTTGATCGGGTAAACAACATGGGTGATTCTCGGCGAGTTATTCGGGGTGGTCGTGTTCAAGTTGTTTAGTTGTTCTAGTTCGGATTAAGTAGTAGCGGTGGCGCATGAGGTAGGGTAATCGGGGGAGGTGTGAGCAAAGAGATGATTATTAGTGTACTCGTTCGTTTGGCAGCAAGAACACATCGGTTCTTCAGCATCGGGAATGCTAGGCTCGGGTATTCGGGTTTCTTTTTGGAAGATGGAGCAATCATGTAAAAAGCGCTAGGTATTAGTGGAGGTTCTAGGGAGGGTGTTAGGGATTGGATGGATAACCGATCTGGGGAAGCAATTAGTAGTTTTAGTGTGTTAAACTTTGGACCAGGTTTTGATCGTCGAGATACGGTTAGGTATCTCCCTTGGAAAGTGTTGGCTACATGGAAGTCGAACTGGTATCTGGTAAGTAGCTGTTATGTTGTTTGGATGGTGAATGCCGAGTAGTGTGATTTCGGTTTGGGTATATCGCGGGATTGTTCTTGAAAGTTTTGGGAGGTTGTATGTTTTCTGGGTGCATTTGGGTTTGTAAGGTTTTCGACGTAACATGGGGGTTATGGGTTAGGCCTGCTTGGTCTGTTGTCTGCGAAGGATTGGGTGTAGCGGTCCTGTGTTAGAGAATCGAGTGCGTTTCGTCACTTGTGTTCGTTGCAGATAGTTGAGTAGTTGATCCTAGGTCAGGAACATAGAGTCGAAATTGGAAAGGTTGTGTGTAGCCCTGCAGGCGGATTGATGAGTAGTAGATGTTGTTCTCGGTCGCTTGATCTGTTTGCGATTAAAGGAAATCAGAATGAGTCAGGGAAGGACTGTAAGTCCAGTCGAGGGCTGGGCGGAGCAGAGAACCTGAATGGATGAAACAGGTAAAAGCCTGCGAGTTCAGTTGCAAGCTGAACGGAACGGGGAACCTGCGATTCCATGTATGTTGATTAGTGCGGGATTAGCCCGATGGGCTAGACATGAGTAATGTATCGCGTGTTTGGATCTTAATAGTTTAGATGCTCTTTGACAGAATGCTTGTGGGTTGTTAAGTCGGTGTGTAGTGTGAGTAGCTTAGTTGGTGATGTGCGTTTGAGTATCTTTTGAGATAGTGGAGATTGGATTTGTTAGTAATGGGGCTTGGTATGGATTCCGAAGGTGTATATCTGAAGTTGTGGGTCGGCATAGATTAGGCGTGTGACGGTCAATATGGTCCTCGAGTAGCAGGGTGTGGATTTTGGCAATGAAGGAGTCGTCATCGAGTGTTGTGGTTTTCAGAGTTTTGTGGTGGAACATTTCGAATTTGGAATTTCGGGCATGTAAGGATTCTAATGACCATGATCTTGTCGAAGTTGGCGGTGAGATCTTTCTGGTTTCGGTCATGAAAGGATTATAATAACCATGGATTGGTTTATAGTTTTGGCACGCGATTAGGGTATGTAAGGAAAGAATTTCGAGGATAAAATCCCGATAAGTGGGGGAGAGTTGTAAGACCGTAATCCCCGAAAGTTCAAGTTCAACCCGAAAAAGGAGCAAATTCAGAAAAAGGAGCAAATTCAGAATTAAGGCTGGATGTGAAGTTTTTTGTATATGTACTTTCATAATATTCCTTAAGATTTTATAACATTTATAAAGACGACAAGTGATCTTAATATGTCGATTCAGATGAACTCTCATAGGTATAGCTCACACTTGACTGAGGTGTTTTGGTTGTTCTGGGTGCAGAACTGGTGTATAATCACTAAAGATGAGTGATATCTCTCAGTTTGAAGGTGTTGACTTATGCTTAATGTGGATTTATACCTATATACTTTAGTCACTTGGTCTTCATATTAGATAATCAATCACATAAGACTGGTTTCGGCATTACTCAGAGGGTTTCTTCATTCATGCCATTGATGTTCACTCTCTCTCCGTCAGGAAATACATGTAGAGGGGTTTAGAAATTTTCATAGTGCATATTGCAACTAAGAATATTCAGTTTATGAAGGCTACAGTATCCCGGTAAGTCTTCGGTTTTGACAGCCATATTTGATAAAGCTTTTGAGAATTCGTTGTTTTGAGAGATGTCTGTCTTTATGGATTGTTGTAATAACTCTTCTTTTGCTTTGGTGAAGTGTTCACCTTTGTTTTATCCTTTCTTGATTTTCGCGAATACCTTTTGTGTAAAAGATATCTGATGTGTTTACCAGTTGTGATTTGTTGACATCATTTGCGTTTTGAGATTTTGAGTTTTCTTCTGGTTTTCTTGGATATGACTTTGTCGTTTCTTCAATTGTCAGACTTGCTATGCAAGATGATAAATCTTTTCTTGATGTGGCTTGATTGAGGATAGGGATAGGTGATATAAAAGACAGTTTGTCTAATATATAAGAAAATGATTGTATCGTCCCTGGTCATTTTGATATCTAAGCACAAATGAGACTAGCATCACGGTATAAGAGTATAAATCCTATAAGTCATAACGAAAACACCTTTGCTCACAGAAATGAATTTCACTTAGCAGTTGAAGACGAGGCACAAATTCTCACATGGGTTTGGTTTTCATCTGAATCTCCTGATCTTATGTCCCTTAATTGATAAAATCGTTATAATTGAAATAAATTCAAAGGGAATAGGAGAATGTTCATAACGAAAATTTTGAGATTTGAACCTTCACTTTAATTTAAGAATCAATATGACTGAGAACATTCATCGAGCATAAGTATCTGAAAATTTAGTCAAGAAGATGTTAATCACATGGTTTTATAAGGACCTTAAAAGATAAAACTTTATCCTAATTTTTTTTTTTGTGATTTTTGATTATGTGGATGTTTTTGGAAAATTTTGGTTATTTTAATGTTTTTGGAAGATTTTGGTTATTTGAATGTTTTCGGAAAATTTTGGTTATTTGACTGAAAGTAAACACTCTTTTGTACAAACAAAATGTAAGAGATTAGGGATGAATGTTATCTGGATTCAAGATTCCTAGACGTCCTAGGAAGTATTGAAACTTGGTTTCGTCTAAAGCCTTAGTAAAGACATCGGCAATTTGATCTTCGGTGTTGATGAAGTGCAATTCGATATGACCCTTTTGAATGTTGTCTTTGAGGAAATGATATCGAATGTCGATGTGCTTTGTCATGGAATGGTGCACGGGATTGTGAGAAATGGCAATAGCGCTGGTTGAGTCACAAAATATTGGAATTTGTGAGACTTTGTAGCCATAGTCACGTAATTGAGTTTGCATCCACATGACTTGTGAACAGCAGCTTGCGGCAGCTACATATTCAGCTTCTGCGGTTGAAGTGGACACGCATGATTGTTTCTTTGAAGTCCAACTTACCAGTCTGCCTCCTAGAAATTGGCAAGAACCAGATGTGCTTTTCCTGTCTAGTCTGCATCCTCCATAGTCGGAGTCGGTGAAGGCGTTAAGCTGAAAATCAGAGTTAGCTGGATACCAAAGGCCAAGAGATGGAGTTCCTTTAAGATATTTGAAAATTCTTTTCACAGCTATAGCATGAGATTCCATAGGATTGGCTTGGTATCTGGCACAGACACATGTAGAAAACATGATGTCGGGTCTGCTGGCTGTGAGGTATAGGAGTGATCCTATCATTCCTCGATATTTCTTTTGATCGACAGGCTTGCCATTTAAGTCTGCATCTAATTTGTAACCAAAGGCCATTGGGGTTTTTGCTGTATTGGATTTGTCAAGAGAAAAACGAGTTAGAAGATTTTTGACATAATTTTCTTGATTGATGAAAATTCCATCTGATGATTGTTTGACTTGAAGTCCAAGAAAAGTAGTCATTTCTCCTATCATGCTCATCTCAAATTTGCTCTTCATTAAATCTGCAAACTTGATACTCAAGGATTCATCAGTAGAACCGAAAATAATGTCATCGACATATATTTGAACGATTAACAGATGTTTATTAAAGATTTTTCGAAAGAGAGTTTGATCAATTGAACCTCTTTTGAATCCTGATTCTTCTAGAAATGTTGACAAAGTTGAATACCAGGCTCGAGGTGCTTGTTTTAAGCCATAAACTGCTTTTTGTAACTTAAAACTGTGATTTGGGAACTGTGGATCTTCAAAACCTGGAGGTTGTTGAATATACACATCGCGATCAATCTCTCCATGTAAAAATGCACATTTTACATCAATTTGGAATACTTTGAAGTTCTTGTGTGCTGCATATGCTAGAAAGATACGAATGGCTTCGAGTCTTGCAACTGGAGCATAAGTTTCATCATAGTCGATTCCTTCTTGTTGTGAATAGCCCTTGACGACAAGTCTTGCTTTGTTTCGACAAACTATGCCTTGATCATCAGTTTTGTTTCTGAAAACCCATCTTGAACCTACTACAGTAACATCGGGAGGAGTAGGAACAAGATCCCATACTTGGTTTCTTTCGAATTCAGCTAGTTCTTCTTGCATGGCTTTGACCCAGTCTGGATCTTTGAGAGCTGAATGGATGGTTTTGGGTTCAGTTATTGATAAGAATGCTCCGTATAAACATTCATTTGAGGTAGCGGCTCTTGTTTGAATACCAGAATTGGGATCTCCTATGATTTGGTTTGCAGGATGATTCCTGGTCCATTTGTTTAGGCGAGTTTTTTCAGGTATTTCGATTGGTGTTTCTATGTCCCATTGTTCTTCTTGGTCAGGTGATTCTGTTGGGAATAGATTTTGGTTGTTTTCAGATATGTCCTTTTGGATTATAGGGTGAGAATGAGGTAATGAAGGTTCCCCTATAGATGATGCACTGGGATCATTTTGAACAGGTGGATTGGGAGTGTTCAAAGAGGGATTTGGTGTTGGTAATTCCCCTTCAACTTGATCTGCATTTTCTTGGTTTGATTGTGAAGTTTCTGCATCGGAGTTTCCTGTAGGAATAGTAGAGGATGTTAGAAACTCAGAATTATAAGCGGTTTTGGGTTGTTCAAAAAGTAAATCAAGATCGAGTTCTATGTCCGTAGAAGGCATTTGTTGAATTGGATTTTGAAAAATATTATCAATCATTTTGGAACCAAAATGTTTACGATCCAATTTCCTGACATAAAATTCATTGAAATGAACATCAGTACTTTCTTCAATTACTCTAGTACGTTTGTTCAGTACTCGATAAGCAGCTGAGGTAAAAGAGTAACCAAGGAAAATTCCTTCGTCTGATCTTGATTCAAATTTAGAAAGGTGATCTTTGTTATTCTTTATGAAGCATCGACAACCAAAAATATGAAAGAATTTGATGTTTGGTTTTCGGTTGTTAATGACTTCATATGGTGTTTTATGAAGATGTTTATGGATTAAAGAACGATTTTGAGTGTAGCAAGCTGTGGCTATTGCTTCTGCCCAGAAGTATTGTGGCAGATCAGCAAAGATGAGCATTGATCTTGCAGCTTCGCACAGAGTTCGGTTCCTTCTTTTAACAACGCCGTTTTGTTGAGGAGTGTAAGGGGCTGAGAAGTTGTGTTCGATGCCTTTGTTTTTGAGAAATGAGTCTAGAGTTATGTTTTTGAACTCTGAACCATTATCACTTCGGATTCTTCGAACTGGTCGTTTGGGCTTTAATTCAATCTGTTTGATGAAGTTGATCATTTCTTCAGGTGCTTCTGACTTTAGCCTTAAAAAGAAAACCCAAGTAAAGCGTGAGTATCCATCAATAATAACAAGGATGTACTTCTTCCCTTTTATGCTTTGGGTTTTTGCAGGGCCACAAAGATCAATGTGTAGTAATTCTAGTGGTTCGGATACACTAGATTCAGAAATGCTTTTATGAGAGGATTTGGACAATTTCCCTCCTTCACAGGCTGCACAAAGAGTTTCATTATCAAGTTTCAGAAGTGGCAGTCCGCGAACAAGATCATTTGCGATTAACTTGTTGATGTAGCCGAAATTGAGATGGGAAAGACGACGATGCCACAACCAGCTAATATCAGCTGAAGCTTTGGATAAGAGACAGATGTCTGGTTTTCCATAGATAAGGTCCATATCTAGTGGATACATGTTGCCTAGACGATCAGAATTAACTAGAATGACTTTGGTCTTGGCATCCGTGATTATGCTTCGTTGTTTGGTGAAAAGAACTTCATGATTGTTGTCACAGAGTTGTGATACGCTGATTAGGTTGTGTTTCAGGCCGTCAACGTAGGCTACTTTCTTGATGGTGAAGTGACCATTTGTTATGTTTCCATAACCTTTGATTCTTGCAGTCATGTTATTTCCAAAAGTAACATCTTGTTTGGATTCTGTGGGTTTGAAGTCTCGTAGAAAGCTTTGGTTTCCTGTCATATGCTTGGAGCAGCCACTATCAATATACCATGTGCCATCCTTGGGCTCTCCAGCACAAAGTGCCTACAATTAGACAGAAAGTTTAGGTACCCAAACCATGGTGGGTCCTGATTTGTTAATGGTTTTTGATAATTTGGAATCATTGAAATATTTGTTGATTGGACGGAATGGTTGAGGTTTAAGTTGATTTATTAGATTTTCCCAAAGTGAGATTTGTTTTTGAAAACCTGTCATTTGAAATGATTTCTGATTTTGTGAAAAGTATCCTATATGTGAAGTTCTGTTTGATGACCTTTCTTTGTATCTGGGATTTTGATGATTCTGAAAAACATTATGATGATGGAATGGAATTTGGTGAAATGATGGATTCTGAAAGTTCTTTGAGAGATTGAAGTTTATCTCTTGAAAGCGATTTTGAAATGGTTTTTGAAAAGGTTTTTGTTTTGGATTAAAGTTTTGTTTTTGTGGCATTGAGACTGGTTTCAAAGGTTTCTCTTGGGTTTATTTGAAAACAGTTGGCTTGCTTTGTTCTTTTGGTTTAAAGACAGTTTGAATGGGTTGTTTATTTGTCTGCTGTTTCTTTGAATACTTTTGTCCCAGACTGTTCTTTCCAATAAAGGTTGAGTTTAAAGAGGGAAAGACAGTTGGAGCAGAAGTACTACCATTTTGATGAACAGAATTTTCTCCATTTAAGAAATTTTCAAGTTTGATCGTGCCATCATTCTTTGTTAGTTTAGTAGATCTCAATTGATGAGTTACTGAACTAGCACAGTCTGACTCAGATTTTACAACTCTTTTGAATGACTTGTTGAAAAAAATATCATCTGGGCTGTAGTTGATAAATGTTTCATCATCTGAATCGTCCTCATTGGCAGATAAGAAAAAATCTGGTAGAAGCGATTTAGAGTTTTCACAAATTGTCCCATCAGTCTTTTCATTTTCAAAGGATTCTCTTCCAATTCATGGTTTATAATTCGTATCAATTTTGCCAGTTCCTAAGTTGTTTGCTTTAGTGAAAACATCATCACTCAATTTTCTGGCAATATTGATAGAATCCAGTTTTCCTTGAAATCTTTGATTTTCGGATTCAAGAAATTTGATTTGCTTTGAAAAATCATCTAGTTTTAGAATTAAACTAGTGTTATTGTCGCTTAAATCTTGAATTTTTTGTTTTAACTGAAGGACTTCCTTTTCTAAGGTATCTTTTATTTCAGATGAAATAACAGATTGAGTTTTTATTTCTAAGTCCCTTTTTTGTTTTAGAGCTTCATTTAATTGTTCTAGGACGTGATTATTTTCTTCAGATTTTCGTTCAATGTCTCTTTCAAGTTTGTCTCTAGTCCTTGTAGATTCTCCAAATCTGAGTTGCAAGGTTTGTAATTCAGATTTGTAGATATCAGATTTGACTATTGTGTCATGATATAGTCTGAGATCAGCTTTTAGACTATTCTCAATCTTAGTCATGTGGGACTCAAATGGTGTTCTTGAAAGACCGAGATCTGAGATCATAGACCATACCTGATCGATGACATATGGAGCTCTTGTGGTTGGTTCATTGTCAGCCATGAAGTAGAAGTTTGACTGAGCTGGTTCAGTATCTGTTTCATCATCAGAAGTTGGCCAGTGTTCCATGCTAGGTTCGTAGAATGCCATCAAAGCTTTTTGCTTTGCTTTCTTTTCTTGTTTCTTCAGCTCTTCCGCTTTTTGAGCATAGTAAGCTGAGTCTTTGACCTTGACTTTGGCTCGACAATCTCGGGCATAATGATTTAGTCCTTTGCATTTGTGACAAATGATTACGTCATCATCATCATCGTTATTGTCAGCCTTTTGGCTTTTAACGGGTGGTCTTTCAGATGTTTGAGTTTGTTTCTGCTGAGATGGTTTTGAATGATTTTGCTGAAATCCAGAATTTTGGTTATTTTGAAAACCATTGTTTTGATTATAAGAGTTGTGATTATTTTGAAATCCACGATTCTGAAAGCTTTGTCCAAAAGTAGATCTTTGTTGAAAATTTGGTCTATGATGTGGCAAAAATCTTTCGAGATTAGTGTTTGCTACCAAAGCACACAATTGTTGGTAGTCAGCTTCATTATTTAGATCAGACAAGTCACAAGAATTACTTAAAAAAGCTTGGTTTTGATTTAAATCAATTTGACTTTGATCAGGAAAATGTGTTTGGTTTTGAGAGGATGTTGACAAAAGAGAAGTGGTCCTCCAAAAGAAGTAGACGTTGGTGGGTCAATCGAGGATTCATACGATTGTAATTCTCCGTACAGATTGTACAAAGATTCAGTATGAATTGCTGGATTTCCCTGAATGATTAGTTTTACCATTTTCCAGCTTTCATAAAGGTTGTTTAAAAATTTGAGGTTTATTTCATGCTGTGACTTTTTGATGCCCAAATTATTCATTTTGATGGTAATGAGATTGAATCTGTCATGAGCATCATGGATGGTCTCATGTGAAAACATTTTGAAGTTGTCAAATTCGTTTAACACAGATGTTTTATTGTTTCCAATGATTCTCTCATTTCCTTCAAAACGATTTTTCAAGGTTTGCCAAATTTGGTTTGCAGTTAAAAGGATTATATCATTCATTTGGCTTAGAATACTGTGGGGTATTCCAGACACAAGCTCCTTTTTGGCTTGAAGTTCAAGTTTCTTCCTTTCATTCAGTATATCCAAGTTACTCGTAAGAGAGGTCATGTTATCTGGTAGAGATCCGTCTACACATTTCCACACATCTTCACTTATAGAGTTGAGATGAAGATTCATACGACCTACCCATGATTTATATTCTTCGGGAATAAGAATGGGTGCTCGAGTACCTGAACCTATACTGTTAGCAATAGATACAGAATTTATGTTTGAGTAGTTTGCGGAAGACATTTTTGTTGTTTTTTTTTTTTTTTTGTTTACGAGAATGTGATGTTAAAATGAAATTTTTAAAGAAAACTTATTGGTGGTTTATAAAAACGCTACACAAAAGTTTTAGACAAAAATTTTCAAAATAAATCACACAAGTAATTTTTAAATGTTTTTTTTTATTTTTTTTTTTGAACAAGTGATATTAAGATGAAATTTTTAAAGGAAACTTATTGGTGGTTTATAAAAACTCTACACAAAAGTTCTCGACAAAAATTTCAAAGTAAATCACACAATCTCTGATACCAATTGTTGAAAATACGATAACTGATCACCACGAATAAGGTTTTTAAGCCGATTACTGTGTGACAGATATGTATTTTATCTATAATATGCGGAATAAATAAGAGTTGCGGAATAAAATAAAACGGTAAATCTACACTAGACTGTATTTAAATAGACAGAAAGCGGTAAATAAAGTAAATGTTAGAAGTTAGAGGTTAGATGTAATAAACGCCATTATCAACGATAAAGTGTTTTTACAATAAATAAAAAAGTTAGAAGTTAGAAGTTAGAAGTTAGATGTCTCGGTTAAATACAGTCCACATATGTTTTCGTTGTCTTGGTTCAATTTGTATGTCTTGGAATTTAGTACAATTGATTTATAACAGTTTAAATAAATCAATAACGGCTCAGGTAAATTATTGGAATTATAATTTCAAAAGAACTTATCGATAGCAAATGAAGATGGCGATTTTCTTTGAAGCGTCGATTCTTGTACTTTGCTCGGTTTTTCTTGCTGAATGGTATTTCTTCGGTTTTGTGTTGGTTTGGACGTGGGTTTGCTTGAGTGTGTGTATTGTAGTTGTATTGGTGCTGTTATGGGTTTGGTGTCGGGTGGAGGTTTTGTTTGGTGTCGGGTAGAGGTTGTTTAGAGGTTTGAAGTTTTGGTGTCGGGTGAAGGTTGTTGTTTCTTGCGGTTATATGGTTTGATTCTTGTTGCCAAATTCAGAAATTTGACTGTCTTGAGGTGTCTGGTCGTGAGTTTTTTGAGAGTGTATGAGTATGGTTATATGTGTTGTAAGAATGGCAAGAGGTGAGCTTCTTATTTATAGTTGCTGAGAAACAGCCTTCGCGTCGCGACCAGGGGGTCCGTCGCGTCGCGAGGGTGCGTGATCGTGTTGCTTTTGGTCGGCCACTGGTTAGTGCGTTGTGTTGGTAGTCTCGCGATCAAGAAGTAGGTGGTGTCGCGTCCAAGGCCTTCGCGTCGCGACCACCCTTGCCGTCGCGTCGCGATCGCTGTAGCGATCTGGACTTTTGTGTTTGCTCTTCTTCACGTCGCGACCATGGTGTCCGTCGCGTCGTGATTGCTGTAGCAGTGTGACATTTTTGTATTTTGCTCTTTGGTTCGTAGCATTACTTCCTCAGGATTGGTTATTTTCTCAAAGTTTCTCGGGTCTAGATTCATTCTTGTTTTTGATCTCGAATTCACGCAACCTGAAATAAACTGATAATATTTGTTAGATAAAAACAGTTCATCTTATTTCAATGATGGTCACATACAAAAATATATTTTTCAACAGGTGTAACACATTCAAATGACGAAAAAACAGGATCTGATAAGTACGCGCGCCGCGGATTCTTCATTTGCGCGGCGCGGCTGCGGGAAATTTGCAACTATAAATAGAGGCAATTCCAGCCGAAACCCCTAGCAAAGACCGTGTGTAAAATCGACCTTGAATCTCTTTGACTCCAAAATTTCGTTCCAGCAACTTCTCAATTGGTATTTTCATGTTTTGGGATTTTATTTTCAATTAGTTAGATATTTGTAAGCTTTAGTTTGTATCCTTGGGAGTGACAACCATTGATACCAAGCTTAGGTTTATGTTTTAGTATTATTTAGTTACTGTTTTGATGTTTGGATCTGAATTGATGAATGAGAATCATTTGGTTATGAGTATTATTGGTATTTTGGTATTTTGGATGTTTGTTTGTGTTTTGATTGTTTGAATTGTGTTTGGATCTTGTTTTGGTCTTGTTTGGAACTGCTTTCCTTTGCTGAAATCAGTAGCCAATTAGGTTAGTTTTGGGCATTGAACTTTAGCTAGTAGCTGTTCAGTCAGAACCCTAGTTATTAGTTAGGTTATGCCTTGTTTGGTTTGGATGCCTTTGTTTGCTTCTGATTCAGAGATGCACTTCTGATTTCAGAAAGTGACTAGGTTAGTTTGAGTTGAGTTTAGCTTATGCTTGGCTTGACTTTGTTTGGTTATTGCTTTTGGGTAGTTGAGCACTTAGAAACTAGATCCTCCGACTGTAGCGTGACACTACTAGTTGGTAATCTATCATTTAGTCTAACCACGAAGCTCCTGTGGATCGACCCTGACTACCACTGTACTAGTGTGTGTGTTAGGTTTTCTTTATTTTTGACCGCACGACGACCTAGGCGTGTCAACGTCTCTTAGTGTCATATATATTAATAATTACATATTTGAAACTCATTTCAAATTTATTATTACATTCCTCCTATAGCACGTTTTTCCACGTTTGTTTAACTGTCTAGTTCAGTATCCTAAGTCAGGTGGTGTCCTGAATCCAACTTGCTATGCTCCAAGCATCAAGTTATCAGGACCATTTCATGGCACACGTGATCGATTCAATTTACGGCAGCTTATTGAATCCGATATCAGTTCTATTCTGAAACCTTTCAGAATTGATAATCCTTGTGTCATGATTTCCAGAAAATCCATTTCCGCAGTCTTGTATCTTGAATCTTATCAAGATCATTCTATACACTGGCAGGGTCAATGACTATATCTTTCAGATAGATACTGGTAACCACTTGAGTACATTATCGAATCTCCTTCAGGTCTTTCATAGCAAATCATCTCTCATGTCGGGTCATTACACTTTGTAATGATAAGAGATATTTCTGAGAATAGTATGTATCGTCATACATCAAAAGGTAGATCTTTAATGATACTCCCACTAGCCTTGATATGGTTCTGGAACTCTTTCAGACTATTCACTAAACCCCAAACCTTTTGGCATCCTTTGAAAATACAAAGTCCAAAACTTTTGACACAATCATAGGACTCTTACGGACTATTCACCAAATCCAAACTTTTGGCATATTAGAGAATTCGAAGATCCTTCTATGCGAGGTACCCGTCCGAAGAACTTTGGGGCTATATACCTTTTGCATCGGCATGTTCTAAACCCTACTGGTTGTGTCTTACACACAACCCCTGTGGTTTTTCCATTTCTGGAAAGCGGTTTAGATCATTCGATCTTGCTATGACTTGCAAGCTGCAGTAATAGCAAACAATATATTTTCAGATTTGTTTTAGTCCTGTTGAGAGCGTCTCTCTCAGAGTCAATCATATGACTATGAGTATTGCATCACTCAACCATTCTTGCAGGTACATTTCTATCTATGTTGCTTTCTATTTGATGATTCAATTACTCCCAATGGCTTTCAGCCAGGTGTAAAATCAGTTAAATCGCCACATACATGGAATCTCGCTTTTAGCTTCTCCTATTTGGCAGCAACCATGCTCATAAATGCTTCCAAGCAACCGGATTACCAATCCGTACCAGTCTAAGTGTTTTACCATTAATCGGTATGTCACCCAGATCATAATTTCTTATGATAGTGACTAACACTGATGGTTTGCTAAGAGAATGATATGTCAGGTTTAACAGGAATCCGATCCTTGGTCAAGTCTTAGTGATGACTAAAGGTTCTTTCACTTGGCTAATCCCTGAACTCCTTCAGGACTTTCATACTCCCACTGTTTCCTCAGAATGTGAGTTCTTTCTAAAAGGACTCCACATTTGCAGGTACAGGCGGAATGGCCAATGAAATGACACTTCTGAATAGGTCCATCCATGTCATGAGGTTTAGACAAACGCTCCATGACCCTGAACAATTATCTGTGTACAAGTAGGGTGAATCCTACTTTATACCTCAGATGGTGTTTGTGCAACCTACTTAGTCTAAGATGTGGTTAGAATATGGTTTTTATGGAATGACTGGTTGAAGGTCTAACTTATCGAAAACTTATTGGAAGTGTATATAATATATCGAGAATCGAGTCGTTTCGATCAATGCTCAATCTTCCCTAAGACACATTATAACCCTTTAATCTTCTTGGAAGAGTATGAACTGTGAAACAATTTCACAGTTGTGTTTTACTCAGGTTTTTGTTGATTTTATACTTCCCTTGAAATCCTTGAACAATCCAAGGTTTCAATTAATCACTTATTCTGATAAGTGAAGTTGTATTTGTCATTCAAAATGGCAAATATTTGGAAGTATAACTAATTTTGTGTTTTACTTGTTGATTTGAGTAATTCACAATAATCATTATGATCGTTGCTCATAATCTTAATGTCCTTTACATTCTTATGTAAACTTTATGACTTTGATAATTATTCAATATGGAATTCATCATTTGACTCTAAGTCATTTGATTCCAAGATCCTGCCTTTCGGATCCTTGGGCGATTCATATCTTGCAATAACCAATTTTATCAAGAATCAACTTCATCAAATGACTCTAAGTCAATTGATTCCAAATTCCTGTCCATTGAACCTTTGGTTGAATTAATTCTTATAAAACTTATTTTATCAATCATACAAACACAATCCATAAATCCAACACACTTTGGATGCATCAACATTCAAGTTATCAATCAATATATATTCACACAACATTTCAAGGATAATTTAAACAATCATACTAAAACAAAACTTTCATTTAAACCAAAAAATATCCTCAACCAATGTACTATGTAAAACAATGTCATACTTTCTACTGACTAATAACAATGTCAAAAATATCTAAAAAATACATGAGCCTGAGATCCAATCTGAATGTGCTCCTATGCGATGATGTCTTGTGTCCTACAGAGACCCTGCATACAAAACAAATGTGACAATCACATTTTACATCAAGGAATTAAGGATAAGGAGTTTTAGAGTTTTTAGATATACCTGAGCAGCCAAACGATTTGGCTTTGGAGCGTCTTCCAATCTTCTTGTGTCTATACCTTGCCCCGTGGACTCCTAACTTAAGACATCCCAGGACTCGTCCATGAAGACTCCCAATACGCTTCCAAGCTAGACCCAATCCTTCATTTTGTTTCTTCATGAACGACTCATATAGAGTCAACATTTGAAACATATCCCTGAAGGTCTTGTGATCTTCCCTCTCTTCATAAATCTGTATGAACGGTTCATACTCTTTGGGTAGAGAGGCAGGCAAGATGTTAATGCTCATCTCATGATTCGTGAGGTGACCAATCTGGTATAGTTCTTCCACACATTCCTCTATCTTGATGAAATGATCACCAACCTTTCCTCCATTCTTAAATTTGATCCTACTTATCTTTTCGTAGATCTTACGCTTCTCCTGTAGAACTGGTTCTTCGAACCTTTCTTTAACCAGTTGTACTATCTCCCATGGCCCCAGGAATTCAAAATCCCTATGGATGGCGGGGTCGATGGTCGATAGCATGAGTACACGAACCTCTTCATCTTCTCTCATCAGGAGGTTATGGTGGTTAATCAACTGTTGAGTGACACCATGCTCAGGAAGGAAGGGACTTGGGAAGTCAATGATGTATTCCTTATCTACGTATCTCATAGGCAATCTCCATTGTTGGATCCAATCCAGGTAGTTAAGTCCAATCAGCTTTTTCATATATGGTAAGGATTTCCTAAAGCCCTCAGGAATGGCTTTAGGAGGAGAGTTGACACTATCTTCAAACATCTATAAAATCAAAATTTATTAGTTTAACTTTTGTCCTTATAAATAATTACCCAATTTTATTTAACAAGGCTAGGACCCAAAATGCCCCAACAATGCTGTGAAGAGGGATGTCGTAATTACAACATGATGGTCATTAAGGTAGATACACTATTATCGATTTCAGTCTAATGAAATTCCCAGGTCTATGAGATTTATTTACCGGGGTCAATGGCATGTTTAATATCAGATTATGCTATTTTGTTTGTGACTAAGATGCCGAGGATCACAAACAAGATGTGAAATAACCATGCAAGTTACTTGGTAACCTCAATGCCACTTGTCATCTCGATTGATGTGCCGGTTATCCACACAGCTCCACCAATAATGCCAAGAACCACAAGATATTCATCACCACTTCTTTATGGGTCTCAATTAGCGTGCCAGTTACTAACGACCCAAAAAGTGTAATGTGTAACTTCATGGATTAGCATACTTTTCACATTTTCCTAAGTAGCTAGAGTTTGGGTTTTTTTAGGTTCTAGTACTTTGTCACTAATAGCATTATACTTTTAATGAGATTAGTTTTGTCCCATCAAACCCGTTCTGCTAACGACAGTCCACTGATCAAGGGAGCGATGGGTGAGAGTGGATACCCATTCAACCGCCATTTTATAGGCAGTTTCCTTATACCCCCCTTATAGACTAGTTTTCTGAATGAGGCATACTAGCGATTTGACTGACTTAATCTTATACATATATGTATTAACATTTAATAATAATATGTATAAGGTGTATTTTAAACATTTAAAATATTTTGGTTATGTCTTTTAAAATTTCAAAAATTTAAACAATTAAAATTTAAAATTTAAAATTAAACCTAAGGTGATTTAATGTTTGTCCTTTTAATTAACTATTAATTAAATTAATTAAATCATATGAGGATTAACTTAATTAAACAATTTAATTTAATCATATTCTTGCCCACCAAGTAATCTAAAATAAGGGTAAAGAGTTTCCATTTATTAAAAGATCACAATTACCAAAAATAAGAAACCCTAAGGAGCACCCCCTTATTTTCGAGATTAAGGGTGGAGGCTAGGGTTTTCTTAAAAACCCCAGCAAATGTCGAAACCCTTGAGACCAAGGGATTAAATCCATTAAAACCTTTTAACAGTTCAACTATTATAACAGTTCAACAGAAAACAGATCTAGCTCTGATACCACTGATGTGTTTTAAGCAAACTATGAACAAAAATCAGTTAAGTTCACATGCACCCTAAAGGATCTATGTTTTCATCTATTGAACCTATAACTATGAACAATATAAGAATCAAAAAATAAATTTCATAAGAATAACTAACCTTTTGATCCTTAGATCTCTTTGAAGCAAGCACCACAAGTGTAATGCCTCTAATGGCTCACACCTAAGAACTTGGCAAGGAAGAAAGCAATAGATAAGGGTTTGAGAACCCTATGAATGGCGTGGAACGAGGGGGTGGGGAGGCCTCTATTTATAGTCCAAAACTGATAAGTCATATGATAGATAACTACCATGTTTAAGCTTCTGATATGATAACCCTCTTATCATACAAGCTAGTTGAATTATCATTACCATAATTAAGAGAAGGCTCCATAAATAATATATACGATATATACGATATATATATATATATATATATATATATATATATATATATATATATATATATATATATATATATATATATATATATATATATATATATATATATATATATATATATATATATATATATATATTATCCAACTCTTGAATAATTTATAATTCAACCCCTTGCATATCTAATTAATCCAATTAATCCCAAAACTAATTCCAAATTAATTTCTGATTAATCTTTGATCAAATATTATAATTTCTAATTAATATATTAATCTCATGATATATTAACAAATTAAATATTCCTTTTTTCTGATTAATATATTATCTTCATAATATATCAATCTCTCTATATGCAATCTTGTCCTCTGCCAGGTTATGAGTGCAACCCAAAAGGACTGTGCTGCCATCAATTCAAACACATATGTTAGTTTTAGTTATAGCTTAGACACCCTAATCCAACAAGTACGAGCAAGTTCTTACGGTGCGGGTGAGATTTGGAAATCCTAGGTAGACTAGGAAGAGTGTTAGACACCTCGATGCATGGTTGTTTGAATGATATTTGAATGCTCTTTAGAAGGGAGTGAGGCGACTTAGGGAACCGGGACGATCTTCGGAACAAGTACGAATAGGTGTAGAACGTAGTACAAGGGCTCGTACTATTGGAAGCACATGATTCGTACCTAGAATGAAAGGAGACCCGAAGGACCTGAGGAGTCTATAGACGATGGAATCGTGTGTGCTATGTGTTATGCGTGTGTTGTAACCCGTTTCTTGTCGGATTTTAGAATAAGGAATGGTGATCTAAGAGGTAGTGATTCGGGACTCGGG
The DNA here is from genome assembly GCA_023525715.1 of Cichorium intybus. NCBI lineage: Eukaryota > Viridiplantae > Streptophyta > Magnoliopsida > Asterales > Asteraceae > Cichorium > Cichorium intybus. The sequence continues at coordinate 106,036,973 of CM042012.1, read as the reverse complement.
TCGAGTTCGCGAGGGGGAGTTGGTCCTGAGATGAGTAATGAGTTCGAGATCTGGTAGCCTCGAAGGTGACTAGGGCTGCATTCGAGATGCTCCCTCCAGTGATTGATTCGGCCAGGACGGAGATGCTAGCGTTGTTTGAGGAGCGGTTCGCCACGAATGAGGAAGTGATGATGGCTCGGTGCTAGGCTATGATGAGGAAGGAGATCAGCGAGTTTGTGGCCGCTGCTCAAAGTCAGACTTTTGCTGATATAGAGTCTGCTGCTGCGGCAAGAGAGATCGATTTTGATGGTCAATTGGGGCAGAACAGGCGAAATCAAGATTTGGGGCAATCGCCAGCGAAGAAGGTGCACACTACAGTTTCAGATAAAGTGGAGGACCCTTACCGTCAGGACGATAAGCTGGATGTGAAGTTTTGTGTTTCATGCAATCAGATTGGCCACGTCAAGGTGAGTTGTCTGGGATTGTCAAAGGATGCTGATCGGGATTCAAGTGTTGTGGCCTCGAGGTGTGAGGGTGTTCGTCAGGTGAAGATGGAGGACCTGGAGTTGGAAGAAGAGGCTAAGCAGCTGGATGTGGAGGTGGAACCTCGTCGGTTGTTGTCGGTATGTTTTCACGGTTTTGCTTTTGTCGCTTCTCAAAATTGTTGTCTTTCTTTTATTGTTTCGAATGTAGATAGTTAGTTCGAGATCTATCTCCAAGTAGGCATGTGTAAGCAGGTTGTTGTCGGTGGTTTTGGCAGTAAGTGAAGGGTGGATTTCCAGTGGAACGACAGTGACTGCTGGGTCAGTTGTTAGCGGGTTCGAACTCTAAGTAGGGGAGAACCATCGGGTTAAAGGATGAAGAATTGTGGCCGTGTGTTTTCGTTGGGTTATGAGCGTTTTGTTGGGACCTCCTGTTTATTAGGTCGTCATGGGTAGACTTTGTTGTCTGTGCTGGGATAAAAAGGGATCGACAGAGGCAGTTTACAGCGATAAGATGAAAATGTTATTTTATGTGGTAGCAAGTTTCAGATATTTAGTGCAGGGCCAGTAGAAGTTTGTTCAAGTCGGGCGTGGTACAGAATCTTAACCATGTGTCACGTTCCCGTACGTAGCAGAAATGAGCGGGTGCGCTTCGTCGTCATCGTTTAAGGGTTATTGGGGGTTCAACGTCTGTTGGTTTTGAGGGTGAGTCGAATTTCGCGAGGTCGCTGGTGGATGATCGTTGGGTGTAGGATTTGTAGATGAGATTGAGGGTCAGTGGCAAAGTTTAGAAGTGGTTATGTGGAGTAAGAAGATTACATCAATGGTTGATTCGGTCGAAATTGGTTGTGCTTTCGTTATCGTTTATGTTCCGTTCGAGTAACGAAGTTCGTGGTCGGTCCGGTGATGTTTTCGATTGCTGAGTTGGAGGTGGTTGATTACTCGTTTTGTTTGTCAGGTCGCCGGAGTGTTAGGATTGATTGGAATAGTCTAAGGATTGCGGCTGGATTCTTGTCAACGTTGTGATGTCGCCCCGAGGTTGAGGGCTTAGTGTTGTTCTTAGGAAGTCGAAGTTTTCGTTAAATGGTAAGGTTTCCGGTGGAGTTGGGTTAGTCGTTGGGATTCCGTTTAGTTTGATCGGGTAAACAACATGGGTGATTCTCGGCGAGTTATTCGGGGTGGTCGTGTTCAAGTTGTTTAGTTGTTCTAGTTCGGATTAAGTAGTAGCGGTGGCGCATGAGGTAGGGTAATCGGGGGAGGTGTGAGCAAAGAGATGATTATTAGTGTACTCGTTCGTTTGGCAGCAAGAACACATCGGTTCTTCAGCATCGGGAATGCTAGGCTCGGGTATTCGGGTTTCCTTTTGGAAGATGGAGCAATCATGTAAAAAGCGCTAGGTATTAGTGGAGGTTCTAGGGAGGGTGTTAGGGATTGGATGGATAACCGATCTGGGGAAGCAATTAGTAGTTTTAGTGTGTTAAACTTTGGACCAGGTTTTGATCGTCGAGATACGGTTAGGTATCTCCCTTGGAAAGTGTTGGCTACATGGAAGTCGAACTGGTATCTGGTAAGTAGCTGTTATGTTGTTTGGATGGTGAATGCCGAGTAGTGTGGTTTCGGTTTGGGTATATCGCGGGATTGTTCTTGAAAGTTTTGGGAGGTTGTATGTTTTCTGGGTGCATTTGGGTTTGTAAGGTTTTCGACGTAACATGGGGGTTATGGGTTAGGCCTGCTTGGTCTGTTGTCTGCGAAGGATTAGGTGTAGCGGTCCTGTGTTAGAGAATCGAGTGCGTTTCGTCACTTGTGTTCGTTGCAGATAGTTGAGTAGTTGATCCTAGGTCAGGAACATAGAGTCGAAATTGGAAAGGTTGTGTGTAGCCCTGCAGGCGGATTGATGAGTAGTAGATGTTGTTCTCGGTCGCTTGATCTGTTTGCGATTAAGGGAAATCAGAATGAGTCAGGGAAGGACTGTAAGTCCAGTCGAGGGCTGGGCGGAGCAGAGAACCTGAATGGATGAAACAGGTAAAAGCCTGCGAGTTCAGTTGCAAGCTGAACGGAACGGGGAACCTGCGATTCCATGTATGTTGATTAGTGCGGGATTAGCCCGATGGGCTAGACATGAGTAATGTATCGCGTGTTTGGATCTTAATAGTTTAGATGCTCTTTGACAGAATGCTTGTGGGTTGTTAAGTCGGTGTGTAGTGTGAGTAGCTTAGTTGGTGATGTGCGTTTGAGTATCTTTTGAGATAGTGGAGATTGGATTTGTTAGTAATGGGGCTTGGTATGGATTCCGAAGGTGTATATCTGAAGTTGTGGGTCGGCATAGATTAGGCGTGTGACGGTCAATGTGGTCCTCGAGTAGCAGGGTGTGGATTTTGGCAATGAAGGAGTCGTCATCGAGTGTTGTGGTTTTCAGAGTTTTGTGGTGGAACATTTCGAATTTGGAATTTCGGGCATGTAAGGATTCTAATGACCATGATCTTGTCGAAGTTGGCGGTGAGATCTTTCTGGTTTCGGTCATGAAAGGATTATAATAACCATGGATTGGTTTATAGTTTTGGCACGCGATTAGGGTATGTAAGGAAAGAATTTCGAGGATAAAATCCCGATAAGTGGGGGAGAGTTGTAATACCGTAATCCCCGAAAGTTCAAGTTCAACCCGAAAAAGGAGCAAATTCAGAATTAAGGCTGGATGCGAGGGTTAGCACCGCTAACCTTGACATTAGCGATGCTAACATCTTTTTATCGACGCTAATGTTGTCTGTTGTGTGGGTTTGCACGATCTCCAGTTAGCGGTGCTAACTTTAGAGTTAGCGGCGCTAACTTTAGAGTTAGCGACGCTAACTGTCCTATTTGGGCAAAAACCCTAGATTTTGAAGTTTGGGCCACTTATAAGGGTGGGGAACCCTAGGGCAGCCGCCATATTCATCATTTCAGCCCCCCAAACTCGTCCTTTTGCCCTCTCTAGCTCATTTGGAGTGTTTTTTGTGATCTTGGCATTTTTGGAAGGATTCTTGAAGATATTATGATGCTAGAGGATGCTTGGTGTTGCTAGTAAGCTTTCTTTAAGTGGAAATAAGCTAAAGCTTCATGTTTCTGGACCTCTGTGAGTAAAGTTTTGTTATTGTGTTATTAGTGAGATTTTATGGTTTGAAATGGGGTGATGGTTCCTTTTGGTGATTGTCCATGGTTGAGAAGGATAAAGTGTGGAACTTTATGCCTTTAAGTCCTTATTTAGAACCATTAAGTTGCTTTAAGTCCTGTATATGAGTGTGTGTGTGTGTGTATATATATATATATATATATATATATATATATATATATATATATATATATATATATATATATTCATTTTTTTGTAAAAAGGGTTAGAAAATATAAGAATCGATATTCACACATTAAAAATCATGCTATGAAATTGTAAAAATCCAAAATGTAATACAAGATATTTATCGTTCCAATAGTTATGAAATAACTGATAAACACAAAGCGGTTACTCAAAAATCGGAAGAATGAAGGTGAGAGGAGAGAGCATAGAAGGCTACATTTTTAAGGTGTGGAATCAATGAGACATGAGAGAGCCTATTTATACCATATTGAAAACCCTAGAGACCCGAAAAAACTGCAAAGTGCGCCTAAATCACGTCATTTCGCGAACTTTGATCTCACCTCCACATCCCAGTTCGACGCGCATGTGGGCTTAGTCCATCCCTTAATCCCCACTAAAGCCGTTGGAAGCTTATGACAAGGGAAATATTCTAAACCCTATCAAAGTTCTTCCCCCACTTATGTAAGACAAGCAAACTAGCCAACTTGCTAATTCTTTCATTATTTCCCACATTTTTTCATTGTATATCATATGATCCAATTTCATATTTTTCATCATATATTCATGATGAATCTTTAATTACATGCACAAATAATCATTAAACTTCGTGAATGAGAGTCGTCTTTACAATCTATATTTAAAACATAATCCACTTCGTAAACAACCATTATCCACATTATGGCAGGAAGAAGGAAATCCACGAGCCAATGGTGTCTTTATGAGTTATTTATATGATTGTGATGTCTATAAATCTGAAAACATTTGAAGAAACGGTTGGGTACTTTCTTGTTATGATGTCAGGTTTTGCAACAATATTCGAAAAACATTGCTCAGAATCGATTCACAGTTTCTTCGTCTTGAAAGATATGGAAAACCGTTTAACTTTATATAAAAACAATGGAAAATAACCATAACCTTGATGGCCTAGTGGATAAGGCTTTGGACTCTTTCTCTTCCCCCATAAAGAGGTTCCAAGTTCTAATCCCACTCCCTCCCTTTCCCCATAGGGAGTGTTAGGTTTCAATCAGGGGATGACCACTGGCCACCTCTCTACCCCCGTAGGTGATTGACCCGGACCACCCTGCTGCCAGGTGTGCGTGGGCTCCGAGATTGCTTCATCAGGGTCATCCAAAGGATGGGTCGGGTGGGGTCCTCGGTTATCAAAAAAAAAAAAAAAAAACAATGGAAAACAGGACCGTTAATCGTGATTAATATTTCAATAGTCAAGATGGTCATTTTGTGTTGGTTTTTAATAATGTGATTATGTGGAATCATATGACATGCATTTATGGTAGTGAATATATGTTGAAGTTCATGGATGCTCTATTAACAAATACATAATCCAGTTTCCAAATAGATTTTGTAGCCCATCTATTCTAAAGCCCAAAATGCTCATAAAACCTGCAGGCTGCGGCCCAATTTCAAACCCTAAAACGCTGAACGATTGTATCGGACGGCCAACAACTGCCTCCATAGTATTACAAAAGCCGATAAAACCCTAAATCGGCTGCTCATTTTATCTCATCAGATCTCTCGCTCTCTCTGTCTCTCTCGATCAGTTTCAAGGTATGGATATCTGAATTTTCTCTACGAATTTAAAGTTCTGATCATTATTGTGCTAATCATCTTATATATCTTGTATGCATTACTGATTTCCCCGAGGCACGGCTGTCTAGGTGAACAAGCCCTTACTCCATTATATGAGATTTTGAGTTTGATTGTTACTGTATGCATTACCTATTTGCTTCTGTAGACAGAAAGTTTTATCTAGGATATTGTTTGTGTGCTTATAGATCATTGATTTTAGCTTACTTTACAGCCGCTCCGATGATTTTGCCTTTGTTTATCTTGGCTGGTTCACACTATTCGTTTTATATTTGAATCTAATGGTTGATGTTTTAGGCTTTTGAATCGTAAGATTGTTTCTCGTATGATAACTTCTGTGTAGTTTACGTAGCTAATTTCTCTTCATAAGCAATATATTCGTTCTAGTTTCTTATGTTTAAAGGATAGCTTTTTAGTCTCTTTCATTGTATTATTCAAATATGAAATTGAAGCTTTATGATTTTTTTACCACGTTGTCAATCATGCTTAGTTTAGCTGGTGAGGGTACTGAATTTTGTAGATCTGGTGCTTCTTAGATCATCTTAATTCGTCTTTATTTTGATATCTTCTAATATGTATAAAGCTCACATTTTTAACACGTTCTCTCTGCGTAATTATAATTCATAGGCTTTTGAGCTAAATTAATTGTTTTCGTTTGATTATCTTATTTTTCTGATAAAGAGCTCTGAGCTCTTATTTGTTATACTAAATATTTCACATCCGAATGTACACTTCTTTGAATTCATTTTTCTATTGAGGTTTTTTTGAAAGGTTTATAGCTTCGTATCCATTGATTATATACACTACGAACTGTTATTTTTTCGTTTTGTTTGCTTTTTTGTTTTTTCTCATGGTTTTTTGGTTATTTCATTGTTTTTAAAAGAAAAAGAGATCTTGATATTGTTTGCATGTTGGTTTTTCCTCTTTTGTATGGTGAATAAAATGGTCTCCTAAAACATACAATTAATCAAGGCTGGAATCTCAAAAAGGCTTGTTTGCCAAATCCAATTTAGGGTTTGGTAAGAAACACTAATAAGCCCGAGAATTGGCATAATTTATTTGCCATAGGCCTTTGGTATTTGGAGCATTTTCTTTTCATCAATACATTTAGTGGTCAACGCCATTTGCATCTAGTCAAACATATCTCTAATCTCTCATAATATAAGTTATACATATGAATATTCTTTCACTCTACATGTTTTTCAAACACGTATTCTAATTCATCACTATTTCATCTCTAATTCTTTTCTTTCTTTTTCATTTTTGATATTTCACTTGGTAATATTAAGGTATCATTTCGTTTGTGACTTCTGATAACTTTTTTAATGTAATTCATGTTAAACTTGATAAGAACTCATGTCAAAATTATTGTTCTTTTAGACCTTGTTTTTCCATTTCAACTTAATATACAAAAACATTCACATCTATAACACCTTTTAATTTTCTTTATCTTGTTTTCTTGGATTGTTTTAGTATAAACTTTACAAGTTGTGCAGGTATTTAATATCATGTCTCATCGCAAATTTGAGCATCCTAGACATGGCTCTTTGGGATTCCTTCCTAGGAAAAGGGCTGCCCGTCACAGAGGAAAAGGTTTATATTTTTATATTTAGTCACTTTTATTATTTCTTCTGTTTATATTTATATCTATTTTTGTTAAATTCTAAAATGTTGGTTTTACAGTGAAGGCATTCCCAAAAGACAATCCAGCCAATCCATGCAGACTAACCGCTTTTCTTGGATACAAAGCTGGAATGACACACATTGTTAGAGATGTTGAAAAACCCGGATCAAGTGAGATTTTTTAATACCATAAATTTCAACATAATATTTATATTTTCATTCTCTTAAATCTTTATTTCTTTCTTTTATTAGAACTTCATAAGAAGGAGACATGTGAGGCGGTGACAATCATCGAGACACCTCCAATGGTGGTAGTTGGGGTGGTGGGGTACGTCAAAACCCCACGTGGGCTCCGCAGTTTAAACACAGTGTGGGCCCAACATCTCAGCGAAGATATCAAAAGGCGATTCTATAAAAACTGGTGCAAGTCTAAAAAGAAAGCTTTCACAAAATACTCAAAGAAGTATGAAACCGAGACTGGAAAGAAAGACATCCAGTCACAGCTCGAAAAAATGAAAAAATACTGCAATGTCATCCGTGTTCTTGCCCACACACAAGTAAACCCTAGTTTTTAATTTTTGGAACCATGGAATGTGAGTAATATTCTTTTTATAACTAAATATTGTTTCTGACTTTCAGATTCGTAAGATGAAAGGTCTGAAACAAAAGAAGGCTCACTTGATGGAAATACAAGTCAATGGTGGTGACGTGGCGCAAAAGGTTGACTTTGCGTATGGATTCTTTGAGAAACAAGTACCGATTGATACGGTTTTTCAAAAAGATGAAATGATAGACATAATTGGTGTGACAAAAGGAAAGGGATACGAAGGTGTGGTGACGCGTTGGGGTGTGACGCGTTTACCCAGGAAGACCCACCGTGGGCTCCGTAAGGTTGCGTGTATCGGAGCGTGGCACCCAGCCAGGGTTTCGTTCACTGTTGCAAGAGCTGGTCAAAACGGGTATCATCACAGGACTGAAATGAATAAGAAGATTTATAAACTTGGAAAAGCCGGACAGGAATCCCATTCTGCTATTACTGAATACGACAGGTTTTTATTTTTTTATTTTTTTGTTTGATTTTTATATTTGAAAGAATAAATTTTAACTTTTTTTTTATGTGTGGTAGGACTGAGAAGGAGATAACACCGATGGGTGGGTTTCCGCATTATGGTGTGGTGAAGGATGATTTTTTGATGATAAAAGGGTGTTGTGTGGGGCCCAAGAAACGGGTGGTGACGTTGAGACAGTCTTTGTTGAAACAGACATCGAGGCTTGCAATGGAGGAGATTAAGCTTAAGTTTATTGACACGTCATCTAAGTTTGGGCATGGCCGTTTCCAGACTGTTGATGAGAAGGCTAAGTTTTATGGAAGAATGAAAGCGTGAATTTAGATTTGGTTTTGTTTTTGTGGTCGAATGAAACTTAGTTTGAGATTCTATCAAGTTTATTCGTTATGATATATTCATTTTGGATTGAGATTCTATAAAATTTTAGTAATATATAACTAAAGAAATTTTCTAATGAAAGGTCCCTTACGATTTGAGACCCCATACGTGATACGACTACATCATCCGCACACCCTAGAGCCACTATTGCCCTTAATGATTGTCACAACTTCTCTGCTCAAATCATACCATCTCCATTTTCCAAGACTCTAATCCATTTCCAGTTAATTAGTTCAATCAATTTTTAACATGATAAATAATATTGTGTATTATTTGTTGATGAATGTTGACTAAGACTATTGCATACGTGGCCACCATACCGCCGGCATGCACCATACCGTGATGCCGGCTTGCTCCATCGGCAAAGGCTCAGGGGAGGGGTGATGCAGTTGGAAATCCGGAGGCATAGAGAATAAAAAAAATTAACTTTAATATATTCTAACGGCTAAATGCCAAAAAAAAAAAAAAAAAAAAAAAAAAAAAATTCAAATCACCATTCTCAAAAACATATAACGGCTAGTTATTAAAAAAAGTTATTTTCAAACTATAAATACACCTACAACCCACAACAAAACTTACATCAAACCCATATAAAAAACATCATATTTTTTTTTCCAGTTTTATACACTCAAAATAATGTCGGATGATTGGCCCGTTAGCGTTGGGATGACGGTACTGCACGGGATGGAAATAGTTATCGACATAATAGAAGAAGAACAAGAGGAGGAGAATGTTGGATTAGGTGTCTAAGGCATGACTAATAATTTATACTTACCTAATTAATAGAAGCAAAGTCTATTTGAGTTGCCCTCATAGCTGGAGGTTTGGTAGAAAGTTCGGTAGAGAGAAAGGTTGGTTTATTATGGGATTAATAAATCAATAGAAATAAAAGATATGATTTGTTAATATATTAAAGTGATAATATATTAATTAAAAACTATATTGATTGATTAATAATTAATCAGGAATTGATTGGATTAATTTCTGTGGCATTAATTAGATTAATCAGGAAGTCAAGGATTAAAGTCGTACAAATTCAATAGTTGAATTGAGGCGCGCGGCGCGCCAATGTAAAGGCCGCGACGCGCGTACATATTCGTACGAATTCAATAGTTGAATTGTGGCGCGCGGCGCGCAAACGATTTGGGCGCGGCGCGCGTACGTATAATCCGGAAAATTGATGACGGCTAGGGTTTCTTGTTTCCCTATAAATAGGGAACCCTAGACCTCATTATCAGTGCTCATTCTATAATTCTCTCTAGAATTTTCGTCCACCCTCTGGCTCCCTGGGTGTGATCTCATTTGAGGCAGGACACTTGTGCTGCTTAGCTTCAAGATTAAAACTAAAGGTTAGTTTTTCTGATTTATTCTTTTAGTTAATTTTTGTTTGGCCTTTAGGAATTAGTTACATGTTCAAAGTAAGAAAACATAGATCTTTTCTAGGTTGCATGTGAACTTAGGTTATTTAGTTCATGGTTGCGGAAAACCTTACAGAGAATGCCCTTCAAAGTGCAAATCCGCGTACGCGAGTCAGATTATTTAGAGACCGAGCCGCAGCACACACCCTTCTCATGCGTCATTATTTTGACGAGAATTGTGTTTACCCATGGTACAATTTTCGCCGACGATTTCGGATGGAGCAGCATTTATTTCTACGTATTTTGACCGATGTGATGAATACCTCAGTCTATTTCCAACAACGACCTGACGCTGCCGGTTCGGAAGGTTTTAGTGCTATATAAAAAGGTGCAGTTGCCGTGCGTCAACTAGCTTACGGTGGTGTGTCGGACTCATGGAATGAATGCATTGGGAATGGGGTAGTTGCTCCATGGCATGAGCAATATACGCGGGGTGATAAATGCCACTCGACTGTCATACTCGAAGCTGCCGCGTCACAGGATTTTTGGTTTTGGCATGCGTACTTTGGTTCCCCGGGTTCCAACAATGATATCAACATTTATCAAATATCACCGTTATTCGACAATGTTTGCAACGGATCGGCTCCTAATTGTCCGTTTTAAGTCAACGGAACCACATACAAGTATGAGTATTACTTAGTTGATGGTATATACTCCGAGCATGCCGTTCTTGTGAAGTCTTTGTCATGTCCCGTTGATCCAAAACGCGTGAAATATAAAGCCGCACAAGAAAGGGGTAGGAAGGATATCGAAAGAGCATTTGGAGCGCTCAAGAAGTGGTGACACATACTAGCAAAGCCGACACGACCCCGTGATAAAGACAAACTCGCATCTATTATGTATACGTGTTTTATTTTACACAACATGATTTTAAAGGACGAGTGAAAGGCTATATGTAAGTATGTGGAAAACGAGCATGTCGCAGCATCCAACAGCGAGCCGCAAATAGTTCATGGTTCTCCGAAACACGTCGCAATAAGACGGGAGCTACGATATGTTGGCAAACATCATGAGCTACTTGCCGATTTGGTGGAATATCTATATCGCGTTAATCATGTGGATCTTAATGTGCCTCCGGTGGACGATACAGATGATTGTTCTGATTGAGGACGTTGTTTTTTTTAATTTTATGGTTAATCGTTTTTTAATTCTAATGTAACGTTTTTAATTTTATTGTAACGTTTTTAATTTTATTTTAATGTAATTTTTAATTTTATGGTTTGAATTTTAAAAAATAATAAATAAAAAAAATCTCATAGTCATCCATTTCACAATAGAGGCATACAAATTGAATTTCGTAAGCATCCTACGTGGCAGCCGATGATGACCATTTCGTAGGCAACCACTCCGCTTACCCTAAGAAGTAAAAACCGATAATTTAAACGTTTAATCATTGGTTGATTAATTAGGATTTTTTAGTTAAGTTTTCTTAATGATTAGACCATTAGTACTATTCAATTTAATCACACTTTATGATTTTTTATTGATTTAGCTTATTTCTTATTAACGTTATTTCTTTTGGACTATTTTTAATAATATTGTTAATGTAATGTCAAACCTATAATGTTTTTTTTTTTTGAAAATAAAAGAATTGTATTTTTGTCCATATGGTTTTCGAATAACCAAAATAACACAAATAGTCGTTCTATAAAAAAATTAAAGAATTAGTCATTATGTAATAATTTACAAAAAGAATCTACGTTTAAAACATAATTACAAAAATGATTCATCTATACGAAATTACCATAGTGGTTCATATATTAGAAAAAATTACAAAATTGGTGACTATATAACATAGTTATAGAAAAACTTTTTGTGTAAAAAATTACAAAATGGTCCATACGTGTAGAAAAAAAAAAATATCATTATGTAACAAAATTACAGAAATGGTCATATCTAAGACTCATAGGAGCCCAACCAACATTTAGAATTTCCATTTTGACATTGGTTTTTAATTATTTTTCGAATTTGAACCATGACAACTCTACATATCTTTCAAAATTTTCATTTTTGGTATTTTTTCCTTTAATTTGGTCAAAAAGTTCTTTTACGAAAAATTCCAAGTATAGTTTTATATGTTTTCTAAAATTAAGTTCGTTTTGATAAATTGTTTTTTCAACTTCTTTTATATATTTTTTACAAATGTGTTTTTACGAATTCGGTTTTACAAAATTGTTTTTTTTACAGAATTACAATTTCTGTATCATCTCTTTTATGCATATACTTATTTGGATTTTTTCTTTTTATTTTTTTTATAAACCTGGTTTCATTTTTTACATATCCGTTTTGATATATGTAGGTTGTTAAAGCATATAAAGATTGGTTTCCTTTTAAATATTCAGCTTCGCAAGCCAAAATGCACTTTTATTTATAGTTATTCGTAATCCTTCTATAATTGTGTTTATGGAAAAAAATTTGATTGTGTTTGTGGTTGTGTGTGTGACCGTGTGCACTTATATGTGACTATGTCTGTGTGTGCATGTTTGAATTTGTCATGTCTGTATGATTATATAGGCATATATGTGGCAATAACAAAAGGTTTATTATTATTTCTATTTTTGCAACATAGAGCCTACACACACTCTCATATAAACAATCAGTTTTCACAAAAAGTATCGATTAAAAACCTGTTAGAAACAAGTTTCAAAATAAATTTAACCTAAAAGTTAGTATTATTTTATCTATGGATACACAATAATTATGATTTCAAAAGTCGTCTCGTTAATTCATTGTATTTTTGTTTCAAGATTGTTGTGTATGTCTTATAAAGTCAACAATCCATTATATTTCTCACATGTTCCTAACTCAAATCAATTAAACATTCAAAGTTTCAAAAACCAACAAGAATATGAAGCAAAGCGATAATAAAACAAATGTGAAAATTCTATTTTTTGTTAACGTTGATCACAAACCGACATTTGTCACAAGGCCTATCCCCCACCTCTCACTGATTTGTGTTGTTCTTCTAGTAACCGATTTTTTGTCGTATAGTCTAGGGGTGAGCATTTGGAACGAGAAACTAAACTGGAGCAGTTTAGAACCGGATAGGGGGAGTTCGAACCAAGGTTTGGTCCTCGATCCATTGCTTATTTAATCACTAGTTATTTCGGTTCCGGTCCGGTTCGATTCGTTTCCGAAACTAGGGATGAGAGTTTTGACTAAAACCGAACTAGAGCCGGACTCATTTAGAATCGTATAGAGGGAGTTTGGTATGGTTATCGATCCTCGATTTCATTGCTTATTCGGTTAGTAGTTAAAACACAAAAGAAAGGAGGAGTGGAAAACTAAGAATGGTTTGTTAATGCTCAAAAGAAAACAAAACACCGAAGATGATTGTTCCTCAACGTACAATAACATGTCACATGGTAGCAATCCATTTATATATATATATATATATATATATATATATATATATATATATATATATATATATATATATATATATATATATATATATATATATATATATATATATATATATATATATATATATAGAGGTAGGTTCAATAGAGTACCAATAAAAGGTAGAGAACTGGAGACCCAATCTCAACCGTCTATTATTTTAGATCAAAGGCTATAATCAAATTACAATTTTAGAATTATTAATACTTTTTAAATCAATTAATTTAAATTAAAATAACCTAAAGGGTATTATGGGAATTAAAATGATCCTAAATATGTAAACTCCAACAATCACGTTCCTCTCTCTTTAAATCTGTAATCCTATTTTTAAGAACTTCATAAACACGTCTCTTTCTATCTCTTCCCTCTCTTACTATCTCTCTCTCTCTCTCGTAAAACCCTAAACCCACCACTTGGCCGACACCATCCATTCGTCCGGCGATCCCTCCCTTTTCGATTGTTGGCTTAGTACCAGTCGCCATTCACAACATTTGCGACTACAATCGAACAAAATACAAGTTACGTCGGACTCCAGCAAAAAAATGTCTACCTAATTCAACGTCATCTTCACATTCGTCAACATCAATTTATTACTTTCCGGTATTCCATCAATTCTCTAATTTCAGTTCAATTTCACATTGGATAGTTTGGGTTTGCGCTTTCCATTTTTTAATTCTATGATTTTTGTGATTTCAATTGATTTGCGTGAATCTAAGGGTGTGTTTGGTAGGGAGAATTGGACAGAGAGAAATGGAAATAAGCTAAATTCTCTTGTTTGTTTAGCATAGAGAAAAAGGGAAAAGAGAAATTAATTGATTCTATTTCCATCCATTAAAATCTCTACTAATTTAGGAGAAATGCAGAGAAAAGACTCTCGAGAATTCGAAAAAAAAAAGCGGAGAATTCATCCTTCGACCTTCACGTTCCCGGTTCGAATCCTTGGCCCCAATATTCGTAATCTCAAGTTCACGTATCAGGGGTTTGCCGTCTAATAATCCCTATCTCTCTCAGCGATTTTAACATACAACCCTCTCCATCTCTCGATGTCTATACCTCTCCATCCGTTGCATGGTTTTTGTGATTGTAAGAACGTGATCTTCCTTCTTCTAAACTGTTTCCGGAAGACAAATCGATTAACGGTACAATACTTATACAGTTATACTTGGTTAACCTATGTGATTCTCTTGTGCGTAAAAATCAGCGTGTTCACATGTGATTCTCTGTGCAGCCTTTGTGCATGTTGATTTCTTGTAACATGGCTTTGTTATTCACTCAATTGTTCACAGCCCTAATGCGTAACTTCTTGTTATTCACTAATCAATTATTTATAATATAAATCAATTCGATATGGTTGTCATAGAATACGTAAAGCATGAAGCATGAAGGAAGATTCATGATTTTATCAATTTTAAAACCATATAATACCTACATGAAGCTTGAAGATGAAGGAATCTTTACTTTATAAATTTTTTAATGGCTATCATATTCTTATTATGCTTGCTAGATGTATGTAAAAGGTTTTACATGGATTAAGATTTTTTTACACTATGTAAAGTTCATGCGACATAGAGGAAGTAAAACTACCGATGGCCGATGCCGATAACATTTTTAAGGAAACATCTAAAGAGACTTTCAAGGGGGTTGGTGATAAAATTACTTACACCATAATCAATATTGAAAGGAAATAAAACAATCGCCAAAGATCAATCCCTTGCTAGATCATTTTTGAACATTAGTGAAGAAGAGAAGATTTGTTATGTAGAAATGTTCGCGGATGGCTCAATAGCATAATTATACTACTTTACGTTTCTTAGTTACGGATATGGAAATTATTATTATTTTTTTTGCATTGTCATTCTTGGACATAGTCTTTAACTAATATGATTTTCATATTTATTTATGTTTGGACTATTTGTGAATTATTATTTTATGTTAGAATTATGTTTTTCAATACAATATATATGTATAAGATATATTGGACATGAAATAAACATGTCAAAAAAACTCATTTCCATTTCATTCATTACCACAACCAAACAAGAGAAGTGATTCTCAGCAACATTTCTCTGGTGAATTCTCTGTTTTACCAAACAGCGGAATCAATTCCCTTTCTCCACCTTAATTCTCTTTCCCTGCATTTCCATTCTCTCTTGCAATTCCATTTCACCGTACCAAACGTGCCCTAAGGCACATGCTCCTGTTTTTCAATATAAAACATATTTCAATGTTTGATATTAAATTTATTCGATTACTTTTAACAGATTTTGATTAATAATTGAGTCGTTATGCGTGAGTTCCTTGCCACTCACATCTTTTACATCACTTCAAATCTGTTTTCAAATAATGAAGAAATTATATGACAATGATGTTAATTCTACAATTTAGTAATTAGCTTTGTTATTGTAGATCCATTTAGTTTTAAGTATTAAAGTAAAAAAAATACTTATTTGCTCTCGATTTATAAATGAATAAAATTGAATAAATTATTAGTTTACTCAAAAATGAATAAAACTCAATAATTTAGTAGAAGCCTTATTTCATTTATGAATATAATCAAGTAATTTTGTAAATAGTATTTATTTATTAATGCAGTTTTAATCGTACCACCAAAATAGGGGGGAGTAGGGAAGGTGTTCAATCTATTTGCTGATTTTTATTTTTTGGATATTCATTAATGAATAAATTATATTAGTTATTGATTTTCTGTTTTACCAATTAATCATTGATGATTGATGATTAAATCAAATCATTTTAAAGTGGTATTCATGAATGATTACAACCTAATTTCTTTTATAATATGAATTACAGTTGGTATTCATGAATGATTACAACCTAAAAGTTGGTATTCATTGAGGATGATTTGAATTACAGTTGGTATTTATGAATGATTATAACCTAAAAGATGGTATTAATTTTAAAGTGGTATTCATGAATGATTACAACATGTTACAGTTGGTATTCATGAATGATTACAACCTAAAAGTTGGTATTCATTGATGATGATATGAATTACAGTTGGTATTCATGAATGATTACAACCTAAAAGTTGGTATTCATTTTAAAGTGGTATTTATGAATGATTACAACATAATTTCTTTTATAATATGAATTTCAGTTGGTATTCATGAATGATTACAACCTAACAGTTGGTATTCATGAATTGTTAATTATTATTCATTAATGAATATGATTAAATGGAGAGTCTGGTTATATTCATTGATGATTATACATGTTATTTATTAATGATTATTAGTATTATTCATTGATGATTATGGTCATTTTATGCATTTATCCTTTTGTTTATTGACATGATTTTTATATATTTTGAATGTAGATTTTCAGAGTATTGGAGTTGCATGAATTAGAAGTCGAAGCAGTCTATGTCAAGTCAAAAGATTTAGCACAACAACATTGTTCTTTAATCATTTGTGATTAAAGTTGTATTGTTTTTAATTATTTATGTCTAAAACTATATTGTATTTTTTTCACGTTTTTGTGTTCTATAATCATTCATGATTATAAATATAGTTAACTTTCTTATATATATACATTGTCCTGTATTCATTTATGATTACAAATGTATTTAATTTTTTATATTTGCTTTATTCATTTTGAAAGGTTTTCTGCAACTATGAACTAGAAATCCTAAGTTCACATGCAACCTATATAGATCTAAGTTTTTCTTCTAGTTAAACATATAACAATTCCTAAAAGGCCTAAAAAAGATTAACTAAAAGAAAGATCAAGAAAAACCAACCTTTAGTGAATCTTGGAAGCAAAGCAACAGAAACCTCTTGCCTCAAATGTAGTCACACCCTAGCTTGGAGTTGTTGGCCGAAAATACCTTCTTAGAGAGCTTCAAAATCGTGGCTTTAGGGTTAGGGTGAGCCTCCCTATTTATAGGCTCCAAATGGTGATCAGATAAACCTTAAAGATAAACCCTTTTGAATTCAAATTAAGATAAGCCTTTATCTTAATAATTCAAACCCTTTTATCCTCATTATCAAAATCGAAAATAAATATATTTCCATATATAATTTCGACCACCACTCTCACTCACTCAACTGTCACTTACTCAACTATTGAATAATTACAGTTTTAGTCCCTGCACCTTAATTAATCAATTTAACTGCCAAATTAATTCCAATTAATTCCAGAAAAATTTCTAATTAATTATTATAGTTTCTAATTAATATATTATCACTTAAATATATTAATAAACTATTTATTTAACTTCTATTGATTTATTAATCACATAATAAATCAATCTTTCTCTCTACCGGACTTTCTGCCAATCCTTCAACTATGAGGGCAACCCAAATGGACTATGCTACTATTAATTAGATAAATACTAATTATTAGTCATGGCTTAGACACCTAATCCAACAGTCTCCCACTTGGATAAGTCTATGACTAAAATTACCAATTTACCCTCTAATTAATTTAGCAACTGTAGCTTCCTAGAAACCGCTGCCGAACTCTGACCTAGTCAGTTCTGTCCAAAGATAAGTGATCATATGATCCTTCGTCCAACAAGATATTTTCAAACACGAGACATGGATTGAGATCAATTTCTGTCTGATACTCTGTTTCCCGATTTCCGATTTTGCTTATGACTTTGGGACTTCTAATTGAACACATCAATTTAGTCCAGGCTGGCCAGCACTTTAGTCAACTTCAAAATCATCGAGAGGCCTACAGATATCTGTTTCCCATCAGGGTCAAGGAACGAATAAGCTTTGACTTATATGCTTATATCTTTTACAAGTCAAATCATTCACAACAACATGTTTTATAACATCGAGTTACCGATGCGTTTTCATATTATCAATGAACAACTGCCTTGTAAATCATAACTCATATCTCTCTACTTCAAGATCATAAGATATTATCGTCTCAACATTGCTTGTGATATAATCCATGAAGCAATCTGTTGAGCGTGGGTTTATCTAATACTCAAATCTCTATTTCTAAGTACTCATGAATGTTGTAGCAATCCTATTGCTATGTCTAACTCCTTAGACAGTCTACAAACCAATTCATGACAGTCTTGATTCAATACTTACTTCCCAAAGTATGAGCGACTGTGGACCTATCTGAATAATTAAATTATTTGGGAAGTAAAACATACGAAAGTGAAACATAAAGATCTGACTGGCAGCTACTCTTGCTTATTACCAAGTCTCCACAAGGTAATCACCAAGTCGGACCTTGTCATAAACTATTATCGGTTTCAAGATTTCTTTTAAACTTTCAATTCTAATTTTACATCTATGTCTTTTATCAACCTTACACTCTTTCTATGTATCCAAAGTATCTTATACTTGTACACTCTATTGCAGATGATCCAATCGGATGCTCATCCGATAACATCTCAATATGTTATCCTATCAATTTCTCTCCTAACTCCATTCTGGTAAAGTGTACTATGACTTCCTATGGTTTTGGGGTCTTTAGTCTACTTGACTGCACCCTAAGACTATTTCGAGGTGTTATGATGTGCCGGTGAACCACACGCGCTCCATCAGAATACCAACGATATTCTTTAACCATGAAGTCCATTAACATCATGTCCTGATGTTAATAATTACCACTTTGAAAATCTTTCAAATTAATACTATCACTTTCACCCTAATCATTTCCTAATGAATTCTCACTTTAGTTCAACCAATCCATCCAGTATTCCCAGCCAGGCAATGTCATGAATCCAACTTACTATGCCCTAAGCATTAAGTTATCAGGACATGTTCATGACTTTATGATCGATCCAAAACTTGTGGAACCCGATCTAATCCTATTCCAAACCCTTTCGGAATCCAAGGATTATTTATAATCCTTTGTGTCATGATTTTCGAAAAACTATTTTCCTTTCAGAGACTTTTCTCGTGCATCTTGAATCTTATCAAGATCATGCTTACAATGGCTAGGTCTATGCTGGCGACTTCATCTTTCCAATAGATGACTGTGAATTACATGAGTATGTTGCACCTTCTTTATTTCTTTCATGCCAAGTCATCATACTTTGCAATGACAAGAAAACTTTTCCTAAGTCTATGCATCTTGAATCTCATCAAGATCATCTTGGCAAAATCTGGATCTATCTCATAGACGCTTACAACCACCTGAGTATGCCGTATTTCTATTAAGGCTTTCATAGCGATCTGTCTCTTAACACCAAGTCATTACACTTCGTAATGAAAAGAGACGTTTCCTAGAACCATTATTTATCCCACATGTGGGGATAGTGGATAACGGCGACTCCCACTGGCTTTGACACGGTTATAGGCTATTCACAAAATCCAGGACTTATGGCACATTTTAAGAATCCAAACCTTTCTGACATTTTAATGGAAATCTTTCAGCCCTTTCTCAAAATCCAATCCTTTGGCATATTTTGAGAATCTGAATATCCTTTCTTGCGAGATGCCCGTGGGACGAAACCCGGGGCCATGTACCTTTTGTAATGGCATGCTCTATGTGTGTCCCTATTAGTGGTGCCGGTAAACCACACATGCTCCACTAACGACTCACACTATGCCATGCAGAATCCTCTCGGATTTCATCTTCTATTGAGAGTGCTTTACTCGAAATCAATTGCTTGACTCTGAGTATCGATTCACTCAACTAGATGCTCTGAAGGTATGTATATGTCCATGTTGCTTTCTTTTGATGATTCAGTTACTCCCTCTGGTTTTTAGACCAGGTGTAAAATCAATCAAATTTTCACACAGACCGTGTCTCGTCCTAAGGTCCTCTTATTTGGCAGCAGCCGGGCTCACCAATGCTTCCAAGTAGTCGGATTGCAAATCCGTACCAACTGCAGTGTTTTACCACTAATCAGTATGTCACCCCGATCACAACTACTTATGATGGTGATCAATACTACTGGTTAAGATGAGATTATGTCAGTTGTAAAGCAGAAATCTGATTTTTGCTCCAAGCCTAGTGATGACTAAAAGGTTCTTTCATTGCTAGTCCTAAACTCATTTAGGACTGTCCCAACTCCCACTGTTTCCTTAGACCATGAGTTCTTTCTAAAAGAGCTCTTTAGTTACAGTGGGATAGCTAATGAAACGACAATGCTGATCAAGTTCAGCTGGTCATGAGGTTCAGATGAACACTACAAGACCCTGGAGTTTCTATGTACAAGTGGGATAATCCCAGCTTTACATTTCAGGCAGTGTCTGCAAGACCTACTTAGTCTAGGATGTGGTCGGAGTATGGTTTATATGGACTGACTGGTATAGTGTTCATCTTATTGGAAACTAATTGGCAATGTATCTCATACACCGAGGATCGAACTGTTTCGACCAATGCTCCATTATCTTCCCTAAGACACATTATAACCATTAATGCTCTTGGAAGAGAATGAACTGTGAAACCTTTTTCTCAGTTTATGTTATCGCTCAGGTTCTGTAGAACTTGTACTTCCTTTGAAGTCCTTGGACTGTTCAAGGTCTCAATTCAATTACTTATACCGATAAGCAATGTCATATTCATCATACCGAATGATGAATATTGTGAAGTACAAACAATTGTGTTCTATCTCAAGATTCGAGCAACACACCGCAACAGGTGTGTCCGTTGCTCTTAATCTCAATGTCTTTTACATATCTATGTAGACTAATGACTTTGTTAACTTGGTTCAAGACTTGCAATCTTCAGTTGACTCTAAGTCAACTGATTCCAAAATCCTATCCTCTGGATCTTTGGGTGATTCATTTCTTGCCACATGTGCTTTGTCAAGAACTTAATCATCATCCGACTCTAAGTCAGATGATTCCAAAGTCCTGTCCAACTGGACCTTTGGTTGATTCATTTCTTGACACATTAAGAAGTCAATTCATCAAGTGACTCTAAGTCAAATGATTCCAAGGTCCTGTCCAACTGGACCTGTGGTTGAATTGATTCTTATAACATTTGTATTAACAATCATAAATGACACAATTCTTGAATCCAAACACTTTGGATGCATCAACATTCAAGTTATTACTAATCATACATTCAACACATTCATATAACATTTCAAGGATAATTTCAAACAACAGGTGTTAAAAGAAAATATGACAATTTTATTAAAAATAAAAAATCCTTGAACAATGTAATAGACAATGTAAAAAATGTATCTAAAGACTAATAACAATGTTCTAATATCTATCTAAACTTCAAAACTGCACGAGCTGGAGATCCAATCCAAATGTGCTCCTATGCGACAGAGTCCCGTGCCTTCTTGATTCCCTGCATACAAACCAAAATGTGACTATCACATTATGTATCAAGAAATCTTGGAACAGGAATTTTGAGGTTTTTAGATATACCTGAGCTTTCAAAAGAGTTGGAGCGTCTTCCAATCTTTCCGTGACTGTATCCGAATTCGCGGATTCTGTAACGTCCCAGTTTTTAAGGAAACATTTTCATTTAATAAACATTAATTTATCCAATATTTAACATTATGTAGACGTTCAAAAACATTTTACATCGATTCACAGCATAAAATTTTCAACAGACAGCAACAGTGTGTACCCGTCATGCCTGATCGTCGCTTCCACTTGTACAAACCTGAAATAGTAATTTAATAGGGAAAGGTTAAGCACATAGCTTAGTGAGTTCCAACACCTACACAGCATGTTAGTTACACATACCCAACCCCTATAAGGTAAAATACAACCATACATCACAGTAAAATAAACATATAATCTGCTCTACCCAGTACATTGAGTTATACTCTCCTACTCAGTATTTCGAGCTGCGCATACTCTGTTCGTCGAGCCATGCGTATCTGCTCAATAGACCATTCAACACTCAGAGCCGCGCATACTCTGTACGTCGAGTCATGCGTATCTGCTCAATAAATCAAACCCCACCGCTCAGCACTCAGAGCCGCGCATACTCTGTACGTCGAGTCATGTGTATCTGCTCAGTGCATCTTGCGGATATTTCTATATTGCTCAGTACGTCGAGCCAACCTATTGCTCAGTACGTCGAGCCACCATATATTGCTCAGTTCGTCGAGCCCGTATTTTCTACACACTAGACCTAGACACGTCTAGCACTAACCACACACCATACCCCAACCCATACAACTATAACAGGAAGTTATATATCAATAAAATACACACAACTTGGTACTGTCCACAAACATCTTATAAGCACACAAAATAAAAGTAAAGCACATATAACGTCCACACAATGTAGCGAGAAACTCACCTCGATTCTTGAAGTAGGTTGTTAATTCCCAAGTGAAACTTGAACACCTCTTAATATGTCACAAGTAACCGTAAAAGTATAAGTCCACACACAAAGTCACTGAGTCACAAAGGTATCCCACTTCACTCCTTCTTGCCTAAAATAGCAATTCCCATAATCAATATAATAACAGTGTACAATTACTACTCTAAAAGATTAACAACTTCAGATTCAACTTTTTCCCAGATTTTGTGTTCTGATTGTGACCATATTTATATAATCAAATAAAGGAATTAAGACAATCTACTTTACAGGGGTAAACTATATTGTCTTAGGATTCCAGGGACATAAGCCTCAAATCTAGATCATTTACCAATTCACTTTTATGGTTGAAATGGTACAGGCTATACAGAATTACAGTTTTCTGACCAACCCTTAAAACGTACCAGAATAAAGTAGCTACACAAGGAATTAGGTTCTGAAATTTTACAGGAAGATTATAGACTCAATATTTCAACTATGGGCACTAGTCTTGCATTTTTATGATTTTTATACGTTTTTATATGAGTTTTACAATAACACATATCACTGCAGTCCCCGAAATGGCATACATGTGAGGTTAGCCAATTCCACCCAATTTTCGTATGGAACCAGACCCTAGAAAAAATCATGAGTACAATAGACTCAATAATAGAGGTCTGAGAGTTGGAACCAACTCAAAATACATTTTCGAACTCAAGATATAAAATTCACAATACAGAACAAATCAGAAACGATAGTGCTGATGAGAAAACACTGGTCTGTGATATTGTCCAATTCCCATAAACTTGGGAATGGAATCAGACATCCATATTTTTCAGATATCAAATTTACTTAAATACAATGATTCTAGGAGGCGGAATCATGTAAAAAGATTTCTCCAAACTCCTTTTATAAAATAAACAAAACAGCATGACTAATCTGAACGGAATTAGAGCAGTACGTAAAGATGAGTAATTACCCCGTACCTCTGGTCTTCAAAACGGATAATGGTCTACTGTAGAAAGTTGATCAACTCAATTTGTGAACCGTGTGCACCGGTACTAACCTTATTTGACCTCTGGAACTCCAAATATGATTTTCTCAAGAAGGGAGACTCAGCAGAGGAATCTGTCAGAAACCCTAAGTCATGTTGCGAAATTCATAACTCCACTTCTAGACATTGAAATCGAAAACCCTTCGATCAGGACCTTCATTTATGTCTTGGAACCCTTCGGTTAAAGTTTCGTGGCGATCCAACATCTGAATCTACGGGAAATGATCGAACACTGGGGTTGGTTCTTCAAAAACGGGAATAGAGAGGGTTAGGGTTTCCATGAGAGCCAAGAGGCTCTTGATCTTTCTTTTCCCCATCCAAAAACGCAGCAGCCCCAAAACAAAAAGAATTATATGCACTATGGTTTAATTGCAAAAATGGTCCCTCTATTTTGGTCCTATAATTTTAGTTAACCCAAAACCTCCAAATACAACTTATTAAGTATACAAATATGACATAATCCTCCTCTCAACTTATAAATTATATTAGAGTTATTATTTCGTCATTATTATTATTATTAGTCATAATAATCAGTGTTTGATTCCACGATTCACTTCCAATATAAAATCTATTTCCTTTATTTTAAAATACGATACTAAATAATTGGAAATATTTATAATCGCTAACGCCAAAAATGGGGTGTTACAGATTCCCAGTTTGAGACATGTCCAGTCGATCTTGACCGTTTCTTGTTATGTCTCTTCACTGGACTTAATCTAGAAGTAGTTGAGCCATTGGAGCTATGCCTGTCCAAGAGTGACTTGTATAAAGTCAACAGTGGACGCATTTCCATAAGGGTCTTTTTCTGGTCTTCCTTTTTATACGTCTGAATGAACAGATCGTACTCATTTTTCAACGAAGCGAGCAGAATGTTAACACTCTCTTCCTGACTCATGGAATAACCAAGTTTATGCAACTCGCCTATGTACGCTTCAATCTGAAGAACATGCGAATTGACGCTACTTCCTGCTTTTAGCTTGCACTCTGCAAGTCTTTTGAAGATCCTGGTTCGTTCTTCTTCAACTGGTTTCTGGAACTTTTCCTCAACCAGTTGCATTAACTCATATGGCCCCAAGGATTCAAAATCCTTGCGGAACTCGGGGTCAATGGTTGATAGCATGAGGTCACGAATCTCTTCAGATTCATCATAAGAACCTTTTATGATGACTTGTTCCGGTGGAACTGGGATCGGATACTCGGTGAGATGTAGCTTGCCAGCAATGCCGAGACCCAGTCTCCAATTGCGAAGCCATTCTTTACAGTTGAGGCCAGTCAGCCTTTCCATATTAAGCAGGTGCATTCTGATGCTTTCAAAAATGGGTGAAGGAGGAGAAGGAGGAGAATTGACACTTGACATCTATAAAAGAAAATAGAATTTATTAGCTTAATTGGTCCTTTTTAAATAATTACCCAATATGTTATTTAATAAGGCTAGGATCCAAAATACCCCAACTATGGTGTGAAGAGGGATGCCGTAATCACAACATAATGGTCATTAAGGTAGATAAACACTTATCAATTTCATCTTATGAAATTCCTAGATCTGTTGAGATTCATTAAACTCTTCAATGGCATGTTTAATCTCGGATGTGCTCCACTGTTTGTGACTGGGATGCCGAGGATCACAAACTGGATGTGAGTAACCATGCAAATTAGCTTGGTACTCTCAGGTTAATTATCATCTCTAATTAATGTGCCGGTAAACCACACACGCTCCACCAACAATGACAATACCCGGGAAACCCATTGCAACTCTTTATGAACCCCTATTGGCGTGCCGGTAAACCACACACGCTCCACCAATGTTTCATAAAGTGAATGTGTAATTTCATGGATTAGCACCAATTCACATTTTTCCTAAAGTAACTAGATTTGGGTTTTATTAAGTGTTCTAGTACTTTGAATCATTATACTTTTAGTGATTATTAGGTGGTCCTATCAAACCTGTTCGGCTAACGACCCTCCACTGATCAGGCGAGCGGTGGGCGAGAGTGTTCACCCATTAGACCGCCATTTTATAGGCAGTCTCCTTATACCCACTTTATAGACCAGCTTCGTGAATGAGGCCTACTAATGATTTGACTAACCATTTAATCTCATACATATAAAAATAACTTCCTAGTTATAATATATATAAGATGTAATTTTTTAAACCTTTAAAAAAGTGTTTCTGGTTTATCTTTTAATTTATTGTCGATTTAAACTATTAAATTTCAAATTGAATTAAACCTTGAAAATTGATTTTAATTATCTTTTAATTAACCAATTAATTAAATTAATTAAATTTGATATTTTAAACCTTTTAAATATTTTAGGATTTATCCTTTTAATTTTCGCCAATTTAAACAATTAAATTCTAAATTAAATTAAATCCTTGAATTATCTTTTAATTACCAATTAATTAAATTAATTCAAATGTAGATAGGTTTATCAAATTAATCAAATTAATTAAAACCTATCCTTATCCCCTAATTTTCTATTTTTTTAGGATAAAGGTTTTAAGGTTTATCTTTTAAACAATTTAAAGTTACCAAAAATAAAATACCTTCTAAACCCTAATCATAAAATCGCCAAAATAGAGGGGGGGAGGGGGGGCTAGGGTTTTTCAAAACCCTAACCCTAATGTCGATTTGCCCAAAATTAGGGTTTAGAGACTATAAACCCTAATTACAAGGAAAGCAGTTATAGCAATTTAACAAGAAAAACAACCAAATGCTCTGATACCACTGAAAGGTTTTCTGCAACTATGAACTAGAAATCCTAAGTTCACATGCAACCTATATAGATCTAAGTTTTTCTTCTAGTTAAACATATACCAATTCCTAAAAGGCCCAAAAAAGATTAACTAAAAGAAAGATCAAGAAAAACCAACCTTTAGTGAATATTGGAAGCAAAGCAACAGAAACCTCTTGCCTCAAATGTAGTCACACCCTAGCTTGGAGTTGTTGGCCGAAAATACCTTCTTAGAGAGCTTCAAAATCGTGGCTTTAGGGTTAGGGTGAGCCTCCCTATTTATAGGCTCCAAATGGTGATCAGATAAACCTTAAAGATAAACCCTTTTGAATTCAAATTAAGATAAGCATTTATCTTAATAATTCAAACCCTTTTATCCTCATTATCAAAATCGAAAATAAATATATTTCCATATATAATTTCGACCACCACTCTCACTCACTCAACTGTCACTTACTCAACTATTGAATAATTACAGTTTTAGTCCCTGCACCTTAATTAATCAATTTAACTGCCAAATTAATTCCAATTAATTCCAGAAAAATTTCTAATTAATTATTATAGTTTCTAATTAATATATTATCACTTAAATATATTAATAAACTATTTATTTAACTTCTATTGATTTATTAATCACATAATAAATCAATCTTTCTCTCTACCGGACTTTCTGCCAATCCTTCAACTATGAGGGCAACCCAAATGGACTATGCTACTATTAATTAGATAAATACTAATTATTAGTCATGGCTTGGACACCTAATCCAACACATTTGTGATTACAACTAAACAAGATTGTATAGAAATTATCTTCAATTTGTGCTTTATTCATTTACGATTACAACCATATTGATATATGAATACAAAATGCGTCTATTCAAACATGATTACAAATATTCTGATAAAATAATAAATTTTCAATATCATTGATACTTTGATTTATAAAAAAGAACAAAAAACGTTTTTTTGAAAAAAAAACACATTAAATGATAATTTTCTTAATTTTTGGTAATTAAAATATGGAAAAATAATTAAAAAATAATTGCTTTTTTAGGTAACTATTAATCAAATCCCTAGATTTTAGGAAATTATCAATTAATTTATTATATTATAATTTAACTAAAATACACAATTACTAATATACCCTTATAAAATGATTGGTCCACGTTTGGCCTCTAGTTTTCCACATTTTATTGGTCTCTATATAACCTCTCCCTATATATATATATATATATATATATATATATATATATATATATATATATATATATATATATATATATATAGAAATGGGTTAGGTTATATTAAGGACCACAATTATTGTGTGGTCGTAAGACCAAATCTGGTGCGGAGGATTCAAAATATCAATGGTCTAGATTAGAATGGCAGAATTGTAATTATCCATTATACTAATAAATGAAAGCATAACAAACATATTTTACGTTTTGATTTGAAAAACTAGTAACGAAATATAACAATCAAACATGAAAAGAAAATATGATAGCATAAAGAACATGTAGGGTAACTACACCCAAACGATCCAACAAAAAGTTTGAAATTTCTAAATTCTTTTTCTTGAATGTCAAATTCATATAACACATGATGAAGGTTCAATATCTCTCCTACCACTAAGTGCTACAAACTTATCCCTAAACAATAAAAGGGGACATTTATCAACCAATCTTGACCCATCATAACCTTCTTTAAGAAAAACACTACTCTTTGCACCTTTATTAGTAATGTAAAACAAACCATGATGCTTAATTAAACAAAGCAACAATCTAGCTGGCAATCTCAATTCTGAATGAAACGCATCCAATTGTGCAGAAGTCAACCTTTTCTCCATGGTCAAACTAAGAACTTCATGAAGAACTCCAACCACCCTCTTTCGAGCTTTCGGATCAGAAACTTCAAATCTTTTTGCATTCAAATAAGGAGAAGGAAAATCCATTTTCTGCCATTTTTCAAGTTCTTGAAGATAACTCATATTTGGTCTAAACCCAACTGGGAATTTTAAATGAAACGCAAAAGGGCCATGAAAGTTTCCATCTTTTGAAATCCGTGCCCGTTTCAGCTGCCCGGAAGTGCCCGAAATTCTTTCGTTGAGTAATCTTTCCTCTCGGGCAGTAATCGCAAGGGAAGAATCCCATGTTTCAAGTTCAAGATGTGAAATCCCGCGTACGTCTTTTACGGAGAAAAATTCGGGAAATTTTGGGATTAAAGATTTCTTGAAATCAGAAGGTAAACCGAATTCTGGTTGGATTAAATCAATGGTTTCAAGTGGCAGTCTACAGTCAACTGACAACATTAATAACTTCCTTAGATTCTTGACCAAAATGGGTTCCATGAGTTCATTGACTAGAGGTTCTTCAGAAGCAATATTTTCGGCTTTTTTGGTAAATGTGACTGCTGGCGGTGTTTTGTGACCACTGCTGACGTGGAATATTGACGGGTATTTTTCGATAATTGCTATGTAATTCCATTTTTGAATAAACCCCACTTCTTTTTCAAGGTCTCTGAGAAGTAAAGATTGGTTTTTTTGTGATTGGATGATTGATTTGAGTTTTAGGATGATGGTGGGTTTCTTTTGGAGGTCCATGGCTTTGTCTAGTTCATGGACTCGGTGGTAGATTTTCTTTCTGGGTCTTCTTCCTCCACTGGTTTTGTGCATGATTTGAATCCACATAAAACTTGATTTGGTGAATGAGGATTTATCCCAGATTTTGTCATATATGGAAGATGTTAAGGGTTGGTGTAGAGGCAACGATAGAAAGATTGAACTTCTCCTCATATTTGGTGAAGAAAAGTCTTTGGAGCAATATGTCGAACAGTTGGTGTGCACAAAGAGAAGATATGGGTCTTCTTCACTCAAACATAAAACAGCGCCTAAATTCTAGCTATTAATGCCAGTTTCCATTGCCGAAATGTAGAAGGAGCCCAGTGAGGAAAAGGAGAAGAATTGATCCAACTGCAATGTCATCCGTGTTCTTGCCCACACACAAGTAAACCCTAATTTTTCGTTTTTGGTACCGCGGAACGCGAGTAATATTCTTTTTATAATCAAATATTGTTTCTGACTTCCAGATTCGTAAGATGAAAGGTCTGAAACAGAAGAAGGCTCACTTGATGGAAATACAAGTCAATGGTGGTGACGTGGCGCAAAAAGTTGACTTTGCGTATGGATTCTTTGAGAAATAAGTACCGATTGATGCGGTTTTTCAAAAAGATGAAATGATAGACATAGATACGAAGGTGTGGTGAGGCGTTTGGGCATGGCCGTTTCCAGACTGTTGATGAGAAGACCAAGTTTTATGGAAGAATGAAAGCGTGAATTTAGATTTGGTTTTGTTGTTTTTGTCTTATGAAACTTAGTTTTGAGATTCTTTGATATTTATTTTGTTATGCTTCTGCTGATTTTGGTTTTATTAATAGATAAGTCGAATTTGAATAAGTTTGGAAGAACATAAGAGGTTGAA
The DNA here is from genome assembly GCA_023525715.1 of Cichorium intybus. NCBI lineage: Eukaryota > Viridiplantae > Streptophyta > Magnoliopsida > Asterales > Asteraceae > Cichorium > Cichorium intybus. The sequence continues at coordinate 106,007,221 of CM042012.1, read as the reverse complement.
AGAAATTTTAAATGTTGTTAAAATTCGTCCTTTCTTTGACCATAATTACAAAAGACTTTATAACAGAAAAACAAAATTAAAATGAAAAACTATCTTTTAAAAGTGCAAACACATTAGAATGGTTTGTGGATGTTAAAAAAAAAACAAGCCCTAAGACGTTAGGAATGAGCATATAGACAGGAAAAACCGAACTAAAAAGCAAGCTAGACAGAACCGAATGTATATTCAGGTTGGTTTTCAGTTTTTGAAAAAATGCTAATCCGGTTTTGGTCTGTTCCTTGGACCATGCTTACTCCTTAACACTACTATTGATCATGAAAAGCCGAATCGAAAACCGATATAACCGAACCTAGCCGGAACCGATCTTGACAATGCTAGGACCCATATTTAACCTTTCATTTCAAAGAGGTTTGCCATAATTGCAACATGAGGTTATTTAGGCAGGCAATACTTTTTGCTAATTTCAATCACTATAATATTCTAGATCTGTCGGAGTTTAATAACTTTTAAGGCAATTGACATGTTAATCCATTCCATGCTCATTTTGCTCATGACGGATTTGCAGCGGATCACAAGCTCGGATGATAATCCACCATGCAAATACCACGTGACATCCGACCCGAGATTCTTGAGTTATTGCAAGCGTCACATCATTTTGACTAATGATCTTAACCGGTCCGTTATCTTTGACACTTCCCACACTGAAAACTAATTAGCTAAATATCTATCTTTCATGGGTAGCATGTGATTTACATTTGTAAAATGAGTCTCTTTTATTCAATTTTAACTTTATATGTGGCAAACCATCGTTTCAAAACTCTTTAAATTTGGTTTTATCGATCACTTTTATTTTTCCAATTTATAAATCATTTGTTAAACTTTTAACAAAATTTGTGTTTCAATCTTGATTTCAAGTTCAAATACCTATAAACATCAATTATCTCTTTAAATAAACTTAAGAGTGTATTAATACAAGTTTATGCCTTTGCTAACCAATTTATGACTTATTGTTTGTAGCAATTTATGCACAGTTTCTTGCCATCATGTTAATTAATTTATGTAGTATGAGAAGTATTTGACATATACTCAACACTTTTTACATTATTTATGAAATTCAAATATTGAAATTCGTTACTTGTAAAGCCATGTACCCATAACATCATTGATTCTCTTTCACAACTCTCCATTACAAAGAAGTGCTCTAAATATTCTGTTAGATAAAATCATTTTGACAGAAAACAATGCGTTTAAAGATTGAATTAATGTTTGAAGATGTAATGGTATTGGAGAATATATCATCATTTCGAGAAAAAAAATGCGCATTGTGAAATCTTATTGCATTAAATGATAAATTTCTGAAAATGGATTTCACAGTATTCTCGTGATGACAAAATTGTGAAATACCTTTACATTTGAAAAAGCTGTTTTAGAACTTAAAAATATTTCACAATTGACGTGTTGTGAAATAAATAATCATTTAGTGCTCCACGTAAAAATTACTAAATGTCTAATTGTTGTATAATAATTTACATACTTTGTTGACGTTTATTATAAAATAACAATCTATGTTATAAAATAATATTTTATCATTACTTTTATGTGAATTTATCTCGTGAGATGTTCTCGAAAAGAGTTTCACAAATATTTTCCAATCCATTTAGCAAAATAAGCATCACTTGCAAATTTTGAAGTTCCACATTTTCTTATCGTAAAATATATACCAAACCAAGTTTTGGAAGTGACTTTATACTTAAATTAAATGTATATATTTAAGTAATCTGCAAAAGTTATTTTATAAAATATATGATTATTTTGTAATAAATATTAAGGATATGGTTAAACTAAGTTCTGGAAGTGACATTATAGCGGGACCAGCTTAAATTAAATGTATAAATTAGAGTAATCTGCTAAAGTTTTTTTATAAAGTATATGGTTATTTTGTAATAAATATTAGGGTAAATTGCATAAAAGTCATTAAGTTTTCCAATTTTCTCGATTTTGACACTGCATTTTTAGTTTTTGCAATTAAGTCATTATGTTTTCAGAAAAGTTGCAATTAAGTCATTATGTTTTCCAAAAAGTTGCAAAAATGACCATATGACCGGATGGTAACAGGTTACCAGGTCATATGGTCAAATTTGCAATTTTTCAGAAAACCTAATGACTTAATAGCAAAAATAAAACATAGTGTCAAAATCAAGAAATCTAAAAAAGTTAGCGACTTTTAGGGTTTATTTCATAAAAAACCCTAAATTTTCAACTTTTTTCTGTTTAAACCTAAAACTTTATTTTTTTCAAAAAAAACCTAAATTTTGGAGAAACTTTTTAATATATCCCCCTAACCGGTTTTACAGGTTATACATACTTTTTTTTTTTCAGAAAAAACCCTAATTTCTTTTTTTTTTTTTCCGAAAAAAATCCTCAATTTCAGTGATTTTTTCACAAAAAAAAAATGTTTCTTCGTTTTTGTAATTGACATAACTTTTATATACGATGTCCAAATTCTATGAATTTTATATCACTGGAAAGGTCGTAAGTAATACTACAACTTTGCTTTACTGACTTTTGTTTGAATATGTTTAGATATTTCGCTCACTGGCTTTTTTTTTATAATAGCTGTATATTTTGCATACGAGCTTTGTTTTCGACGTTCTATAAGTCGACGGATTCGTAAACACGAATACATCGTGTAATGAATATTATTTAAACCAAAATATTATTTGTATGATTTATCGAATTTTATGCTACTATAGTCTATTATTCGAAATTATAACGTTTACTCGATAATTGATTCGAAATAGCGTATTGTAGTATTATAATTTCCAATAATACATTAGGAAAGTTATGAAAATTATATTTCAACGTATTATCCTAATTTGCGCTCTGGTTGACCTTTGTTGACCAAATTTGACGGATGTTACAGACGGGGTCACAAGAAAGATATGCCAACTACAAAAACGAAGAAAAATAATTTTCTTTGTAAAAAAATCCCTGAAAAATCGTTTAACTTGCGGATAAACTCGTAAATGCCTAAATTAACTTGAATAATATTCATTACACGATGTATTCGTGTTTACGAATCTGTCGACTTATAGAACGTCGAAAACAAAGCTCGTATGCAAAATATACAGCTATTATAAGAAAACAAGCCAGTGTAGCGAAATATCTAAACATATTCAAACAAAAGTCAGTAAAGCAAAGTTGTAGTATTACTTACGATCTTTCCAGGGATATAAAGTTCGTAGAATTTGGACATCGTATATGAAAGTTATGTCAATTACAAAAACGAAGAAACATTTTTTTTGGTGAAAAAATCACTGAAATTGAAGATTTTTTCCGGAAAAAAAAAAGAAATTAGGGTTTTTTTCTGAAAAAAAAAGTATGTATAACCTGTAAAACCGGTTAAGGGGATAAATTAAAAAGTTTTTCCAAAATTTAGGTTTTTTTTTTGAAAAAAAAATAAAGTTTTAGGTTTAAACAGAAAAAAGTTGAAAATTTAGGGTTTTTTATGAAATAAACCCTAAAAGTCGCTAACTTTTTCAGATTTCTTGATTTTGACACTATGTTTTATTTTTGTTATTAAGTCATTAGGTTTTCTGAAAAATTGCAAATCTGACCATATGACCTGGTAATCCGGTCATATGGTCATTTTTGCAACTTTTTGAAAAACATAATGACTTAATTGCAACTTTTCTGAAAACATAATGACTTAATTGCAAAAACTAAAAATGCAGTGTCAAAATCGAGAAAATTGGAAAACTTAATGACTTTTATGCAATTTACCCTAAATATTAAGAATATGGTTAAATAATATACATCCTCCCCGTTTTGCTATTTGTGCGATTTACCCTAAAAAAAATATAATCATTGAAATAATTACCTTCCTCCAAACGGACAATCTTTATGATTATCGATTAGAAAGGAAATCAGGACTATATTCTTCTAGAACAGCAAAAAAACTTAATTATATGCATCAAAACTTAAGAAACATGATTATCTACACGAAGACGTTGACCCATTTTTGGTTAATAGAGTCCAATAGATGACCCGTCTTTAGATGGGCTTCTTAGCATTTTTAAAGCGTAAACTTCTGTAATAAGCCCATTACTGCATTGAACTTTTTATTTTGTGCTCTTGTAAATTGTGGCCCGTGGGCATTTGGATTGGTCATTGTCGTTTCATCTACCCAATTTACCAATGACCTGGTCCTCGGTACGAATCTCGATGTCTCACATGATGTCATGATCACATCATAATGCCTTTTGATTCAAAGCATCCGTAAACCCATTTTCGACACTATGACCCATGATTGCAGCCTTCAAATATTTTTGGGTGATACTATTCATTCACTCGATTACTAAGTGCATTCTTTATGTATAATTTTTGGATATTTATTTACCTAAAAGTATATTTTTGATGGGTTATTGTACCTTTTTCTATTTGACGTTTTGAAGGGATGCAATACTATATAGGGTAAATTGCATAAAAGTCACTAACTTTTCCAATTTTCTCGATTTTGACACTGTATTTTTAGTTTTTGCAATTAAGTCATTATGTTTTCAGAAAATTACAATTAAGTCATTATGTTTTCCAAAAAGTTGCGAAAATGACCATATGACAGGATGACAACAGGTTACCAGGTCATATGGTCAAATTTGCAATTTTTCAGAAAACATAATGACTTAATAGCAAAAATAAAACATAGTGTCAAAATCGAAAAATCTGAAAAAGTTAGCGAATTTTATGCAATTTACCCTATGCAATTTATATAACTTAATCAATTTACATGCCTCATACGTGTCCAAAAAAGTAAATTTGTTGTTACATTGTTTTTCCATTTATAATAATCAAATTTATTGTCCTAAAAGTTGAATTTCAAAAAGATTTAGGATAAATACATACGAAACCTTCTTTTACTTAAAAACAATTCTAGTTTAAACTCTTAATACTTTTTGTTTCATTGAAATTAAGTTTTTTTTATTGAAAATGAGTATACATTTTTTGTTTTATTGAAACCAAGTACTTTAATTTCGAATAAGACGGCGCCTTTCTTTATTTTGTCTATTTTCACAATTTTTAGCAATTAAGTCTTTCAAAAAATCTAGTGATTAAAATTATACATTTTATGTCTTCGAGTATGCAAATGCTACTAGCTTGACAGGTTGTATCGCCAAATATTTTTTTTTCAATAAGAAAGTTGATGGACTCGATTGAAAAAATGGTAAAAGTATATTGAACTTTTTATCTACTTAGCTTAAACTATCTTTATAAATGTTTAACCATTTAAGTTTTATTTTTACCTATTTTTGTTGTATTAAGTAATTTATAATTGTATTCTGTTTTGGAACGATAACATGGCAATTCCACGGCCAATATTGTTGCTGAAGATTCACATGAAAACATTAAAATAATTTTATTAAATAATAACCAAGTTTTGCTTTTGTATCATTGTAAAATTCTATTTATTTTTGTACATTTATATAAATCAATGAACGAACATCAATATAGATTTTTATAACCCATCATATAAAGACATTGTTTACATAACCAATTACGCAATAGGATATTCACACTGAGGGCATGTAAGCTAGTTGTTATTCGTATGCATTTATCCTAAATCTTTTTGAAATTCCATTTTTAGGACAATAAATTTGATTACTTTAAATGGAAAAACATGGTAACAACAAATTATTTTTTTGGACACGTATGAGGCATGTAAAATGATTAAGTTATATAAATTGCATAAAATTCGCTAATTTTTTCAGATTTTTCGATTTTGACACTATGTTTTATTTTTGCTATTAAGTCATTATGTTTTCTGAAAAATTGCAAATTTGACCATATGACATGGTAACCTGTCATATGGTCATTTTCGCAACTTTTTGGAAAACATAATGACTTAATTGCAATTTTCTGAAAACATAATGACTTAATTGCAAAAACTAAAAATACAGTGTCAAAATCGAGAAAATTGGAAAAGTTAGTGACTTTTATGCAATTTACCCTACTATATATTAAGGATAAAATCGGTTTCAGAACCGGACTGAATTGACCCGAAACCTAAATAGAAATTTAAGGAACCAATAATCGAACTGAATTGCATCATCAGTTCTCATACGGTTTCGATTTGGTTCAGTTCCAAATGTTATTTTGCTCATTACTAGATTGGTTACGGAACCTGATCAAAATCGAAAAAACCAATATAAAAAAAAACTGAGAACCGAATCAAGTTGCATAATCGGTTCCTATGCAGTGTCATTGTCAATTCAGGTTCAATTTTAATCCAATGATTATTTTGCTCATCCACAAGTATCTTATACTATTCGTGCATGTCGTTTGGTGCAATTTGCAAGTTTCGTCCCTGTTTTTGTTGTCTCCGACCGTCTTTATGATATTATTTTGTTACAATTTTAGTCTCTGATGGATATAAAAAGACTATGATGTCCTTTTTATTTAAAACAAAAAATCTTTTTTTGTTTTGTTTTTATAAATTTTGGGTCTTGTGGTTGGCACTTGTCTAAAGATTGGTCCAATTATTGAAAAATTAATACAAATGGTTTGGTCCATTTATTGTTACCATCAATGGCCTTCCATGAAATGTCTTTATGTTGAAACACAGAAGTAGGATCTAGATTCAATAATGCGGAAATTTAACAATAAACAAGAACACAAACAATATAGAACAGATGTCGAATGATTCAATATGCAACTCAAGAACAATTCAGAGAGAACTATTCTGTATGAGTGCCGTAAAGAAGATTACAAAAGTTAACCCTAATTAGGGTACATGCATGCTATATATATATGAAACTAAGTATGGAATGATAGACCCGTTCCATAACTAACAGCTAATCTAAAGGCACAAAATCATATTCGCATTTGACTCAATCTTTTTAATGACTCAACAATCTCCCCCTTTGAGTCAAATTGCGAAGAGCCTTCATTCATCAACTTCTGGTTTCACAACCTTCAGTTCCTTCTCAAACACCTTTGGAATTAGAAGCAAGATCCTTTTTCGGAATGCGATGTACCAGGTCAACATGTCATTGAAGCACCTTTTATCATTTTCTGAATTGCCTCTAGTCTTATTGATAAGGTCAAGAATCTTATTCAGTGCAGTGGTTCGGTACAGATGTTTGTCTCGCAGAAAGAACATCCTTTTTACTGACGCCTGGCCTTCCTTGGAGGGATAAGCCACATTCCAATCTTTGTTCTTAATTTTTCCGAGACGACGTCTATTAAGATCGGAGGGAGGTTTTTCAGCAGAGAGCTCAAAACTGTAGCGGCTTCCACATCAAGTTTTGAAATTTCAAGAATATAACCCATGAGTAGTTTCTTAACATGCTCGTGAAGAATTTTATGGTCTTCCCTCCTAGAAAGAATATTGAATAGGGAAACCCAATCAAATAGATTCATGAAAGGAAGATCAGCCCGAGTGAATTCATCATTTTCCTCATCGGATCCCCTGCGAGCTAGGAAGATAGCATTTCTGAAAGGAGAGATGACTTGTGGCATTCTCGGAGTGAGCTTTACAATTTTCTTCAAGCTCAAAGAGAGATATTGAGGTTTTGAATTTGCCAGGTAGAAGTTAAACAGCATGTCATTGACAACAGCACGAGGTTGTGTATTCGTTGTAAGTTCGTCAAAGCATCGAATAAGAAATACTCTGGCATTCATGGGAAAATCAAATTGAGAGTTTACTTGATTCCGATGTCGTACGAACAAATCAGCTGTAACCAATTCTGAATTGGTTGAGTGATAGCGTCCTTCTTCATGGTTTCATAGTCCCAACCTGGAATGTGCAATTTCCGTGATTCCAGTAGGAGTGCTGCATCTTGTTTGGCTGTATCTTCAGCATCTAGCTCCTTGCTGATTCGGATAATTTCATCAATCTCATTTTCTCTTGCAGCTCTGGACAATTTAGCTGTTTCCGAAATCTCAACCTCTTCGTCCTCATCATCTTCACCGATCTTCTTTGCCTTTCGTTTCAAAGGACCGACAGTTGTGTCACCAATATTCATTTTTTCAAACCAATCAGATTTCGGTGTTTGAATGTCGTCAGCAGACTTTTCAGTCCTTGGTTCCTTCACGTTGGTGACAGTAGAGAATCTTGCTTGTTTGACGGGACTTTCTGTGGTCTTTTTCGAACCATCTCCCCGATCTTATTTGGAGACGTCCGAGGCTTTATCGTTATCATCGTCCTATGGAATCTCGGTTCCCTGATTAGTTTCGTTGTTCGGATTGGGTTCATCCTTTGTGTTCTCGTCTCTCCCTTGTTTCGGAATGGCAATGTCTTCCGAAACACCCATTATTTTGCTCAGCAAAAGGAGAACTGGATGAAGTTTGTTCGTAATGTGACCACGAACATAAGGAGTGAGAATCGGATCGTCATCTTCTATCGTGCGACGAATATAGGCATCGATGTTGTTCACACAACTCCGAATGACCTGATTTTGCGAAACAGCAGATGACAGGACTGCTGTAGTATGTTTGAGATCTGCCTTTAAGAGTTGAATCTTTGTAGTTTTGGAAGCCAAGAGATCCATGACTTCATTTTCCATGGCAAGATTATCGCGTAGCGTTTCGACCTTGGCTTCAAGAGAGGAAGCCAGTTCAGAATTTTCCTTCCTTAGATCCGCACAAAGAGTGGTAAGAGCTTCTTTTTCAGCTTTAAGGGTGTCTGCAAACCCTTGAATAACCATGGTCATTTTGGCATTGTTGGATTGATGGGAGTCTCGAAAGTCTTGCATAAACTTTAGTACATCAGTTTCCAACCTACCAATCTTCGTGGCAGTTTCTTCCATATGAGTTTCCGATTTCTCCAACACAGAGAAGAATTCTTTCATGATCTTGACGTTTTCAGTGATCAACGTGTTGACATGATCGTTGTGAGTCTCCAACTGGGATTAACAGTCGGAAGTTGAAGGACCCTGGTTTGTTTGAAGAAGTTTATCCAGCTTAGCTGACAGTTCCTTGAATTGCTCCTGAGTCATTGAAGCAGTAGATTCAGAAGTAGTGAAATGTACATTGAAAGGGGATTCAATGTAGTCAGCCAAATCATCCTGATCATCGTAAATCAGGACATCTTCATCTTCTTGTTCGGAAGTGGGGTCTAGAAATTTTGGAGAGGGGTTGGTAGAACGCTCAGGTGTTGGAGATTTACGAGGTAGGGAAGTATGAGGTGGAGACTTTTGTGGTGGCGATTTTGGTGGTGGGGAGTTGGGTGGTGTGGATTTATGTGGTGGAGATTTAGGGCTAGGAAGCGGTGTGGGTTTGTGTGTTGGAGATTTAGGGCTAGGAGGGGGTGTGGGTTTCGGAGTCGGGTCAGGAGTTGGAGTAGGAGGTCGTTGAAATGTGTCTACAAGAGGTTCTCCATCTTCATTGTCATCCATATCATCCTCCATAGGATTGGTGACGTGCTGATCATCGGAATGATCATCTTCCGAGTGATGAGGCATGACAAGCTTCCGAAGCCTTCTAGAACGCTTGGATGGTTTTTCAGTATCGGAAGCAGCACCCCTTCCCTTCCCTTCCGTTTGACTACTTTCTTTGGATTTTCTAGCTTATCAAAAGCTAGTTGATGCTTTTCATCCAGATTACGAACAGCAAAGTGAGTGTTCTTGCAGTAGTCAATGACATATTTGATGTCGTTTGGAACACGATTGATCATGGCCATCGGAATCATGCCAATGAATTCGAAATCCTCCGCTTTGGTTGTGACAAAGGTGGCAGTCGGTAAAGTCGGAATGACGGCCAAAACAGAGTCAGTCATGACATGAATGTCATGCTTCTCAATTGTTCTGTGAACAACCAGGGACCAGAAGCGAGCACGGGAGATCTCTGTGTGTCTGTGTTTATAGTTGTCACTGTCTACGAATTGACTCCAAAGGATAGAGCCATAGTCGAGATTGACATCATGATAGAGACCATAGAAGAAGGAGTAAAAGAGATTACTTGCACTGTCAGAGCCGGTAGTTCGTTCCGAAAAGCTCTTGAATAGTATCGTAAAGAGTGCATTCCAGTGAGGAGGTAAACCCTTCTTCGCAAATTTGGACAACTGAGTAATGTCGCCCTTGTATCCCATCTGGTAAATCAGCCGAGGCAGTGTAGCTGGTTGAAGAGACTCAGGATCAACCATGTCAGCGGTGTCTGTAAACCCTAGAAGTTTACCAAATCGAGATTTTGAAATCTTCGTCTTCACCGACCCAAATTCAAAGGTAACCATCTCCTCCGCTTTATTGTAAAAGGCGGTGGAGTAGGCGGCGGAGAGAAGAGAGATGGGGACTGATTCAGATGCAATCAGAGCCTTTGAGATTCGTGAGTATTTCAGACACTCGATCATTAGGCGAATTGGTTCGCTGTAGTGAGAAGAATTGAGATCAATAACCAGGTTCTGGTTTGCTTTGATCTTCAACATCAAGATAGAGGAAGTGTTGTTGTTAGCTGAAGAAGAACCGGCCATGGAAGACGTCTTGAGAGAAAATTTTGCTCTAGAGAAGATGAACGTTCTTGAGAGAAAAGTGTATATAGAAGAGAGAGAAGTCTTCAAGAAATCATTATATATCTTTTGGGAAGTGACGTGGAAAGAGAAAATCCCGATAAAATCGATTCAGTTTCCCAAAATCTCGCTTTATGATGATGGGTAGCCCCTAAGAGTCGCTTGGACAGACGCGTGAAAAGCGAGAAATCAGCTGTGATTGTGGTGACGTTGTAACTGACACGTCTTGATGATATCATTGAAAATTAAAAAATTGGCGCTTGAGGAGTCATATCTTCCAAGTCATCAAAAAAAATAAATAAAAAAACTTTATCACAAAAGAACCAGAGTTAGAAAAATCAATAGCGATTTTTGTGCAAGAGTGTGCCAAAAATAAAGAAGTAAAGCGATATATATCGGGGAGATCTGTGATGTCTGAATGACATGAAAGCAGATGGATCCTGGGAAACGATCTCTTCCATCGGAATCAAGAGAGATTCAGAAGTGCCAGTGTGGTTTCCCGTTGAATTACGATCACATGATTGTTGAGAATCATTGAAAGACATCTTTTAAGATTTAAGTTTTTCTTTTGGTGGGTTTGACCTTCTTTCAGATTCCGAAACGTGAGAAATGTCCAATATCGGAAGAAGGTACTTGGTTGACCAGTATAGTCATAAAACCAAGTATGGTAATAGAAAAGTTTATCTGACTGAGGAAAATATTGAAATCTCAAAAAAAATAAAACTGGATCTTTGTGGATAGAAATAACCTGGGTAAAGTAAATTTCATAAAGATCACGCAAATAGAAAAACTGAGATTTCCAATTGAGTCCGTCAATTCCATAGGGTGATCGGATTTTTGGGTTTCATTCGGAATGGTGGTGAAGACAATTCCGAAATCATGAACGCAGATCTGGTGTAACCATAAGTTTTCAGTGGTAATGCTGAAAACCTTCATAACGGGTACAGTTATATGGAAGGGAATTGTGAGGAGAAATGATAGAAAGGTCAAGAAAGGTTGGAGAGTCTCACAGCGCATCATGGTAAAAATGATTTGCGATCTTTGACTAGAATTTCCGAAATCATATATTGAAATTGGTTTATATTTCAATAATCATCGAATTTCGTATTTGGTACTTAGAAAGTGTGGTAAGAAGAATTCCATCAATTCAATAGTTTCAATCTGAGCACAAAACAAAAAAAATACTATATTTGTGAATTTATAACAAAATAAAAGAAAGCGCGTGCTGTAGAGTGCTGACGTAGACTTAATCATCATGAGGAACCATTAATTTCTCAGGCGGAAAGGATGGAAACGTCCAATCAGTTTTCCAATCAGCCGTCTCAGCCTTAATGACACGTAATAATGGCTGCAGAATCCATCATTACTCCAAAATGTATTTTAATATCTATAATTGGTAAGATGAAGCGGTGTGATTCCTGCCTATAAAAGGGAACCATTGTTAGTAGCCAAAACTCACACCCAAGTAAAATTACCATCAGAGGAAAAGACAAATGGCTCTTCGTCCCAACAACCGCTTTGACAAGGTGGAGGTTAAAATGCAAGAAGGAGAGTACGCCGGTGGCATTTACGGTGGTGTTATCATGGGGCCGTGGAACCATCGCTACGAGGTGAAAATGACCACGCTGAATGATAGCGAAAATGGTGGTCCACTGACGGTACACACCAGTTATCCTTACCTACAGCATGTCCCACCAAAAATTTTGGTGGAGTACAAACAGTTCGACCTCGTAGAGGTCTGGCACAGGCGGGGTTGGTGGCCGGCGGTGATCACTCGCACAACTCCTAACAACCAGTTCCATGTGGGACTGGCAGATGGAACTCGGCTCTTTGTGGACGAGAGCGAGGTGCGAATCTACCAGGCTTTCCATCTGGGTGATCCTCCCATGTGGCACTACTACAAACTTTAGGAAGATGATGTATTTTCTTCTTTAGAAATCATCTTTTGTCTTCTTGATCCTTTTACTGCACACATAACACAACGGAAACAAGCAAAAAGAAACAAAAACAAATAAAATAAAAAAAATTTGTTAAAAAAAATAAAACAAATAAAACAAATAAAAAAATGAGAAACAATTATACAAAAGGATACTTCAATTCCGAATCTATTGAATTTTAGTTTTGATTCTGAGGCATTCCGAATTTCGGAATCAGTCAGAATTTTAGGTAGATTTCGGAACAGATTCAACTTCCATCATTCCAAGCCCTTGAAGTATTCTATTAAAAATGAGTTCTGGTAAGGCCTTGGTAAAGATGTCTGCCAGTTGATCAGCTGAGCGCACGAAATGGATTTCAATGTTACCATCTTCAACATGATCTTTTATGAAATGGTATCTGAGTGCAATATGTTTGGTCTTTGGGTGTTGCACTGGATTGTGGCAGATCCGAATTGCACTTTTGGAATCACAGTAGAGAGGAATACGTTTCATGCTGATTCCATAATCTCTCAGTTGATTTTGAATCCAGATAATTTGAGAGGTACAAGACACAGCAGCAATGTATTCTGCTTCAGCAGTGGAGAGTAAAACGCAAGTCTGTTTTCTAGATTGTCAGCTCACGAGCTTGCCATCCAAAAGTTGACATCCTCCAGAGGTGCTCTTCCGATCTAGTCCACATCCACCAAGATCTGCATCCGAAAATGCTTGTACAAAAAACCCAGATCCCGATGGATACCATAGCCCAAGTGAAGTTGTTCTCTTCAGGTATCGGAATATGTTTTTGACAGCAGTAAGATGTGGCTCTCGGGGATTTGCCTGATATCTTGCACAATAGCATACAGCAAACATAATATTAGGTCGACTAGAAGTAAGGTAAAGAAGTGAACATATCATTTGTCGATAAAGTGTGACGTCTGCTGCAGGCTTTTCCAGAGAAGGAGTAAGCTTTGTTCCGAACTGTTAGTTCTATATGCCCAAGGATGATCATAAAATGATATTACTAATAATACATGATCCTATAGGGTCACACCAACAACAAGTTTGACACCAATTGATCATTTAGAACGTTAAATTTGATTTAACATCAAATGATACTAAACTTGCAATTTAATCTTGTAGGTTATTATTATTTGAGGTAAATAATAATAACTACAAAATTAAAGGTTGATTAATAATTCATATGTGATGAATTAATTAAGTGTAACAATTAAATTGTTTAAATTGTTAAACGATTTAATTGATTTATAAGTAAGCCTTTTATTTAATTTAATTGGTAAATTAAATAATATATATATATATATATATATATATTGTTATATATATATATATATATATATATATATATATATATATATATATATATATATATATATATATATATATATATATATGTATATATATAATTATACAATTAAGATTGTATATTTAGATGGTTTATTTATGTATATGATTATGGGTTAAATGTTATCCCATTTAAGAAATAAGAAGATGTATTATTTATAAGCTTTTATTATCTAAGTTTTATAAATAATAACAACTCACTAGCACTTCATTTGTCATCATAAAATCAGCCATATTGGAAGGAAAAGAATGCATTAAGAACTTAAAAGAAAAGGAAGATGCTTTGTGTCTTCTAGCTTTTGATTATAGAAATCAAATGGGACTTTCTTTTAAGCTAGTTGCATGTGCTTTTCTTTTCCTTTGTGTGGTATATGTTGGCCACGATTTTGAGTGAGTTTTTACATCATTCTTGCTTCAAGAAATCAGCCAAAAACTCTCCTTAAGTTCTTAGAAAAAATTGGTTTTTGGTTTTATAAGAAAAGGAGTCATATCTTGCAAGTTGTGGAACTAGCATTCAAGGGTGTTCAAGCTTGTGGTGGATCAACTATAGAGGGATTCTAATTTGATTCCTAGCTATCAAAATCATCCAAACCAAACCCAAGAACAAAGGTTATGATCTTGAACTTAATCTATGTTTGTTCTTCATCTTATCTCTACATGCATGTAGCATGATCCTCTTGAAAATGGAATTTGTGTTCATGATTTTATGCTTCCGTTGCAAACTCTTGGTTTTGAAACTATTACATGAACCTTGATTTCCAACAATTGGTATCAGAGCCATGGCTATATTGCATGTTTAGATAATAAGTTTATTTGGATAAACTTGGTTTTTGGAAGCCATGAATGTTCATCTTCTTAAATGAAAGTTTCATGCATGGCTTCTTTGGCAACATGCAAGTATATTATCTATGATTTTATGTAACCAACTATATCTTATGTATGCATGCTTTTGGTTACATAAATTGTTGCCTTAGAAAAACAAAGTGTTGGTTTTCTTATGATTTTATGTGATAAAATGGTGCATAAACAAGCCAAGGACCATATGATGCATGTTTTGTGTTTGTATTCGATATGGTTGTAATCTATTCATTTATTCAAATGGTTTGTAATAATAATTAGTTATTTCCTTCTTAATATTCATTTTGTAAATATTAGAATAGTTGTATTTTATTTATTTCACAAAATGTAACAAGAGAAGGAAGTAAAAGACCAAGAGAAGATTGCACCCAACAGCAGCACTTTCTGAAGAGCTGCTGTCCAGATTTCAAAATTGTTTTGGAAGTGTTTTATAAATTCATATCTTGGTCATTTGGTGATATACTTGTTGGTAACTTTAATATCTAGTATATACATTAAGTTTCAACAAGTATTAGCATCAATATAGCCAAGAATGAATTGAAAAATGCAACAAAAACAACAAAAATTCCTTCCTGCTGCCCCTGATTTCGAAAATTTTGAGGGCTCCATAGAAAAATCACATGTCACTCAATGGTGTCAAGAAATGGTGGTTCAAGTATCATTTGGTGATATAAGAAGCTTGGCAAAATTGTAGCCAAATCGGAGATCATTTGGTTGAGTTTTTGTCACCTTTTTGTCCCTAGGTTTGGACTTGATATTTCATGTGTGGCTCACATGAAATATCAAACTAGTTGGCTTGTGTTTATGCACCCATGCATGCTTGTGATGTTTGAATGTTTTATTATGTTATGTTGTGGATGAAAATAAGATTTTGCATGCTAGACAACCTAGATAATTAAACATAATCATCAAGGAGTTTGTATTTTCAAAAGTTGACATTTAAAACATAAGATGTGATAAAATGGGTTTTATTAAAATGGGTTTTGTTTAAAACCTATTAAGTCAAGTTTTGAAAATGATTAAAACAAGAAATAAAATGGAGATTTTATAAACTCTTACAAACTCCAACCCTAAGTAATAATGGTAATTATTTAGGATTATAAATTGGTTCTAATATATGTGATCAAACTCAAACTTAATATTGGATATTAATTGTAATCTTGACCACAAACAAAGAATCAATAAAATGGAGATTTTATGATTTAGGAACCAATTAACAAAATAAGATTTAAATGGTACCATGTTCATTGGATGCATGCAATCTACATGATACCATATGTTTTTCAAAAATTAGAATTGTAAAACATACAAATCCCTTATGAAATACGAATCTATGCCGTCCTTCTTAAAGACACTCATGTATCACTTGTATTTCCTTGCGGGATAAAGGATACCTAACCACTTGGAGTCTTCTTGTGATACAAGAAGTAGTTTTGCAATATTGATGGGATAAAGGACACCTAACCATTAATAGTTGTCAAAACTACACGTCCGTTTAAGTAGGATGATTCGTTTGGAAATCTGTTGTGATAAAGGTCACCTAAGCATTAGAAATCCAAGGCATAGATGGGATCAAACATGCCAAACTTATAAATTTTATAATGGGATCCCATAACTCTAGAAATTATATTTGGATATAATTGGTAAACCGTTACCTACCTTGTTGATTCGAATAGGCGGGATAAAGGAAACCTAACCACTTATTCGTGATGCAATTTGGATTCTAGACCTTAATTAATTAAAGTTTATGAAACAAGAAAGGGTATTAATTATTAAGGACTTAATATCATAATTTACTAAATAGAACCTTGTTAAAATTTTGTAGATGGCACCAAACAACACACACTCGGCTCCTAACAAAACCTCACTACGGTCTCTCCTTGAAGGAGAAAAACTTAACCATACCAACTTCTTGGATTGGCACCGTAGTGTGAGAATTGTTCTCAAACAAGAAAAGAAAGAATATGTTCTCAATGAACCACTTCCAGAAGAGCCCCCTGCCATTCCTAAGCCCGCACATGATGCATGGCTTAAAAAGATGGATGATTCCATCGATGCATCATGCCTCATGTTGGCAACCATGATTCCCGACCTTCAGAAGGATTTGGAGAATCATTCTGCCTATGACATGATTCATCAACTAAAGGAAATGTTCCAACAACTTGCAAGAACGGAAAGGTTCGAAACTGTTCGGGCTTTCCATGCTTGCAAGATGGAGGATGGGCAGTCGGTAAGCTCTTATGTGCTCAAAATGAAGAGTCACATTGATCATTTGGCACGTCTTGGAGTAGTGATGCCCGAAGAGCTAGCGACGGATATGATCCTTAACTCCTTGACAAAGTCCTTTGATCCTTTTGTCATGAATTTTAACATGAATGGTTTCAACAAGACTATCCCGGAATTACATGGGATGCTAATTACCGCGGAAAAGAATCTGCCTAAGAAAACCACTCAAGTTCTCATGATCAAGGAAGGTGGAACAAAGAGAACTAGACCAGAACACCCCAACAACTCCAAGGGCAAAGGGAAAGCAAAAGCTTTCAAAGGTAAGGGCAAGAAAGTTGTCCAACCTTCCCATCCGCCCAAGAAAAAGGCAAAGGTTGCCAAAGATGAAACATGCTTTGAATGTGGCAAAGCTGGGCATTGGAAGAGAAATTGCCCTACCTATCTTGCGGAGTTGAAGAAGAAGAAGGCCGGTGAAGGCACTTCAGGTATCTATGTGATAGACCTAGAACTTTATAATTTATCTCCTAACACATGGGTATTTGATACTGGTTGTGGAACTCACATATGTAATATGTTGCAGGGGTTCAAAAGGAGTAGGCGACTGAAGGCAAATGAGGTAGTACTTCGAGTTGGAAACAATGCAAGGGTTGCGGTGGATTCAATTGGAAGTTTTAAGTTATTACTACCTAATGGCTTGTGTGTGACATTGTTGAATGTTTACTATGTTCCTAGCTTGACTAGGAATATTATTTCAGTTGCTAAATTAAGACAATGTGAATTTGATCTTTCCTTTAATAATGATGATATTTGTGTTTACAAAAATAATGTATTCTATTTTGAGGCTAGGCCTTTAAATGGAATTTATGAAGTAAACCTTGATGAAAAGACTAACAATGGCTCTTTATACCACACTTTCACCAAGAAACCCAAATTTGATTTGAATCAAACCTATCTATGGCATTGTCGCCTTGGGCATATAAACAAGAATCGCATATCCCAACTTCAAAAGAGTGGACTTTTGAAGGCAAATGAGAATGACTCATTTGATATATGTGAATCTTGTTTACATGGCAAGATGACTAAAGCTCCTTTCTCCGGAACCAATGAGAGAGCAAAGGACTTGTTAGGAATCATACATACGGATGTATGTGGTCCTTTCAAGCCAATGACTAGATATGGTGAAAGATATTTCATCACCTTCACTGACGACTTTAGTCGTTTTGGATATGTTTATTTGATTAAACATAAACATGAGGCGTTTGAAATGTTCAAAACGTTTCAAAGTGAAGTGGAAAATCAACTCAACAAAACAATTAAAGTTCTTCGTTCTGATAGAGGAGGTGAGTACTTAAGTACAAACTTTATGGATCATTGTAAGACTTGTGGAATTGTTTCACAACTTACTCCACCTGGAACACCACAACATAATGGTGTGTCTGAGAGGCGGAACCGAACACTATTGGATATGGTTCGATCCATGATGAGTAGAAGTACTCTACCTTTATCTTTTTGGGGTTATGCTTTACAAACAGCTGCTCGTCTCCTAAACATGGCACCTACTAAGAAGGTAGATAAAACGCCTTATGAGATATGGCATGGAAGGGTTCCATCTTTATCCTATCTCAAGGTATGGGGTTGTGAAGCTTATGTTAGACAAGAAGCTTCAAACAAATTAGAACCCCGTTCAACTAAATGTATCTTTGTAGGGTATCCGAAAGATTGTCTTGGATACTATTTCTACAATCCCATCGAGAATAAGATATTTATTTCTCGAAAAGCTGAATTCCTAGAAAACAAGTTTCTGACGGAAGAGGCTAGTGGGAGGTTTGTGGAACTTGAGGAACTTCAGGAACCACAACCTGATACACAAGAAGTTGAATCTAGCATTCAACAAGAAATTGTTGAACCTGAACAAACGGTTGATCAGGAACAAATTGTAACACAAGGTGTTCGCAAATCTGGTAGGGTTCGAATTGAACCAGAAAGGTATGGTTACCTTTTGATGGAAGAGGAATGTTATACGATAGATTCTGATGAACCCGTCAACTATCAGAGTGCAATATCAGATCCTGAATCTGATAAATGGCTTGAGGCCATGAACACTGAGATGCAATCCATGCACGATAATCAAGTTTGGAACTTGGTTAATCTTCCCACCAATTGTAATACTGTTGGGAACAAATGGGTTTTCAAGAAGAAAATCGACGTGGATGGAAATGTTCACACTTTTAAGGCTAGACTTGTCGCTAAAGGATACTCACAGACTCATGGTATTGACTATGATGAGACCTTTTCTCCAGTGGCAATGATCAAGTCGATTAGGATACTTTTTGCCATAGCCGCGTACTATGATTATGAGATATGGCAAATGGATGTCAAGACCGCTTTCCTTAATGGATACTTATTGGAAGATGTCTATATGGATCAACCTGAAGGTTTTGTCGATCCAAAGCATCCAAACAAAGTGTGCAAGCTTAAAAGATCTATCTATGGATTAAAGCAAGCGTCTCGAACATGGAACATCCGTTTTGATGAAAAGATTACGAGTTTTGGATTCATCAAAAATGAGGATGACTCCTGTGTTTACAAGAAAGCTAGTGGGAGCATTGTCATAATCCTAGTATTGTATGTAGATGACATACTTTTATTTGGAAATGACATCCCAACCTTAAAAGGTGTCAAAGCGTTCCTTGAGAGTTGTTTCTCAATGAAGGATCTAGGGGAAGCTGCTTATGTATTAGGCATAAAGATCTATAGAGATAGATCTAAGAGACTTATTGGTCTTAGCCAAAGTGTATATATTGATAAAATCTTGAAAAGGTTCAAGATGCAAGACTCCAAAAGAGGATTCTTGCCAATGCCGCATGGCACCATCCTAAGCAAGTCTCAGTGCCCAAACACTAGGACTGAACTTGAAAGGATGAAACATGTCCCATATGCTTCGGCAATTGGGTCCATCATGTATGCCATGTTATGCACTAGGCCCGACGTCTCATGTGCCTTAAGTATGACTAGTAGGTATCAACAGAACCCAGGTGAAGCCCACTGGACTGCTGTAAAGAACATTCTTAAGTACTTGAGAAGAACTAAAGATATGTTCTTAGTTTACGGCGGTTTCGAAGAAAGCTTAAAGGTAAAGGGTTACACTGACGCAAGCTTCCAAACAGATAGGGATGATTCGAAATCTCAATCTGGGTATGTCTTTATTTTAAATGGAGGAGTCGTGTCTTGGAAGAGTTCCAAACAAGAAGTGATTGCACAATCCACTACAGAATCAGAATATGTTGCTGCTTCAGAAGCTGCTCAAGAAGCTGTCTGGATGAGAAAGTTCATAGAAGATTTAGGGGTTGTTCCTTCCATTCGGGACCCTATAGAAATCTTCTGTGACAATATAGGTGCTATAGCTCAAGCAAAGGAACCTAGATTGCATCAAAAAACCAAACACATTCACCGAAGGTATAACTACATTAGACATGAAGTTAAGAATGGTGAAATAAGTATTCACAAGGTTCATACAGATCAAAATTTGGCAGACCCATTCACGAAACCTTTACCCCAAACTAAGCATGAAAGTCATGCTAAGGGTATAGGACTCCGTTTTTCTAATGAATGGATTTGATTTGTGTTTAATGTTTTATGAATATGAACTTATGTAAACGACAAGAATTATGTAATATATGTGACGTGATGTTTCATTCATAATTATTGTGTTTTATTAGCATGTTTAATCCTTGAATAAATTAGTTATTCTAAACGTCCATAGTCGATCATAGTTGTGGGAGCAATTATGAAGTAAGACTAATATGAATTGGATTGGTTGACTTTTATGGGTAAAAGTAGCAAAACGTTGCAACCAAATTCATAGGTACTTGTCAGTAAACAAGTATTGGACTTGACCCGTTTCAAGATTACTCCATGGATCATCATCATAAGTGATTCTTGAATAAAGGTATTATCATTGTATCCTTTGACCTGAGATACATATTTGGGACACAAGTGTAGAGTGTACTATGCTTTGATATGGTTTACTGTTGTTCTTGAAATACAGACAACCATAAAGGCCATACTCATGCATAGTACTAACTATATGAGGGGCGTATGTAGTCAAGACGGGATTTGTTCCTCTTATGTGTTGAGAGTTAGACATCTAAGGCGCCTGTTTGAAAGTTGAACATAAAATGAGAATGATTAAGATCCATGTCTCATGTTCAACATGATGTCTGTGACAAAGGGATAATTGATAGATAACCTAATACATCAATTAGAGCCTCGTGTTTTCTGAAGAATTGAATGTTGTTGAATGGCACAATGTCATGTGTTATTGGGGACAGTAAAATGTTGCTAGACGTTTACCACTGTCTATATCATTCTGTGATGCAACCTTGTGCAAGTGGGAGATTGTTAGTTCTATATGCCCAAGGATGATCATAAAATGATATTACTAATAATACATGATCCTATAGGGTCACACCAACAACAAGTTTGACACCAATTGATCATTTAGAACGTTAAATTTGATTTAACATCAAATGATACTAAACTTGCAATTTAATCTTGTAGGTTATTATTATTTGAGGTAAATAATAATAACTACAAAATTAAAGGTTGATTAATAATTCATATGTGATGAATTAATTAAGTGTAACAATTAAATTGTTTAAATTGTTAAACGATTTAATTGATTTATAAGTAAGCCTTTTATTTAATTTAATTGGTAAATTAAATAAAATATATATATATATATTGTTATATATATATATATATATATATATATATATATATATATATATATATATATATATATATATATATATATATATATATATATATATATATATATATATATATATATATATATATATATGTATATATATAATTATACAATTAAGATTGTATATTTAGATGGTTTATTTATGTATATGATTATGGGTTAAATGTTATCCCATTTAAGAAATAAGAAGATGTATTATTTATAAGCTTTTATTATCTAAGTTTTATAAATAATAACAACTCACTAGCACTTCATTTGTCATCATAAAATCAGCCATATTGGAAGGAAAAGAATGCATTAAGAACTTAAAAGAAAAGGAAGATGCTTTGTGTCTTCTAGCTTTTGATTATAGAAATCAAATGGGACTTTCTTTTAAGCTAGTTGCATGTGCTTTTCTTTTCCTTTGTGTGGTATATGTTGGCCACGATTTTGAGTGAGTTTTTACATCATTCTTGCTTCAAGAAATCAGCCAAAAACTCTCCTTAAGTTCTTAGAAAAAATTGGTTTTTGGTTTTATAAGAAAAGGAGTCATATCTTGCAAGTTGTGGAACTAGCATTCAAGGGTGTTCAAGCTTGTGGTGGATCAACTATAGAGGGATTCTAATTTGATTCCTAGCTATCAAAATCATCCAAACCAAACCCAAGAACAAAGGTTATGATCTTGAACTTAATCTATGTTTGTTCTTCATCTTATCTCTACATGCATGTAGCATGATCCTCTTGAAAATAGAATTTGTGTTCATGATTTTATGCTTCCGTTGCAAACTCTTGGTTTTGAAACTATTACATGAACCTTGATTTCCAACACGAACGCCATCGGAACCTTGACTTTTGAGTCTCCTGTCATTCCAAATTTTTCTAAAAGAGACTTTGTGTAGGCTTCTTGATTTATGAAAATTCCTTCTGAGCTTTGCTTGATGTTTAGTCCTAGGAAGAAGTTGATTTTTCCCATAGAACTCATTTCAAACTTAGTTTCCATCAGTTTTCGGAACTCAGCTGTTAAGTTTGGATGAATAGATCCGAAAATGATATCATTAACATAGATTTGAACTATCATGAGATGATTTCCTTCCTTTTTCCGAAAGAAGGTTGGATCAACAGAACCTTGCTTGAATTTGGACTGCTTGAGGAAGTGATTCAATGTTTCGTACCAAGCTCTTGGGGCTTGTTTCAAGCCATAAACTGCCTTATCCAGAACATAGCTGTGGTCTGGAGGCTTGTTGCTGACAAAACCCGACGGTTGTTCAACGTAGACAGTTTCTTCAAGTTCTCCATTTAGAAATGCATATTTGACATCTATTTGATAGACATCAAATCCCTTGTGTGCTGCATATGCAAGAAAGATCCGAACTGATTCCAATCTTGCGACGGGTGCAAAGGTTTCTTCATAATCAATACCTTCTTCTTGGCAATATCCTTTAACAACTAATCGAGCTTTATTCCGAATGACATTTCCTTCTTTGTCAAGTTTGTTTCGGAATACCCATTTCATCCCGAGAACAGATGCTTTTTCCAGAGTCGGAACCAATCTCCAGACTTTGTTTCGCTCAAACTCATTAAGCTCATCTTGGATAGCTTGGACCCAATCAGCATGATCAAGTGCGACTTTGACCGTTTTGGGTTCTATTTTTGAGATAAACGAATTGAACATGCAAAATTCCATTATAGAAAATAATGTAGTTTGATTCGCTTTCAATTGGGCTCTAGTTAGAACACCAGCTGATTTTTCTCCGATGATTTGAGTCTGAGGATGATCTTTCGTCCATTTCACTATTGGAGGATAGTTAGGATCATACTCAGGATTTAATTCAGCAAAAATCTCTTCGGTTTTCCATTGTGGTTCTGATTCTGATAGAGTATCGGCATTATTTTCATTCTCATTCTCCCCCTAGAAGATTGCATGAGATTCGTTTGGGACACTGTCTTGCTCCCCCTCGATAGAAGGAATGGGAATCTCAGCCATATTTGAAGTTTCCTCCCCCTGGATAGAAGCTAGATTCTCACCCTGGAATGGTGAGACTGAACCACTTGTTGATAGGTTTTCTATAGAATTCGGAATCAGAGTTTCTTGAGTTAAGTTTGTATTGTCCGAATTCGGAATCGAATTATCTGCTGGAGTGGATTATGATGCATTAAATGCATCTTCGACAATCTTTAAAAGCTCATCACCTTGATTATCTGTCGCATGCTTTTCTGCTGATTTTGCAGTTTCGGGTTCATCGAATAGATTCATGAATTCCTCATACATATTCATGAGAGGAATCGTTGCTTGATTTGACTTAGGGAATATTTCTTGCGATTGTTTTTCGGGATGTTGCCCCCTTGAGTTATACTTGTCATCGAAGGTGACATAGTAAGTTTCTTCAATCTTCCAAGATCGTTTGTTCAGAACACGATATGCTTTAGAAGATAAGGAATATCCCAGAAAAATTCCTTCATCCGCTTTCTCATCCCACTTGACTCTTTTCTCCTTCGAGTTAAAAATAAAGCATTTTGATCCGAAAACGTGAAAGAACTTCACATTTGGTTTTCGTTTATTGAGAATTTCATAAGGAGTACAAAGAAATCTTTTGTTTATGGTGGAACGATTCTGAGTAAAGCATCTTGTTGCAATGACATCAGCCCAAAAGTATAGAGGAGGTTTTGCAAAAGAGAGCATGGTGCGACCTGCTTCACACAAGGAGCGATTTCGTCTTTCCACTACTCCATTTTGTTGAGGAGTGTAAGGAGCAGAAAAGTTGTGAGAAATTCCTTTACTAATAAGAAAATCATCAAGAAGTTGATTCTTGAACTCCGTGCCATTGTCACTTCTAATCACCCGAACTTGTTTTCGGAGAAGTACTTCTATTTGCTTGATGAAATTAATCATGTTGTTTGCTGCTTCAGATTTTTGTTTGAGAAAGAATACCCATGTGAACCGAGAGAAATCATCCACTACAACCAAAATGTACTTGTTGTGAGCTACACTTTCGATTGCAGATGGATCACAGAGATCGATATCCAGAAGTTCCAGTGGTTCAATGATCTTTGTGTTGATTATAGTAGAATGAATCTTCCTGCTTTGTTTTCCGAGTTCGCAAGCATCACATAATCGATCTTTATCGTACTTGAGTACCGGTAACCCTCGCACGAGGTCACCAAGTACGAGCTTGTTTATGTCTCGAAAGTTCATGTGTGATAAGCATCTGTGCCATAACCAGCTATCATCATTTGCAGCTCTGGTTAGCAAACATATGGCGGGTTTTCCAATGATAGGCTTCATATCCAGAGGGAACATTTCTCCCTTTCGCTTTGATCTCAGAACTATCTTTTCAGATATCTTTTCTATCAGTTCTGATCCTTCTTCATCAAAAGACACCTTGAGTCCAGTTCTGGCCACTAATTGAGAGACACTGATTAAATTATATTGAAGACCTTCCACATAAGCCACCTTCCGAATTGAGAATTCGCCATTTGTGATCATGCCATAGCCTTTGATTTCTCCAGTTGCATTGTTGCCATAACGTATTCTACCTCCATTTCGCAACGATCTATATTCCCTTAGTTCTTCCCTTCTCCCCGTCATGTGACGCGAACAGCCACTGTCGATGTACCATTCTGGATCATACTGTTCGTCATGAATAACCTGCACAAATTAGAGAGATTTAGGAACCCAAACCATTGTGGGTCTATGTGAGAAATTCTTGATAACAGGAAATATGTTTGATTTTTCAACCCAAAATGATTTCTTCTTGGAGGGTTGAGTTTTCTCATTTTCGAGTCGATAAACTTTTGTTTTCGTATTTTGCCAATTTTCTTTAGCAAAGCGAGTTTTCATGCAAACAAAAGTATCTGATCGCGGATTCGGAGTTGAATAATCATTCAAACCTTTTGAAGATTTTACCGAATGGAGGGAGTGTTTGGATCTTAAGGGAATGGTCTTTTGAACATGAGGTGGTGTATTTTCTCTGAAAATTGGCTTCGAAAATGGATCAGGGTAGAGTTTGGCTTTTCCCTTTAAATCATTTGATTTAGGGATGGGTCCGAAAGAGGTTTTCTTTGTATTGTTGGACCATGTAAAAACTGTAGCCTTTTTGTCAAAGATAGGATGTTTTTGAAAGGTTAGTTTTCTGGGTGAATTGGGTTGAGCTTTCGGAATGGACTTTGTTGTGACAACTAAAATTTTATGTAAGTAATAGATAAATACAAGTATAGTAGAGGTATAAAGTTTGCAAGTTTTGGATTTCGTACGAAGAAGTTATGCCCCTGCAAAGTCGAAAAAAATAAATAAATAAAGAGAAAAGCTGGAAATTTTTAGACTAAGAAGACTCGTCTTAGTCTTATAAAAACAAGTAAAATTTAGACTAAGAGGACTCGTCTTAGTCTTAAGTCTGGAATAAGGGCAAAAAGGTCAAAGGAGGTAAAAAATATGGGAATTTAGGTTTTAAGACATTTTATGTTGTCATAATGAAGTGTTACTTTAACTGGAAACATGTCTTGAAAGCCCGAGGGCAAAATGGGAAACTTGGAGACTAAAAGTGAAGAAAATATTCGTTAAACTTTAAAAATTAATATCTAAAAATCTATAAGGATTTGGGAAAAAGTCATCTATAAGACTTTGGTAGATTTTGATGCAATAAAAATATAGGAAAAAGATTCGAGTCATTCGGAGTAATAATGAAGAAGTTATGAAGGTGCAAAGATGGTTAAAAAGTGACAAAAACGACCAAAGGGTCATGTTTGGGGGTCAGTAACGTAAAATATATATAGATTCAGACTTTAGTCAGTAGAATAAAGTTGTAAAGCTCATTCCCGTCTTTCCAACGATATAAAGTTTGCAAAAATCGGGTATCATATGTCGAAGTTATAACCGCGCAAAGATTGGGAAAATATTATGAATATGTGTAGAAAATTTATCTAAGTCATGGAAGGAAGGGCATTTTTGGAAAATGTTTGTTGACTGGTCAAAACCAGCCTTTTATCCTCCCTTTTTCCTGTGTACGCCTATTCAAAAACGGGAGACCAATTTGGGATTGCTGGGAGTGTTCGTAAAAATCAGAAAAAAAAACGCAAACACACGTACACATAACGAATCAAGAGGAATCGAGAGGAATGTAAGTGAGATCAGGTTTGATTGTGATCTCTGTGGGTTGCGATTTGTATCAGATCGAGAAAGAGAGGGATCGTGAGGGAGTTGCAGCAACCCGCTGTTGCTGTCGTCGTTTTAAGCAAACCAGACGCCGGAGATGGCGATTTTGGGTCGCCGGAGACTCCTGTGGCGGCGACGTTGACCGGGGTTGAAGCTCTTGGGTCCGATTTCAAGTTTAGTTAGCTTTTAACTTCTGATTTCTTCTGATTGGGACATATTCAAGAGGTAAAGTCAGAAACCTAACTCTAATGTTGAAATTTATTGAGATTTCTAAATGCATGTTGTGTTCTCTTAGCATATGTGCCTAGATGAATGGATTTAGCAAAGTTTACAAGTACAAAGAAAGCTTGGGACAATCCACACATCTCCAAAGATTTAACTTGGGACAGAAATTGAAGGTAATCTTTAAACCCTAAGTCAAAACTTCTGAAATTTGGGGGAATTCATGAATTCATGTTTGATTTGTTACAAGAGTAGCGAAATTATTGAGATTTCTGTGATATATGATGGATTATCTATCCATTAAGGTTTATTATGTTGCTAGACACTCAAGAATTTATGAAATTGGTTATGCTAAGGTTGAAGATGATGAATAGTTTCCTTGACTTTTCTGATTTGGTCAAAGTTTACCATAAGGTGGAATTGTAAATTGGTTTTTGATGTAAATTGATTCTAGGGTGTAGAGTGTGATAATATATTGTGAATAAGTTCAAGAAAACTCCAAGAATAACATTTTTTTTTGTAAAGATTGAACTAAGTTCAAGATGGATTTTTATATGATGATTAAACATCAATGTTATGATTAAAAATTCGGGATGTTGAATGACTTTTGGGTACTTTAAAGTTGGTTATTGACATGAGGTTTAGTTATGTATTTGATGTTTATGGAATTTTGGAAATGGTATAGTAATTAGAATGGAATCATGGATTCCAACCTTGATGGGACAAATCTAATATAAGTAAAAATAGTATGTAAAAGAACATAAAAGTGAATTGGAATGACCTTAATTATATTCATGAAAAAGGATAAGAAGTATATGAAATCATAATTTCATAAGAATGAAAGTAAGAAAGTATCCTGACAGAATTTTTACGTCAACTTAAACTGTAAAACTGTACAAATCTACAAGGCCAAAAATTGTGTGCCATACATGAAACGAAACCTACAGATGTCTAGTTTCTAAATCAAAAAGCGGTGAGTCGTTTCGATTCTCCTAGAGTGAGTTATGCCATTTTTCGTACAAGGTATCCTGTTTCGGCAGATTCTGTCCCACTTGGGACTATGAATGTATATGTTAATATAATGTTCAAAGAATTGAAGGAAAATCATTCCTAGCATATAGATATGTATTATGAGTAATTAGAAGTGTTAATAATGCAATTGAAAGATATGAATGGAAAGTAATATGTTTTTCAACGGTTTCCATTTATAGAAACTTTATTGGTTTAGAATTGTCAAAATGACATAAATGAGTAAAACAAGAGATGTTTTGATATCTAAGCAATTAGTAGTGTTTTATAAGTATGTTAGACTTATAAAATTATTTAAATTACGTGTTAAACCCAAGAAATACATAATTTTCCAAATTGGGACAAAAGGGGAGGGGTAAAAATGTCCAAAAATGGCTAAAATGCTTTAAGAATCATACTTAATGATTGGGATGAAATTAGATGATAATTAGAAAGAGTTCATGTATGATTTGGTAACATTATGTGTTTAGTTGAATAGTATGTACTAACCTCTTATTAAATCAATAGAGGTTGAAGGATATTTGGAAGCAAGTAGAGTCAAGAGTTAGTGGATCTTTGTAGCTAGACATACCTAGCTACCGAGATGAGTACATGTGGCTTTTACCCACTATGGGGTACATGGCAAAATTGTTAACAAAGCTTTTATATGACTTATGAATATCAAATGATATGCAAATCTTTCTATGTATGTTATGATAATAAAAGTTTTATATGACGATTTGAAAGAATATTTTGGCATTTAGCCTACTCTGTTACCGAAAGATTGTTTTGACTTCAAGCCTACTATGCCTGTGAAAGAATATTTTGGTAGTCAGTCTACTATGTACTAGTGTTATCAATCTGTTTCAAAAGAATAATGATTATATGTACTAAATGATTTGATCCTTATATAAGTTTATGAAAGATTTAATTTGTTAATGTTTATATTATCACACATGCATCTCATGGCATTGTACTATTATTTTGTACAAAAGAAAAGCAGTATTTTGAGCATGCACGGAGTGTGAATGCATATGAGTCGAGTAAGGTCCGGACACGTCCCCGTAACGGGACAATAGGACTCTACTGGGATGGTACCTCCTGTCGCGAAGTAGAAGTCTCCTATGATGCCAAAATGGGGCGATTCGTTCTCCTGTTTTGGTAAGCTTAATAATCACGAAAAACGTGATTTGGTCTTTTTAGACCCTATGATGCGGTGAATAACCGTAAGCTATTGTCATAAATAATGACACGGTCTTTTTAGACCCTATGATGCGGGTAGGAAGCCCGTTAGCTTGCATTAATGTGAGAATCATGCATTGCATGTGCATCTATTTTGTATGATTCGTATTGACCTGAATATATTGTTTAAGATTCAAAATTTACTATGAGTCTAAAACCCATGTAGCTCACGAGACGTTTCGTCTTACATATTTTATTTTATGCCATGTATCCCAGGTTTTAGACACGAGACATAGAAGCAAGTAGATGACCTGAGGTGATTGCGATTTTAGATGGAGCGAGCATTGGCTAATATCCTGGTTTGTATCCTAACTTGCTTTCTATGGTTTAGTTTGATATGAAGTTGTAACCCCCGTAGTTGTTCAAACATTTGTACAACTTAATTGTTTTTGTTGGGACCAAATTTTTAAGACATGACCATATGTCAT
This sequence comes from Cichorium intybus, assembly GCA_023525715.1. Lineage (NCBI taxonomy): Eukaryota > Viridiplantae > Streptophyta > Magnoliopsida > Asterales > Asteraceae > Cichorium > Cichorium intybus. Next base: position 105,977,562 of record CM042012.1, on the reverse strand, counting down.
GAGAAAATTTTTTAAAGTTGACATTTTGTCACATAATGTTTTAAAACATGATGGAATAATGTTTATGCGCTTTTGGCGTTATTATGTTTTACAAAAAAAAAAAAAATTAAAAATAAAAAGGGGGTGTTACAAGTTGGTATCAGAGCCATAGTTTAAGCGAATTAGGTGTCGAGAGTCGAACCTAGGCTTAAACTGTGTGAGGCTTAAGTGAGAATACAGATTTAAGATAAGATCATATGCAAGAAAGTTAACGCTACGATAAGATACATCGTAAGATAGGTTGTTGAACCTAAAAACCTAGGATAGGTTGCGAAACCAATACGATAGTTAGACTGCTGAGTCTAGGATAACATTAGACTGTTAGGGAATTATGTGCTTATTTTCTATAATTGCTTATAGTTATGCAAGAATTTGCTTATGAGCAATAAGATTCCATGATACATGTTAACATTATATATAATGTAATGTATTAAACTAACTTGAATCAATGAACCAGGAGACCTAGTGGTGATGTCAAAATCAAATATGTATGGGTGGTTATGATAATATGGGCCCGTATTATCATAATCACAGGATATGTATTTGAGTTTGCTTGAATCATGATGGAATCACGGGGAATCTGGTAAGAGATATATGAGGAAAGGTTAAATGACATAGGGGTATTATACCTATGTGATAAAATCAAGTATAACTAAAAGTATTAAAGGTTATATAATGAGTATGAGCAATGGAGTTGGGAAAACTCAAAATGGATCAATTAAGACAGTTGAGATACTTTGCATGAGTTGACTACCCCTATAAAGTATCTATATAAGAACAAGAGGAAGTATGAAAGAAACCACCAAGAAAAGTATGATTAATATGTAATATGCCAATCAGTTGACAAAGTATGAAACAAAAGAAATGTAACTATGTTATACAAATCTTTACAAGTTTGTGTAGCTAAGAACTCCGTTGTATAACGGAAATGAATTAAGATTATGGAATAAAGACTAAAGTCGTGTCATTACAATGACTGAAGTAAAGAAAGATTGGAATATACTATTAGATATGTGTACAAAATACAATCAAGAAAGAAGTATGGGCCAGTTAATAAGAAAATGTAAGTGGTAACAAGTAGTGTGAGATTTAAAGATAAGTGTTATAGTATCGGGGAACAAGTGAGAAGAAAGGCAGAATGTGATCTCATGGTGTGTCATTTAAGGACACCGTGGAAATTCAAGAATAATCATTAAAAGTCATGGTATGTTGATTAGAAATATAAAAGTAAAATATTTAACCAAATATTGGGCAAGAAATCAACAGTAAGAATAAGGGTACAATCATGAATTGGGAAGTTATGATTTCCCAACCCGAATGAAATTAACAAGTGAAGGCATATAATGGTTGAAAAATGGCTAAGCCATAAGTATAGTGCTATAAAGAGTAATATAACAAAGTAAGTCACTTGAATGGAAAAGAAAGGAAAAATGAAAAAGTGTCAAAGATCTTGATATTTCAAGTACTATGCCCTACTGTCACATGATTATAAGAACATGAAGTTAGGATGAGTAAGCTAAAGTGTTGTAACAACATAAAATAAAGAATATGATAAAAAAATTTCAAATCTTGATTGAGGATTTGAATGAGAATTTGAAGATTATGAAGCAAGACGTAGTATATTGAAGTACATTCTTCTCGCTGTGTTTAAGTATAATCATTAGATTCTGGAGATCAAGAAGGGGATTGACTCAAGTGTGGAGTCTGAATCAGTAAAGTTGAAGTGGTACAGGTATGTTATTCTTTCCACGTAATATTTTGAGATAAGGAAGTCGATGTGAACTGTTTAGTTCTACAAGTTTATACTAGCAGCTGATGGTCATTGTTGGTGAGTGTATATTATGCTATTAAGGCATAATGACATGCCTACTCAATAGTTGAAGACAATGTTCAAGAGGTAAGTTGTCAATTCACAACTTATGAAGCTTATTATGATGGCATGTTATGTCCATCTTTGGTTTAGTAAGAGGGTTTTGCTAGTAAGCTAGAACTAATACCTGGATGAAGGTAGCCGGTAAGGTCTTGCATGGACTGTGAAGAGATTAATGACTTCTCACTATAATATGGTTACCTTATAGATGATGCAATGGTTGGCAAGATGGTTTACACGTGTAATGGCGAACAACATGGTAATCTGATTGCATCACGAATGGAATTGGTTAAGGATGAATGGGAATTAAGATTTTAGCTATGTCCAAAGTTATTCTAAGATAAATGTAAAGTGAAAGGATATAAATAGCAATAATATAGAGAATTGGACCTTAAAAGAAAATATCCTTATTTTCTTTTAAGGGGTAGATAGGAAGACGTAGGCGTTTGGTCCTAGGATGACTGTATTGATAGAAAGGGTGCAAGTATAAGTCTCAAGACATGATAAATTAAGTTCAGCAAAGAACTCAAAAGTTGTCTAAGGATATCGTATGATATTTGAAGAGTAGTCGTCAGTAATGAAGTTCATATACAAATGTTGGAACTCTAATGTCGAGATAGAATGTTACAGAAGTTGTGGATAGTGAGTAAATAGTTGGTATGTGCATGATGAAATGGAATAGATGGATCTCTAGTCATCTGTGATATCACACATGTTGAAATACCATAATCAAGATAACCAATTAGAATGATCAAGAAACATGGAACTTAGTATGGTCCGGAGCCTAATTGGATAATGATGGAAACATCTAACTGATAATTGTATCAGGGTAAGTTGTTTTTAAGGAACCATTTAGTATTAGAAAAAGTCAAGTAATATGTAAGAGTTCAAAAGAAAGAAAGACTTATTAATAAAAAGTCTAGTGATTGGAAGTAAGTATGAGTAGTAAAGTAGAATGCTATTTTGGATAAATAGTCCAAAACTCTATTATGTGAATGCTAGTGTACTCGATTAGTGGAAAGCAAAAGTGTTGAGGAATTCAACATATTTGAGAACTAATTAGTGGAGAGAAAGCAATGAAATTGCATGATGACTTTGAAAAGTCAAAGTTACTATGAAAAATTGATTAAGGAAGTTGTCCAGGTCTCAAATGGAATATATCTTAGTGATATTGAGCTAAGCAAAAGAATCAAGATGAATAATATCAAAAAGGGATAATTATAACAAAGATTGCACAAGGCAATAGAAATATGAAGCAAGAATTTAGTTGAGAACTTGGCAGTAGTGTAAGTTCAAGTGGAACTATGTAGTTGCAAGTTAATTCCCTTTCCATATAATGATTCCGAGGACGGAATCCTTTTAAGGGGTAGATAATTGTGACAACTAAAATTTTATGTAAGTAATAGATAAAGATAAGTATAGTAGAGGTATAAAGTTTGCAAGTTTTGGATTTCGTACGAAGAAGTTATGCCCCTGCAAAGTCGAAAAAAATAAATAAATAAAGAGAAAAGCTGGAAATTTTTAGACTAAGAAGACTCGTCTTAGTCTTATAAAAACAAGTAAAATTTAGACTAAGAGGACTCGTCTTAGTCTTAAGTCTGGAATAATGGCAAAAAGGTCAAAGGAGGTAAAAAACATGGGAATTTAGGTTTTAAGACATTTTATGTTGTCATAATGAAGTGTTACTTTAACTGGAAACATGTCTTGAAAGCCCGAGGGCAAAATGGGAAACTTGGAGACTAAAAGTGAAGAAAATATTCGTTAAACTTTAAAAATTAATATCTAAAAATCTATAAGGATTTGGGAAAAAGTCATCTATAAGACTTTGGTAGATTTTGATGCAATAAAAATATAGGAAAAAGATTCGAGTCATTCGGAGTAATAATGAAGAAGTTATGAAGGTGCAAAGATGGTTAAAAAGTGACAAAAACGACCAAAGGTTCATGTTTGGGGGTCAGTAACGTAAAATCTATATAGATTCAGACTTTAGTCAGTAGAATAAAGTTGTAAAGCTCATTCCCGTATTTCCAACGATATAAAGTTTGCAAAAATCGGGTATCATATGTCGAAGTTATATCTGAGCAAAGATTGGGAAAATATTATGAATATGTGCAGAAAATTTATCTAAGTCATGGAAGGAAGGGCATTTCTGGAAAATGTTTGTTGACTGGTCAAAACCAGCCTTTTATCCTCCCTTTTTCCTGTGTACGCCTATTTAAAAAGGGGAGACCAATTTGGGATTGCTGGGAGTGTTCGTAAAAATCAGAAAAAAACGCAAACACACGTACACATAACGAGTCAAGAGGAATCGAGAGGAACGGAAGTGAGATCAGGTTTGATTGTGATCTCTGTGGGTTGCGATTTGTATCAGATCGAGAAAGAGAGGGATCGTGAGGGAGTTGCAGCAACCCGCTGTTGCTGTCGTCGTTCTAAGCAAACCAGACGCCGGAGATGGCGATTTTGGGTTGCCGGAGACTCTTGTGGCGGCGGCGTTGACCGGGGTTGAAGCTCTTGGGTCCGATTTCAAGTTTAGTTAGCTTTTAACTTCTGATTTCTTCTGATTGGGACAGATTCAAGAGGTAAAGTCAGAAACCTAACTCCAATGTTGAAATTTCTTGAGATTTCTAAATGCATGTTGTGTTCTCTTAGCATATGTGCCTAGATGAATGGATTTAGCAAAGTTTACAAGTACAAAGAAAGCTTGGGACAATCCACACATCTCTAAAGATTTAACTTGGGACAGAAATTGAAAGTAATCTTTAAACCCTAAGTTAAAACTTCTGAAATTTGGGGGAATTCATGAATGCATGTTTGATTTGTTACAAGAGTAGCGAAATTATTGAGATTTCTGTGATATATGATGGATTATCTATCCATTAAGGTTTATTATGTTGCTAGACACTCAAGAATTTATGAAATTGGTTATGCTAAGGTTGAAGATGATGAATAGTTTCCTTGACTTTTCTGATTTGGTCAAAGTTTACCATAAGGTGGAATTGTAAATTGGTTTTTGATGTAAATTGATTCTAGGGTGTAGAGTGTGATTATATATTGTGAATAAGTTCAAGAAAACTCCAAGAATAACATTTTTTTTTGTAAAGATTGAACTAAGTTCAAGATGGATTTTTATATGATGATTAAACATCAACGTTATGATTAAAAATTCGGGATGTTGAATTACTTTTGGGTACTTTAAAGTTGGTTATTGACATGAGGTTTAGTTATGTATTTGATGTTTATGGAATTTTGGAAATGGTAAAGTAATTGGAATGGAATCATGGATTCCAACCTTGATGGGACAAATCTAATATAAGTAGAAATAGTATGTAAAAGAACATAAAAGTGAATTGGAATGACCTTAATTATATGCATGAAAAAGGATAAGAAGTATATGAAATCATAATTTCATAAGAATGAAAGTAAGAAAGTATCCTGACAGAATTTTTACGTCAACTTAAACTGTAAAACTGTACACATCTACAAGGACAAAAATTGTGCGCCATACATGAAAAGAAGCCTACAGATGTCTAGTTTCTAAATCAAAAAGCGGTGAGTCGTTTCGATTCTCCTAGAGTGAGTTATGCCATTTTTCGTACAAGGTATCCTGTTTCGGCAGATTCTGTCCCACTTGGGACTATGAATGTATATGTTAATATAATGTTCAAAGAATTGAAGGAAAATCATTCCTAGCATATAGAGATGTATTATGAGTAATTAGAAATGTTAATAATGCAATTGAAAGATATGAATGGAAAGTAATATGTTTTTCAACGGTTTCCATTTATAGAAACTTTATTGGTTTAGAATTGTCAAAATGACATAAATGAGTAAAACAAGAGATGTTTTGATATCTAAGCAATTAGTAGTGTTTTATAAGTATGTTAGACTTATAAAATTATTTAAATTACGTGTTAAACCCAAGAAATACATAATTTGCCAAATTGGGACAAAAAGGGAGGGGTAAAAATGTCCAAAAATGGCTAAAATGCTTTAAGAATCATACTTAATGATTGGGATGAAATTAGATGATAATTAGAAAGAGTTCATGTATGATTTGGTAACATTATGTGTTTAGTTGAATAGTATGTACTAACCTCTTATTAAATCAATAGAGGTTGAAGGATATTTGGAAGCAAGTAGAGTCAAGAGTTAGTGGATCTTTGTAGCTAGACATACCTAGCTACCGAGGTGAGTACATGTGGCTTTTACCTACTATGGGGTACATGGCAAAATTGTTAACAAAGATTTTATATGACTTATGAATATCAAATGATATGCAAATCTTTCTATGTATGTTATGATAATAAAAGTTTTATATGACGATTTGAAAGAATATTTTGGCATTTAGCCAACTCTGTTACCGAAAGATTGTTTTGGCTTCAAGCCTACTATGCCTGTGAAAGAATATTTTGGTAGTCAGTCTACTATGTACTAGTGTTATCAATCTGTTTCAAAAGAATAATGATTATATGTACTAAATGATTTGATCCTTATATAAGTTTATGAAAGATTTAATTTGTTAATGTTTATATTATCACACATGCATCTCATGACATTGTACTATTATTTTGTACAAAAGAAAAGCAGTATTTTGAGCATGCACGGAGTGTGAATGCATATGAGTCGAGTAAGGTCTGGACACGTCCCCGTAACGGGACAATAAGACTCTACTGGGATGGTACATCCTGTCGCGAAGTAGAAGTCTCCTATGATGCCAAAATGGGGCGATTCGTTCTCCTGTTTTGGTAAGCTTAATAATCACGAAAAACGTGATTTGGTCTTTTTAGACCCTATGATGCGGTGAATAACCGTAAGCTATTGTCATAAATAATGACACGGTCTTTTTAGACCCTATGATGAGGGTAAGAAGCCCGTTAGCTTGCATTAATGTGAGAATCATGCATTGCATGTGCATCTATTTTGTATGATTCGTATTGACCTGAATATATTGTTTAAGATTCAAAATTTACTATGAGTCTAAAACCCATGTAGCTCACGAGACGTTTCGTCTTACGTATTTTATTTTATGCCATGTATCCCAGGTTTTAGACACGAGACATAGAAGCAAGTAGATGACCCGAGGTGATTGCGATTTTAGATGGAGCGAACATTAGCTAATATCCTGGTTTGTATCCTAACTTGCTTTCTATGATTTAGTTTGATATGAAGTTGTAACCCCCGTAGTTGTTCAAACATTTGTACAACTTAATTGTTTTTGTTGGGACCAAATTTTTAAGACATGACCATATGTCTTGAGAAAAGTTTTTAAAAGTTGACATTTTGTCACATAATGTTTTAAAACATGATGGAATAATGTTTATGCGCTTTTGGCGTTATTATGTTTTTCAAAAAAAAAAAAATTTAAAAATAAAAAGGGGGTGTTACATTTGTACCAACTTGTTGATTTAAATTTGAAGTAGAATTGAAGTTGTTTTTATTTCTCCAAAATTGTTTTCTCTCCTTCAAATTCTTTTTGTATCTTGCATTCATTTGTTTCCTTTTTGCAATAAGCTCTTCGGGAGACTTATGAATGCGAGATACGTAAGTGAAATTCTTTGTTGGTGTAGGTTTGGGAATTTTGGAGTTTGAGTTCGGGAAAGGTTTTGTTCCACTGGTTCCTGGTTGAGAAAAAGAGTTTTTTGCAGTTTACAGATCCTGATATATATTTGCCTCGTGACTTCCAAGAGGTCATTTCTGAAAGACCTTTGGTCTCATCTGAATTGTCGATTGGTTCTGTCCAAAAGTAGGGATCACAACCATCGGAGTTATCGTTATCTACAAGGACTTTTAGTTCTGTTACATCTTTAGAATTCAGACCTTGTTTAACGGAAACTTGATTCAGAACTGTTTGTATTTTTGGAAAGACAGTTGCTTGTTCATTTAAAACTTGTGAACCCTTATTTTCGACAATTCTTGCAAAAGCCACTGAATTTTCTGAAATAAGATTTTTCTTTGTTTCAGTTTGTTCATTCACAAAAATGGAACAATCAACCTCATCCTCAACTGATATTTCACTCATTTCGCTTTCATCAAAGTCGGAAATATTCTCAGTGTTGAGAATACCTTCGGAATTCAACTTTGAGCGTAACGAATGAAATTTCTTTAAGGTGGCAATCTTAGTTTCTTCTTTATCATTTTCAGATAAATACTCTTTAACCATGCTTTTGTGTTCTTTGGACTGAATATAATTTTCAATTTTGTCAAGTCCGATACGATAGGCATCCGAAATATCATAAGATGAAACAATGGTTTCACACCTGTAACATTCAGCATCGATTTCATCCTCTTTCAATTCAAGAAAGGGTAAAATCATTTTGTGTAATCCCCTGCCTATATCACAATCAAGATGTAACTGAGTGATGTTATTGTAGAGACGTTTAGAAATCAAACAAAAAATGTTACACTGTTTAATAAGCAATAAATTGTCTTGCTGAACATAAATAACATTATCTCTAACTCTAATTAACTCCGACTCCAACGCATCGATTTTCATCCTCCTCTCCTCATTCTTAAGTGATATCCTGCTCAATTGATCATTTAGATTAGAATTACTAAGCCTTGTTCGTTTTAAACTATCACTGAAACTAGAGATAGTGAACCTTAGATTATCTAATTCCGTATCATAACTGGAAGAGAAAATATTTAAGGATTTGAGAATAGAGTGTACCTTGTTTACGACAGCATCACATTCTTCAACCTGTTCCGAAATAGGCTTCGCTGCGAAACAGCTTGCTGACGTTTGACATCCATCCGTAGAGTACCCTCGGAATTCGGAGCTATCATTCTTCACCATAAAACACCTACCATGCGTAGGTTTCCTCACCTCTTCATCATCAGAATCCGTTGACCAAACTTCAACGACACCATACTCATTGTCCTCCTGTACCACAAAGGCTGATTTAATCGAGGAAGCATCGTCTTTCTTCAGATCAGCAATCTTCTTCGCATAGTAAGCTTCGTCTTTCAGTTGCTCCTTCTTTTCGGTCTGTTTTCGGAGCAGGCAATCTTTGATGAAATGGTTCTTGCCTTTGCAGTAGTGGCAATCATAACCTGAATCACCAAGCAGCCGTTTCTCTTCATCAGCTTTGGGCTTTCTCTGTGCATCCTCTTTTGGTTTTTCTGAACTGAAGCTTCCCTGACGATTTCTGTTCTTGAATTTGGAGAAGTTTTTCTTGAAAAATTTCTTGGGATTGGACACCATAAGTTCTTTGTCTTCCCTCGTCAGTTCTTCATCGGAAAGATCAGATTCCGAATCATCTTCAGTGGCCTTCTTTCCTTTCGCAACAAGCGCGAGAGAGCCCAGATTAGCAGTTATTTTTGGTTCGGAAGTAATCTCTTTCTCATGTGACTTGAGAATACCCATCACTTTTGCTAAAGTATAAGTCTTGAACTGCTCGTGTGCCTTGATAGTCGAAACAATGGACTTCCATTCAGGTCGTAGACCATCTAGAAAAGTAACCTTTTGTTCAATAACTGTTCTGGCAATTTTGTACTTTAAAAGTCTGCTGAGAAGATGATTGTACCGATTGAAGACTTGAATCAGGGTTTCACTAGGAGCTTGTTCAAATGATCCGAATTCAGAAAGAAGTGTAGTTTGAACTGAATGCTCAAGGTCGGCATCTCCTGAATATAACTCCTGAAGTCTATCCCAGATTTCTTTTGTTGTCTCACAGGAACTTACCAACCGAAGAGTATCGGACTGAAGAGCGAATCGAATGATTCAGAAAGCTTTGATGTTGCACATGAGTTTGTTTTTTTTCATCTTGAGGTATGTTGGTATGTGCGACAAGAAGATCGTTGTATTCTTTGAGGGTTTTAATAACCTTCCTTATGCCAGTATGAACGAAAGTTACAACTGTAATCGCCTGCCAGATTGTAGATCCATGTTCTTTGATACCAAGAACATAATCTTCAAAATGCAGTGCCCAGACCTCATAATCATGTGTGAAAAGAACAGGAATTCTGGTAGTAGAACCTATACTGCTGGACAAGTTGAATGATTGGGTATGTTGATCTTCGTGTGCCATGTGATCTTGTTAAAATATGAATCAGATGTGTATAAAAGAATCGAGAAAAAGTTTAAACCAGAGATTTGTAACTGATATCCAACCTCGATTGAAACGATGAGGATAAGCAGAAATAAATCTAAGAATAAGAGTTAAAAACTCGACAGAAGAAATATGTATGAAGAACATAATCTCCTGCTCTGATACCAATTGTTGAAACACAGAAGTAGGATCTAGATTCAATAATGCGAAAATTTAACAATAAACAAGAACACAAACAATATAGAACAGATGTCGAATGATTCAATATGCAACTCAAGAACAATTCAGAGAGAACTATTCTGTATGAGTGCCGTAAAGAAGATTACAAAAGTTAACCCTAATTAGGGTACATGCATGCTATATATATGAAACTAAGTATGGAAGGATAGGCCCGTTCCATAACTAACAGCTAATCTAAAGGCACAAACTCAGGCGCTAAATCAGATTCGCATTTGACTCAATCTTTTTAATGACTCAACACTTTAGAAAGAAAAAAATTACCGTTGATTTTATTTTCTATTATTTTATTATTTTTATATATTTTAGGGACTATTTCTATACATAAGATAAAAGCTAAAATCAGAGGATTAAATGTAGCAGCTCCCCATAATTGTTGACATCGATCGTTGAACACCATAACCTCTTTCTCCTCGCCCCTCTTTCACCATCAGCATCCCCACCGTTATCGGCATCCTCTTTTTGCCATAGAGGATGCCAATCACTCCCGCAAAAAGTAGATATGAATATACAGAATCACCAACAACGATTGTTTTGAAAATCATACAAATGTGCTTTACACCAAACATTTGTGAAGTGATTGTAGACGTCAAAGACCAGTGTGTTCTATAGCAAATGCTCACAATCATTGTTTCAACATATAAATTCTCACTTGAAGTGGTCATCAAATGGCCGATTTGTTGGGTTTTGATGACAACAACAACAAACATAAAGGCAACCAAAGCATAATTATAAGCAAGATCAGAACCCAAACAAGGATCACAAGCTCAACAAGTCATGCAACAAAATAAACCTAAAGCAAAGTTGGGGTTTTTATACCTTTCTTGAATCATAGATAAAAACAGTCCAAAGTAGCACCCTTATGGTGAAGTCACACCTAAATGAAAGATTAAGGACACAAATATCAAAAATCAAAATCCTTTCCAAGCTCCTCCAAAACCCTAAGGATAAGCGGATCACACGATTTTCTTGTGGTGGAAGAAACCTCCATATTATAGTCAACAATGTATTGGTTTTGCAACCTAAGAAGAGAAGAAAGCACTAAGAAAATGAGGGATCAAAACAAAGTCGGGAATGGTTGTTTGGTAGTGGAAGGTGACGACTCATACTAGGATTTACCTAGCTTACTTTAGGTGGAAGAAAGGGGAGAGGAAAGGAAGAAGATGGTTGCATACTTAGGGAAGGATTAGGGTTTCATTAGTTTGCTCCTTATGTTTTCCACCATTCTTTTAATACTTGAGGCAAACCCTAATTCTATGGGATTCCTCCAAGGCTTTCCTTCAAGGATTCTCTAAGGCTTAATAAAATCAAATCACCTTTGGATTAATTCTCTTAAACCCTCTCCTTAGTTTCTAGTTAATTCACATAAAATGACAATTAACAAACTAGTCCCTTAACCATTATAATTCCACATTTGATTATTTTGTACAATAATGCTTTGTGTGTAACCCCTATGAATAATTTTTTTTAACTTGCGTTAAATAGTAGAATTTGGTATTTTCAGTTCCGAGACACTACTTGAGTGTCCACTAAGCTGGAAAAGTATGAAATGCGGTCAAGCGCATGGATAACCAAAGTTTTGTTTACAAATTAGAGTCGATGAATGTTGGTGGTATATAGTGTTGTAAAACTTGGCTGGGTACTCGAACTCAGCCTCTTACTAAGGCGAGTTAGGTCAACGCTGCCAAACAACTCGGAAATCGGTCAACATCGATCAAACTCGGTGCTACCTGGGTTAAACCCGGTAAAAGTCGGTCCAACTCGGCCAAATTGGTCAAACTCGATAATTTTTACTTTTTTTAGAAAAAATAACTATAATTGTTAATTCAATTCTTTTTAACATATATCGTATATTAAGTTATTTATAAACATTAATTAATTTTAATTTTGTTAAATTTAATGTAAACTTGATAGGAAAAAACAAAAAAAAACTAATAGTTAAATGATTACTCTAATACTCAAAAATGAATATCAGTTTTTGAAATAGTTTAAGACTTTAATATTTGAAATTTTATCTTCTTATCAATATTTCAACTAATTTTGTTATAGAATTCAACCAACTTATGATTTTTGACACACACACACACACACACACATACATACATACATACATACATACATACATACATACATACATACATACATACATACATACATACATACATATATATATATATATATATATATATATATATATATATATATATATATATATATATATATATATATATATATATATATATGTATATATACACACACACACACACACACACACACACACACACATATATATATATATATATATATATATATATATATATATATATATATATATATATATATATATATATATATATATATATATATATATATATATATATATATATATATTGACGGGTTCAATATAGAACCAAATTATATTACCTAACCATAGAACCACATGAAAATTGCTCATATTCACTTATGAACATATGTTCATTTATAAACATGTTTATCTATGAACATGAAAATTACATATGTTCATAAATGAACATGGACAATATTCATGTGGTTCTATGGTTAGGCAGTATAATTTGGTTTTGTATTGAACAGATCCATATATATATATATATATATATATATATATATATATATATATATATATATATATATATATATATATATATATATATATATATATATATATATATATATATATATATATATATATATATATATATATATAATTTATCTGATCTGAGTACTCGCTATGCCCCAGTCGACCGAACGAGTACCAAATAGCGAGTTCTGCAACACTGGTGATATAAAAACAATTGGTTTTTAGTTAACTTGTTTTGTTTAATGATTTTTGACAGAATTACTCTTTATCAACAATAAAACATTCAACCTTCAATATTAATATCTTCTACATTTTTTACATGAATGCTTCTAAACCCTCCACTTACATACTCCATACCGTAATATCTTGTGGAGTGAGTGCAAGAGCGTGTAATTTTGATCGTATTGTACTAAGACATCTTTGTATATGATCTAAAGTTTCCCATGAAGGCTTCTTGTTTTTCTAATATATCATAGTTGATAGTTAATCCGACTAGACTAAGTATTTTTGGATAAGATCTCAATGTAAATTTCAACCATTATACATCATTCTTTTTGGTTTACAAAGTTCGTACTCTCTACTACTAATATATTTTTGTGGTTTAGTTGTTGTGTCCATTTTAATTGTACTAACTTGATTATTTAGTTTGTTGTTTGAAATAAAAAGTTTCCATTCAATAAGAGAATGGGTTCTCTCATCAATATGTCTATCCACCCATGAAATGAACTAACGTCCTCAATGGCAAACTCAACATATGTCATAGCTCTTGTATCGTTTGTAACATCCAAAGTGCATTCACCATCACGGCTGTAAACGAACCGAACGAACATGAACGAATACTTATTCATGTTCGTTTAATTAAGTTAGCTAAACAAACGAACAAAACACAAACGAGTTTTCTTGTTCATGTTTGTTCGTTTGACAAATTATATTTTTTATGTTCGTGAACATGCTAAACGAACATAAATGAACAAACCAAAATGAACAAATATAGACAAACACAATTGAACATATATGAACATAAACAAATATATAATATTATAATATAATCAAACACAATTGAACATATATGAACATAAAAGGAACTTAAATGAACAAACATAAATGAACAACATAAACGAACGTTTACGAACATAATTGAACGAACAAGACCATTGTTCATGTTCGTTTGTTTAACTAGATGAACGAGAATTTGTGTTTGTGTTCGTTCATTTATTAAATAAACGATCATACACGAACTTCTCGTTGAACAGTTCACAAATGTTTCGTTGAACGTTTGGTTTATTTACGGCCCTATTCACCATGACATTCTCTGCTTTAGGCCTCCGGACTAGAGAATTTTCTATGGTGCCATCCATCCCTTGATTCATCTTGTCCGGGCAAACTTATAACATACTTCTTATTAGGCCTGCTGCCTTCACTACTTTAAAACGCGTCATGACAAGAGAGGTGTCTAAAACCTTATAATACATGTTTCATTTTCCTCTCCACACAATTTTGGATTGAGTTATTTTGTCGATACGTCCAACATCAAAACAATCAAAATAACATCATATTAAGTACTAAAATACCTCGCAACCGTATATATGCTTGTAATTTTTTAGGATTGAAATATTATCTACAATATACGACAAATTATAAGATGGAGTTTTAACAAATTTGGAATGTATGAAAGATAAATGTTTGGCTCTTAGACCTTTATTTAAAAGTTTTCTGTATTGGAAACAATTTATAAAATAACTTCTTTCTGTTAAATCTAATTAGTAAAAAACTAATATATCAAAATGGCAAGATTAACGATTGTGATTGCCCTAAATAGAATGGTACGAGAAGCAAATCATCAAAATTATATTGCTACATTTTGCCTTTAGTCTTTAAAACTGTTATTTTGTTTTTGGAAATCCAAACTAAAAAAAGTGATATAAAAGGGTGTGATTAATAAGTAATAAGTCAGTGTCATTGCAGCAGCCTTAACTTTGTGTCTTTATGGCAGCTTTCACTTGTATTAGTGGGAGGATTATGTATTATGCTTCCCATCTTCTCCATTCTAATCTCCCTCAACCACATTAATCGGGTCGGGTTCTCAATTTCTCATGATCCACGGGTCTAGTGCTAGGGTTATTCGTGTCCTTATCTGACTTGTACCTCACGCATGCATCATTGTACTTTCTCGAAAACATGCTTCCACATGGATGTTCAAATCTTAGTTGTCAAAAAATGAAATAAGCATTAAACCCGAGCAACCGGATCCGGGTCAGCCCGCACCGGCCAAAAAGGAAATACCCATCTTAACTGTTAAATGAAAAGTGAAGATCGTATTGCTTTCAAAAAGAACCAATAGGATCCTATCCTTGTCGCTCTCCATATTAGAATAAATAATTTTGATTTGATACATCATACATATCTTAATAAAATTATTTTAATTATGAATTTATATGTTTAGAAATAATAGAAAAAACTTAAAAAATATAAGGTTATTGTAAAACTTACTTGGATTCTCCTTTTTCGTATTTTCAAAACAATATAAATAAAAAGCATTACATATTTTCACATGATCGGAGTAGCACAAAGTATACTTTCTTTTTAAATAAAAATATATCTAGATACATGTTTTAGAAAATAATTTTCATAATTTTTAATTGCATTTAACGTAATAATTCCTATAGTTCAAATACTGTACACTTTTTGATGGCTATTCATACTTAAACCAAGAGAGGGGAGATTGAACATCTTCTCTATAAGCCTCTCTCTTTGTCCAAAGACAAAAAACAACATAACCATGGACGAGTTGGGTCCAGAAAGATCGGACCATGTCAGCTTCTACGAGCCTCCACCGTACAGTGTCAGTGGAGGCTGGTGGAAAACCTACGGGACATCAATTTCTATGGGATTTCTTGCCACTGCTGTTTTCATATCCATGTTTGTTATCATGGCCATTATCGAGCATCTGTATAGACTCAATACCACATTCAGCTTGACCCGACACACAGGCCACCAGCCAGATGACCCGAGACCGGTGCAAAAGCTTGTAGATCCACAACCACATGTAAGTCACTTTTTGATACTTCAAATTGTGTTTGTTGATGATCTACATATGGTACAAGTCATTAAAGCATACCATTTTTACTAGGTACTAGAGAAAAATGAGTCTGATTTGTCTGTATTGATGCCGGGAGAGAAGTATCCGACCTACATTGCACATCCAACACCTCTACCTTGTACTAGGGAAGGAGTTTATTGGCCTTCACATTGTGTACATGATTTAGCCCATCCTTAGCTTCTTCTTTTTTATAGATTAAACATAATTTTATTAGTTTATGCATTTAATGCTTGTATCTTTTTCCACACCACTTATTTTAATTTTGTCTTGAAATACATAATTTTGGTAAACTTTTCTTTGTTGCAAAAAACCGTCATTTAAACATTGGTTGGATACCGTTCAAATAAAGGTGGAATAATTATCAGGAATTTTGAGAGAATTGAACCAAACACGAATCAAACATAAACCTTATGCTTGTTTGGTTCGGTTGAGTGGAATGAGATAATGAATGGACGTAAAAAGTAGTAGAATGATCGGTTATTCTTAAACATTTTTTAAGTTGCATTGTATGAAAAATAATGATATTGACATTAGAACTTAGCATTCTTACTATTCCATTAGTAAAACTACTGCATCTAATTTGTTAACTTTCATAGTTAATAAATAACCTGTCAGAAATCGATTAAAAGATTAGTAGGCAATGATGTACATTTATTATGATAAGATCAAGCGCAAATAGTATCTTGATTTAAGTTTAAAGGAAATTAGTTGATGATTTTTATTATGATGGAATGAGAAAGACGTTTTTGGTTGGTGATCGTTAGAGAATAATTCATTCTGGTATTGAAGGTTGGTATTTGGTTGTGTTAATAGCTTTTTCGATTGATTTTGTCCGTTATGCTTTCTTTTCCTGAAAAAATAATATAATTTTATTGGAAAATGATCAAACAAAAATGGTTTCTTGCATGCTGGGAGAAGTCGATGTATTTCAAATAAACAAATCTGTTGCAAGAACCAATTAGTTTAGGGAACAAAGTACCAAGAAGATAGTACTATTGAAGAAACACTTGTACCAAGAGGCATTAAAATAACCAAACAATAATCTACCTTATGTAAGGTTTGTACAAAGAACTTCTTATCAATGGAGAAGTTGCTTTTGTGCCCGTGTGGAGACACAAACATGGCCACTAGATTAACTTCGAGAATAGTTTTGGTAGACTTGCACACATATAAGATAAGAGATTGTATGATTGAGTTTCCTTTTAGGCACATTCCCCGCCTCAAATTGCTATAAGGAGAGATGAAATTTATCAAGTTTATGGATATCTTAGTTATACTAAAGAATGAGCGTGAGAGAGAGAGAGAGGGAGAGGGAGAGTCGCGTTCAGAGAGAGAATCGTAGAGAGAGAGAGAGAGAGATCGGGAGAGAGAGAGAGAGAGAGTGATCGGAGGAGAGATCAGAGCATTGGGGGATGGACGGAAGTCCGGTACCGGAGGCGAGGCTTTACGGGAAGACAAATTGAAGAGGTGCGAAGACCTTTGGAAGATCATCAGTCACTCGACAGTTTTGCCACCACTTTCTATGTTTCGAATATCCCTGAAGGCTGGTCCGAAGCTAATCTTTGGGGATCTTCAAAGAATACGGTAAGCTTGCAGACCTGTATCTAGCTAGGAAGAAAGATAGGAATGGGTGTACCTTTGGTTTCGTGAGGTACATTAGAGTCCCAAACATTCAGGAACTTGAATACAAACTGAACCGAATTAAAATTGGGAATTTGGTGGTTCACGCTAATGTTGATAAATATGGAAGAAATAACAGTAAAGCCCAGTCGGAATATGTGATGCATTCAGGAGGGGGGATGAAGTCAAATCAAAATCGATTTTGGAATCCTAATCACTATCAGGAAAGGTACAATTGCAATCAAATTAAACCTCCGATCAACATGGAGGTAGATAGACTACAACCTGTCTCTTTCGCGGATATCGTTAGGGGGGGGGGGGGGTGAATTCTTCTTCAGATTACGTCACTATCCCACCTCATTATCAACCTAAAACATCGATTTGGCTGGAAGGAAGTTTAATAGGCGAACTAAAAGGCTATGAGGGACTGTGTTCTTTTTTCAATGTGATTAAGGCAGAGAAAATTATATCTGCACAGGTGAGATATATGGGCGGCTTAATGGTTCAGATTGAATTTGGGAGTACTCATCAGGCCAAGGATTTTCTAGATAATCAGCAACTGCATTGGAAGCCTTGGTTTGCATGGCTAAAGGTATGGGACGGCTCCAACATTCAAAGTTTGAAAATGGTGTGGGTCAAAATTGCAGGTGTTCCAATCGAAATGTGGGACTCTCAAATCTTCTCGATAATCGCTAGCAAGTTTGGGAGGGTCCTAATCCCATGTGATTGTTCTAAAGATGTCGCCAATGTCTCCTCCGGGCGGGTATGTATCCTTACGAAAATTAACTCTGTCATTAATCAGCCGATTCAGGTTTGTTGGAGGAAAGTTAGCTTCGTTGTATGGGTGAAAGAAGATGGGGAAGGTTGGGTGCCGTCATTCTGCAACCCCAATAGTGTTAACTCAGACTCAGAAGAAGACTCGGATGGCATTTCTGATACCTGGCGTAATGATTATATTGATGAAGATGAAAACCAATTCGATGATGGGGAGCATAATCATGGAGAGTCTTTCGTAGAAAATACAAATGATGAAAATGACTAAGGAATCAAAGTCACGAATGGTGTGCACAACGAAGTGGAAGAGGATAATCAGCAGGTTCAAATGGGCGAAAATGATCAAATCCATGATGATCATGGAATTGATTCACCCTTAGGTGAACAGGAAATTAATGCTAAAATTATTTCTCATCAAGACCCGACAAATTTAAATCCGAGTCATAATCTAGATGACGGAGAGTCTTCTAACAGCCCCTGTGAAAAGAATGATGGGTTAGATGATGAAGGTGAAAAGGAAAAGAGCTTGGTGAATTCGGTGGAAGTTAGAGACTCCGATAATTCGAGAGAGGAATCGGTCCATGTGGTGAACTCGGTGGACTCCCAGAATTCAGTCCCTTCAAAGATTATCCCTGACTTAAACTCAGATCCTATTGCCCCCCAATCGGAAGCTGGAGATTCTCAAATTCATCATCAGAATAGTGCAAATACGAAAAAGAAAAAAATCATCAAGCGGTGGTATTGGTTGTCATTCGTCTATGAAACTTAAAGACGTGATTAGAGCCAATAATAACAAAAAATCAAAGAGACAAGGAAAAGGAAAGGCTAACAAATCGGGGCATTCTGCTTCGCTTGGTTCCACCTCCATTGAAGTAAATAAGACAAAAGAGATTGGGAATGAAGTTGATTTTCAGCTGGATGGGTTTGAAGAGCAAATTAGAGTGGAGATTGAAGGTGAAGGTGTCACCAAAAGTAAAAAATGAATCTTTTATCATATAATATTCGAGGTGTCGGGGATGCGAATAAAAGAGAGCAAGTCAGAGCCATTCAAAGACGTCATAATATCAACTTCATTAGTATCCGGGAAACCCAAATGGTAAACATAGAAGACATCAACCATTCAGAATTTTGGAATTCAGTCGACTATGAATGGGTGGCTTTGGCATCTACAGGAATATCTGGTGGCCTTCTATGTATTTGGAACTCCACAATTTTCAAAGTATCGAAGTCTGTTATTAATCCCAACTTCATCTTGGTGTCTGGTTCATGGCTGGGCATTGATGAAAATATCAATCTAGTTAATGTCTACGCTCCTAACAACCCTAGTGAAAGAAAGAATCTTTGGGCTGACTTATTAAGAATTAAAGACTCCATTAACGGAATCTGGGTTTTCATGGGAGATTTCAACGATGTTCGGGGAAAAGAGGATAGATTCTCAGCATTCTTTTGCGAAGCCAGTACACACAGGTTCAATAATTTCATTGTTGAGGCGGGCTTAGTAGAATTTAATCTTGGAGGTCGTAGGTTCACCTGGATCAGTAAAGATGGAAGAAAGCTAAGCAAATTAGACAGGTTCCTTGTCTGTCATCAGTTCATTAATAAATGGAGTTCCGCTTCCGTGGTGGCCTTACCTAGGCAATATTCGGACCACAATCCGATTATTTTGATTGGAGAACATATTGATTTTGGACCCAGTCCATTTCGTTTATTCAACTCCTGGCTTTTCATTCCGGGATGTTCTAAGGTAGTGGTGAATGCGTGGTCTGAAGACATAGGTACCGGAAACCACGACTTGCTATTTTTGAAAATGCTCAGGAGAGTAAAAGAGCAGTTAAAGGGGGTGGAAAGCCAAAAATAAAAAAGAAGAAGAAGGTGAACTCGGTGAAATCAAGAAGACCATCGACATTTTGGAAATTACAGCCGGGTCTCGACACCTCACTTCGGAGGAATGATTGGAATGGAAGAATTTGCAATCGAGGCTGTTGGAGTTAGAGCTTATCCGAAAGCAAGACTTAAAACTAAAAGCTGGGATCAAATGGGACGTTGAAGGTGATGAAAACTTAAGCTTCTTTCACGCGGTTATTAATGGTAACCGGAGGAAAACAAGAATAAATGGTCTCTTTAATAATGGGAGGTGGATAGGGGACCCAATTGAAATCAAGGATTTTGTTCATAACTTCTTTGCCAAAAAGTTCAAGTCATCCAATGCTACCAGACCTCGCTCATAAGTGACAAGTTCAAAAAACTTTCGACCGAGGATAACACTTTCCTTGAAGCCGATTTCACTCAGGAGGAAGTAAAAAACGCGGTTTGGTCCTATGCATCTGAAAAAGCGCCAGGGCCAGATGGTTTTACATTCAAATTTCTAAAAGAATTTTGGAGCACGATCCATTCAGACGTTTTCTTAGCAGTTAAACACTTTGAAAAGGCGAAAGAGATTAGCAGGGGATGTAACGCGTCTTTCATCTCACTTGTTCCAAAGACTAGAGATCCAATGTCTCTAAAGGATTACAGACCAGTTAGTTTAATTGGTTTCCTGGCTAAAATCATTTCTAAAATTCTTGCCTCGAGGCTCAAGGCGGTCATTTACAAAGTCGTCAGTCATGAGCAATCGACATATGTTCATGGGAGGAACATTCTTGAGGGACCTTTTATAATTAATGAAGTTTGGAATTGGGCTAAGAAGTCACACACCAAGTCTATTCTCTTCAAAGTTGATCTCGAAAAAGCCTTCAACTTCGTTGAATGGTCATACCTGGACTCGGTCTTAGATCAAATGAACTTTGGGTCAATTTGGAGAGATTGGATCCGGGCGCTTTTAACCTCGGGTAGAGGGTCTATCCTTGTCAACGGAGCTCCTACAAAAGAATTTGGAATCGAGAAAGGACTTAGACAGGGTGACCCGCTCTCTCCATTTCTATTCATTCTTGCTATGGAGGGTCTTCACGTGGCTATAGAGATGGCTTGCGAAAAACATCTCTTCCATGGTCTTCAAATTCCAGGAAATGGCCCCTGTCTTTCGCATCTTATGTACGCGAATGATGTTATGTTCGTTGGTGAATGGTCCCCAGTCAATTTCTTAAATCTCAAAAGAATCTTAAGATTCTTCTATCTTGCATCGGGGCTCAAAGTTAATTTCAATAAGAGCAAAGTGTATGGCATTGGGGTAGATAGAACCGAATTTTCCAACTTAGCTAGTTTCTTGGGGTGTGAAGACGCAAATTTTCCGTTCACATATTTGGGGTTACCAATCGGGGCGAATATGTCATTGTCCAAAAATTGGAATCCAATCATTGACCGGTTCAGGAAAAAGTTAAGCTCATGGAAAAGAAATAATTTGTCTTTTGGAGGCCGTTTGACCTTGGTAAACTCTGTATTGGGGAGCCTTCCGCTGTATTACTTCTCAATTTTTAGAGCTCCAAAGAAGGTGATAAATATTTTAGAAGGTATCATGAGAAGGTTTCTCTGGAAGGGCTAGTTGGATAAAAAAGGCATTCACTGGGTGGCTTGGGATAAAGTTACTACTCCCAAAGATATGAGTGGTCTGGGTGTAAGTTGGCTCAATGATTTCAATATTAGTCTTCTTGCTAAATGGTGGTGGAAATTAAAGCAAGATGATGGGTCAATCTGGGGGAGAACTATCAGAAATATTCATAAATTATCTGAATTTGATGATCGGAAGCTTTCAAAATCGTTTTACAACGGAACTTGGAAGAAAGTAACAGACATAGAAGTCGATTTTCTAGAAAATGGTATCAGTCTCAGGGACCTTTTCAGGAGGAAAGTTGGAATTGGAAATAAAACTCGGTTCTCCAAAGATGTATGGATTATAGGTGTTCATCTTAAAGACAAATTCCCCAAATTATATAGGATTGAAACTTTCAAAAATTGTCTTATCACCGATCGACTGGATTTAGATGCAAACCTGATACAAAATTGGAATTGGTAATGGAGAAAAGAAGTATCATCTAAAAACGAATTATTGGAATTTCAAGAACTCAAAAAACTTCTTAATTCGTATGCGTTTACAAGGAAGGATGATTGCTGGGAATGGATCGATGAACCGAATAGGATCTTTTCGGTAAAAAGTATTAGGCGAGCCCTTGTTGAGGCTAAAAAAAATCACTGTTCCAATTGTATTGAAATGGAATTCTTAGGTCCCTAGTAGGGTGAATTTCTTTTTTTTAAAGGCTTTCTCTTCATAGAATCCCTACAAAAAAAAACCTTGCAGCTAGGGGAATTCTAATCCCTGATGTAAAATGTGAGTTATGTGGTATCAATGAAGAATCGGTGGATCATTTGTTCTTTGCATGTGATTTCTCCCGGATCATCTGGGATTGGTTGTCTAGGTGGTGCGGGTATGTCGGAGTGAGCTTGAACACCTTACTGAAACTAGAAGAAGTTAGTGATTGTTTTGTATCTTTATTTAAGAGGGGTAAAAAAGAAAAGTTTATCTCAACCCTCATTAAAGCTACATGTTAGGCAATTTGGTCTGCGAGAAATGATCTTGTTTTTAAGAAGAAAAGGAAAAATCCAAACGTTATCGTCGATGAGGTACAAAGTTCCCTCTTTAATTGGGTCAAATTTCGTGGTAAACTCTTGTCTCTTAATTGGTATTCGTGGTGCTGCCATCCCCTTAACTCTGGCTTCGATTCCTAATTTTATTACTGGTGTTCGGTGAGGATTTTCAAATGAATGTTTAGTTAGATTGAGTTTTTTTTGTGTAAGTGTTCCCTCCCGCTCGGTTTTCTTCTCAATGTTAGTCTTATATTTTATAATTCTCAGAAGTGGGGTTTCCTAGGGGCATTTGGGGTGTGTGTTCGGCGTGTGTTTGGTGTTTTTTGGTGGCTGAGCGTGCTTCAGGAGGTTCTGTGTGTCGTGAGTTACTTTCTTTGTTTTTGGGTAGACTTTTCTTAGGCTCCTGTTGCACTGGCTGTTTTTTCGTGTTTCTCTTTGTGTTTGCGTGTTCTTCCTTGGTAGGTTGGGGGGGGGGGGTATTTTAGCGTGTGTTGTGTTTTGTTTGGTTGATTGCTCTGTACAGGTTTCTTCTTGGTAGTTCAAGTTGGGGTTGAAGTTTTTGTCTAAATGTGGTGGTGTTCGGATTTGCTGATTCTCTACGGTTACCATTCGATGGTTGTACTTCTATTCAATTCTCATTGGTGTTAGCTCCAAGTGGATTGCTTCTGAGTGTGTTTGGAGTTTTCGTGGCTTGTGGTCTCCTGTTTTGTTAGCTGGACGATTCTGCCCCTGGCTTGTCCCATGTATATCATAATATTGTCTTGTAGATTGGGTGATTTGGTGCAGCCCTGTGGTGTAATTACTCCTTGGCGTGCTCGAATTTCATAGCTCACATCTGGCTACTTTTCTTCTTGATCTTTGGAGTTGTTTGCCTCCTGGACGATTTTGCCCCTGATGTTTTTTAGAAGTTAATTGGTGTCTCGAAGATTGGATATTCTGGTTTGCTCGGTTGTGTTTTTTATCTGGTATGGCCCTGCAGCGCAAGTTTCTTTTGTTGCTGGAGTTCCTTCTCGCTACTTCTCTTGGAGTCGTTTGTCTATTTTGCCCCTGGAGCTTATTTGGCTTTTCTCATAATCACCTTTACTTGGGAGTTGCAGTTGTATTACTTGGTGCCATTCTTCATTGTGACACTTTGTATCTCTAGTTATGCCTACTTAGTGTCAATTGGTTTGTTGCTAGTTTTGGATTTAGTTGTACTTTTAGCTTGCCTTGTTTGTCTGTACGTTGTTTGGTTGCAAGCTTCCCGCTTGCTGTTTTAATAATATTCTCTGCTGTTCTAAAAAAACCAAGTTTATGGATTATACGCGATAAATATTGAAAACTAAACTGAATTTTGTTTACTTCGATCATAGGAGGGCCAAGAAATATCTTGAGGGCTTGGTACTACTTTCATTTTTCCTTAATGTTTTATAATTGTATAATGGATTCTATACATGATATTCACAAAAGTTGAAAGAAATTGTGATTTTGGTTTATTAAACAGGGGAATTTGATGACTGTTTATCCTAGGACACATACATATTGATGTAGCTTTCAAGGCAGCTCCAAACATATTTTGGGCCCGGGAGAAAAAATAGGTCCTCAAAGTCACAAATATAATAAAATTTCAAAAATAATAACATTATTTATGTTATGGGAAGAATTTTTCATAAGGATCTTGACTAAAACTAACCGTTGTCTTCTCATGTTTGTACAGTGACTTATTCTATCCAGGTCTAGATTGAGTCAAGTTAGACCCGGTCAATCAGAGATAACACCAAGAAACTTGGAGAAACGTTCCAATTCAATACATTCAATGCCTAAGAGACTAAATCAGCGAGGATCCCAGATGAGAAGATCATGTCGAGATTCTAGGAATTTAGTTAGCTAATTCTAGTATAAATAATCACCTGTACTCATTTCACACACACAACACATTACGACAACTACACTCTGCTATTTTTTACTCTCATTGTAACGAACATTTGTACTTATTCTCTTCATCAATAAAACAAACACAAGGCAACCAGATATTTCCGGTTCCCTAGGTTTTTTGTCGGAGATCCTCAATTGGATCAAGGGACTTCCTCGTAACATCCCCATGTCAACATTCTAAGGTCCTCTTAAGGATCCTGAGCTTAGCATCACAGCCCTAACTAATTTGGTCTAGCACATTTTTGACCAAAACAATTTGGCACCCACCGTGGGGCCGTGGTGTCATTTTCTTATATAATTTCAACCTTACAAATCATTCCTAAAACTATGACTACATTGCCTATCTAGCCCTCGACCTCATCACCCTCGCAGATTTCAAGGATTCCTTCTTCATCAGCACCATTAGCCACATATCCTCATGTTAAGGTCTCATGATCCGCTTCAGGACCTTCAGCTGCCACTACAGGTAATCTTGCCCAACATTAGAGGAACTCTTCCACCACCTCCTGTTATGATCTCCAATGAAGATCTGATGATCACTTTAAATCAAATGAATGATTACAAGAAGAGACAAAACGAGAACAATTGAAATGTCCTGAGGGGAATGGATCAACTGAGTGCTGAATTGAGGAATTCCATTAGAGGCATCCTACCATCTTTCGTTACAGGAATCACTCCACTGGTCTCAATGAGTTTGAACTTCAAACTAGGAGGATCCCCGCGAGCCCCCAACGAAGATCTGATTCCCATGGCCAGCGCTATAATGACGGATCATATTACTTTACTACAAGAAACGAAGATCCGATACGACTGGACGTAATCTTCGCAACTCCTAATCTTAACTTGGGTACTTTTAATAATGATACTATTTTGAACACTAACCTGAATGCAGGTACGAGTCCTGTAGTAAAGTGGGAGATCCGACAGCTTAGGCAAATAATCTTGGCAGTTCCTAGAGCAGTTCCACCAATACCTGAGGTGTCTCCTGCAAGCCACCGATCGTCGAGATTCTCACCAAACATCAACGACATGGAAATTCCAAAAAGATTCCAAATGCCTAACATTAAGCTATACGATGGATCTACGGATCCTGAGGAACACGTTGCTCATTACTGTGAAAGAATGGAAATCATCCCCATCCCAATGGATCTTAAGGAAGCATGCTTATGCAAGGGATTCAGAGCGACACTCATCTGTCCAACCTTGAAATGGCTTTTAAAAGATCCTTCTTACTCTATTACTTCTTTCTCTCATCTTATTAATCTTTTTAATAACTAGTTTCCTTTGCAGCAGATCCTTTGAGAAACTTACTAGCGACCTTTACAGGATCTCCCAAATATCTGACGAATATTAAAGAGATTAACTTAGGAGGTTTGGTAGGGAAGCCTTAAACATTCCTAACCTAGAAGTTGCAACTGTCGTGGAAGCATTCAAGATGGGACTGAAGAGAGACTCCCCATTCTATGAGGATCTTGTTATGACACCTTGTAGGAAGCTGGATGAAGTCCGAAACAAGGCTCTAAGATTCATCAGGCTCGAAGAAGATAAAATGATGTAGAAGAAGCTCAACCCTTCCAGCACTTATCAGAATCCAAGTAGGAAATCAGAGACTTTTTCCCAAATATCTCACAAATCCAGACCTTTTAGCAGGCCCGAGAACCATCGAGCCAACGCCATAGAAGACAATGAAGATGAAAAAGAATATCCAAGAATCTATGACTATTCTTTCTCTATCGATACCACTCGTTTGATTTTTTCTATGCAGGATCTAGAGGACAAAGCTAGGTGGCAAAGGAAAGGTGAAAAGTCAAACACCTGGAAGGACCGATCCAAGTAGTGTGCCTTCCACGAAGGCTTTGGTCACAAGATAGAAGATTGCATCGCCTTGAGAAAAGAAATCAGTTATCTGCTCAACAAATGTCACCTGAAGGAGATCCTGGGCAAGAAGGGTTCATGATCTAAGGACCAGGATCCTTCTAAGGATCCTGCCAAGATTCCGGAAAAACCAACCTCTCCTAGAGATGCCAAGGTAATCAACTTCATTTCAGGACCCAGTATCTGCAGGACAACCTACTCAGCGTCTAGAAAACACGCCAAAATCTCAAAGTCAGAGAAAGAAGAAGGTCCCAAGAACAATGTGTTCGCCATCGTCAAAAGCGAGATCACATTTGTTGAAGATGAAAGAGAGAATGCACTGGATCCTCATCATGATGGATTGGTGCTGACTCTTTACATTGCAAACCACTATGTCAGAAGGATCCTGGTAGATGGTGGAAGTTCGATAAATATCATTCACCATGAAGCCTTGAAAAGAATGAACATTCTTGAGTCAGAGATCCTGCCAAAATCCTCCGCACTAGTAGGATCAGTGGGGAAACGAAAAATACATTGGGAGGGATTAAACTACCAATCTATGTTGGGGGAGTAAATTCAGTGCAAAAATTCTTCGTCATGGATTCACTATCCTGTTACAACGCCATTTTAGGCAGACTATGGATCTATGAGATGCGAGTTGTACCGTCAACATACCATCAATGCGTTAAGATGCCTACACCTTGGCGAGTAGTGAAGATCTTTAGAGATCAACAAGAAGCCAAGAATTGCTACACCACATCCTTGAGATCCACAACGACTCTCGATCAATTAAGCATAACAATTAAATAAGAAAGCACTGGAGATCCTGGAGTCAAGAGAGAAAGAAGTAAAATAAGTGTCCTTAGATCCTCCTGATCCAGAAGTCAAGGTGCTCCTGCGTATGAATATTCTGAACGATCTTGAAGAAGATCTTACCCAACTCTTGAAGATCCGAAGATCAGCATTCTCCTGGAAACATGATGACATGACAGGTATTGACAAAAATGTTATCAATCATAAGTTGAATGTTGATCCTTCTTTCCAACCAATACACCAAAAGAGAAGGAAATTCGCTCCCGAAAGGAATCAAATCATCCAAGACGAAATAGAACGCTTTCTAAAATCAAAGATGATCCGCGAAGTTCGATTCCCAAGGTAGCTAGCGAACATGGTGGTAGTTTAGAAAAAGAATGGGAAATGGAGAGTGTGCGTGGACTACACAAATATGAATAAAGCATGCCCAAATAACCCTTTCTCACTGCCTCACATAGATTCACTCGTAGATTGCACTGCAAGGCACGAGATCCTGACGTTTATGGATGCATCCTTAGGATTCCAACATAACCAAATAGAAGAACTGACCAAGAGGATATATCTTTCATGACCCCGACATGTATTTGTTGTTAAACGACAATTCCTTTTAGTCTAAAAAATACAGGTGTCACCCATCAGAGATTGGTGAACAGGATGTTCAAGGATAAGATAGGATCAACCATGGAAGTCTACATAGATGACATGGTAGTCAAGTTAAAGAATTCCAAGGATCATACTAGGGATCTTGAAGAATCCCTCGATATCCTCGATCAATACAACATGAAGCTCAACCTGGCGAAGTGTCACTTTGGAGTAACCTCGGGGAATTACGTGGGGTACATGGTGACAAAGAGTGGAATAGAAACAAGTCTCGAACAGATCAAGGTGATAATTTACTTAAGATCCCAGACATCTACTAAAGAGATCCAAAGGTTGATAGGAAGAGTAACAACTTTTAACAGGTTTATCTCAAGATCCTCAAAGAGATTCAAACCATTCTATGAAATCCTGAGGAAGGATAAAAGATTTGAGTGGACAGAAAAACACGAGGAGGCCTTCCAAGATCTAAAGAGATGATTGTCTTCCTCCCCACTATTAGTGAAACCCGCAAAAAGAGAACTCCTATATCTACACCTAGCGGTCTCGACAAATGCCCAAAATGCAGTATTAGTTAAAGAAGAATAAAGTACCCAACATCCAGTTTACTATGTAAGTAAGAGTCTATTGGATGTTGAAACGAGGTATTCGCATCTTGAAAAACTTATATTAGCACTTGTCACGACATCCACAAAACTTAGGCACTATTTTAAAACATATCCTCTTTGTATGAAAATTAACTTTCCTATAAAGAGTGTCATCAGAAAGCCAGAAATGTCAGGAAGAATGTCAAAGTGGGCAGTAAAATTGAGCACTTTTGACCTAAGTTACGAACTAAGATCCACGATCAAGTCTCAAGCACTAGTGGACTTTGTGTCAGATTTTAGCATGGATATCCAACCTGAAGCCGAACTGGAACTTAAACAACTTCAGGATGAGGATGGACCAAAGAAATAGACATTGTACACCGATGGTGCCTCCAACTCTAGAGGAACATGATTGGGAATCGTGCTAAAATAACCACAAGGGGACATACTACCCTAAGCAGTGAATTACGGATATGTGTTCGGCAATGATGAATTTCTCCAAAGAGGTGAGACATACTTGTTTTGTCTCGAATTCTAGTATCTATTTGATGGATATGTGTTCTATTTAGGTCCATGCCGTATATTTAGATTTGCATTTTGTTTTTGACACTCGAATTCGACGTGCTAAGAAACTTCTCAAATAGAGGATCAAGATCAGACTTGCTGACCATCTTTGACTCTATGTCATGCAAGTGGATTTCGAACCATGTAGAGGGATCTCTATATATACTGCCTATCTCGAAGGTCGAATGGGGGTTGTGACTATGTTTATTAGAGGTGGTAATTTGATAGTAGTTAGTTCCTAGGGATTCACGCCTCTCCTTATGCAAGAGTCTATACATAGAGTGGCTAGTTATGTAACATCACAAAAGTCAAGTATGTATTTTAGAATATTGATTGGATGACTACATGATTATTAGGTATACATATTACAAGTGTAGTGGTGTTTAAGCTCCTAGAATGAGTATATATGCAAATTTGTCCCCCTTATAGTATGATGATATCTAGATGCTAATTGTGATGATAACATACTAATATTGGCGTGAAAATGGTATGAGAATGTTTTGGTCAAATGTATTGGTGAAAACAAGTGTAAAATATGAAGTTGGATAAAAAGGGTGATCACAGGAGATTTAGCGACACTATGGATGATAGATAGTGACGCTAAGGTAAGAAGGTTGCTATATAGTGATATGTTTATTAAAGTAGAATGCATGTTGGAATTTAGTAGTTAGCGACGTTATAAATATGTGGTAGCGACGCGAGTTGAGTAAGTAGTGACACTAAGGGTAGATTTAGTGACGCAAAATATAGGTGACAACAATATCTACTAATGTGTTTAGTTGGTCATTTAGCTTTTCATACATCTGGAAATAGTAGAAACGAAAGGGAAGGCTGTAAAAAAAATTGGAGCTAAATTTAGCTAGCTAAGGTGAAATTCAAAGAGGTTTAACACCATAAACAAGAATCAAGGTATGTAATTCATTCTATACTTGAATTTGGTGAAGTATTAGCTTGATCATGGTGTAGTTAGTGGTCAAATTAAGCATGTGTAGTTAAATTGAGTTGAATGACCCAAAAATCCTATCTAGTTGTGGTGTAAATGGAGCTGTGAATTGAAATTTGGGGATTTATGCTTAAAATAGGCGAGATATGTTGAACTGTTCTTGGTTAGTGTCGCTAACCATGATGCGTAGCGAGGCTATGATCATGGGACAAGAACTTTTATTTAGTTATTCTATATACATGGTGATCATGTGGCTATCTAAGGTATGTTTAAGCATGGTGTTTACAATAGCTGAAGTAACAGGAGGGGGAAACCTCACTATCGGTTGAAGTCTTCTATAACACGGACCCAAGGTGAGTAACTTAACGGTATTCAGTGTATATATTGAGATCTATATGTCATTACAGATATTGGCATAATTATACATCGAAAATTCCTAGATAACTCAACAATGAGATTGGTGAAAAATCTCATGTTCCATTATTGGAGTTTACAAAAAGGGGATCAATGAAAAGTCCCATCTACTCTCGGTGTTATGGCTAGTGTAAAGCCTACATCCAGGTGACGTATAATGAGACTGGTGAAAAATCCCCGTTTATATCCATTGTTCTTCCCATGATATTGGTGCAAAGTCTCGCATCTACAATGGTGTATATATATATATATATATATATATATATATATATATATATATATATATATATATATATATATATATATATATATATATATATATATATATATATATATATATATATATATATATATATATATATGATGGTATATCATACGGATACGCATAGCTTCCCACCAGCACGCCAGCGGCACGACTCGCCAGCATTCAGACAGACAGCCAGCCGCCAGAGGCCTGGCTGGACCTTATCCGGCTCGACAGTCGCTAAATGGCTGATTGCCACATGTACCAATGCTAGAACAGCACGTCACCCTGTAACGGTCATCGTGCGAACCATTTAGACACGAACGAATCAGGTGGTCCCCGAGCTACCACCTGGCCAGATGAATGAACCAATCACAGTCAGCGCCAGACGATCGACCAATAAGGTAAAGATCCGCTACCAACTGACAAGTGGTCCCCTCGCAGGTATAACGGTATATGATGATCACGCCCTTGGTGAGATCATCATCGCATATTACCACTTACACTTACTTTTTCCCGTACTCTCTCCATACTTTCCGACCACCGTGCTAATTTAACCGTCGGAGCGCCCTCCCGGGATCGCCTCCCGGAGTGCGTCTGACCTTGTTTCTTTATTGTTGTGGGCTCAGGTCAAGGATTCCAGCGTCCAGAAGATCATCCCGAGACTAGAGTTTGCATCATTGGCGCCATCCGCTTGTGTGACGAAGCAAAGAACTACAATCTCCCAATCTTGAATGGTGACACCATCTGGAAGTCAACAAGACGACGCCCAGCGAAGTCCAATACGACCCATGCCGTCCTTAGGAGCGGCGACACCTCCAACTCCGGCGACTACACCCCAAATGGTTACGACAGCATCGCCCATCACAACCGTCTCACCATGACAGACCCCGATGCCAACCCTGTTGACGCCGTCGCTACCTTATTCTAACCCTTTCCTCCACACAGGGCCAACAGCAACACAATCGCTATTTCCACCTCCATTGGTCACTCTAACAACGGTGGGAACATCAACATCAATCCCGGTCTCGGAAAGTTTCTTACCGCCTTTCCCACCACTGTTTGCCACAGGAACACCGTCAACCCCAACCCCGACACCCACTGTACCACAAAATTTCTTTGTAAGCGCCCCCACCCCTCCAACTCAATTCACCCCACCACCATTTTACGTTAACAGTTACCCTACTGCCCCAATAATGAACCCACCCTACATGACGCCACAATACCCGTTCGTGCCATTCTACCAATCGTTTCAACCCCAAACATTGAACCCAATTCCGACAATCACCGCACCACGCTCTCTTTTTGTCAAAGAGCTCCTGGATTACGAGATCCCAAGTACCGCCAAACTCCCAACGTTGAAGGTATACAATGGAACCACATGCCCGGACAACCACATTGACACTTATGAATGGCACATGACCTCGCTGAAGTTAGATCAACGCTTCTGGTGTACATACTTCCCGACAACGTTGGACGGAAACGCGGGTTCATGGTTCAAAATCTTAGCACCAAACAACATATACAATTTCGAATAGTTGAAACAATTGTTCCTCTCAAATTTCATGCAACTACGCAAATATAGGGGCGATAACCACGCCATAATGGGCTGCAAACAGCGAGAGGGCGAGTCTGTGAAAGATTATTTCAGGCGATTTAACAAAGCTACACTAGACGTACCGGGACAGGACGACCGCCTGGTAACGGGAGCATTCACTTGGGGATTGTTACCAGGACCGTTATCCCAGAAATTCCTAGGCCGACCACCGCAAACCCGGCACGAGCTGAAGGAACGAGTCGAAAGGTTCCTTAGACAGGAAGAAGGTACAGCGGAGAAACAACAGTATCTCAAGGCAACAACCGACGGCCAACACAAGCGACATGACCGTTATCACCCCCACAGCCGACGCCAGGACCATCTCAGTCTTCCTCCAAGAGGAGCAAGACCTCTACGACGATTTAACCCACTCTATCGGGAAGAACCTCAGAACAGACAAACAGACATCTACGCGGTTAAAGAATCTACTACAAGTAAAACGCTAGACAGCAGAAAACGATATTGCGAATATCATAAGAGCAGGGCTCATGACACCATCGATTGTGCCATGCTGAAGAAAGAAATAGAAGAGAAAAATTTGAAAGGTAACCTGGTGGAAACAGCAAAAAGATTACGAGAACAATTTGAAGCAGAAAGAAAAGCTGAAAGAGGAAGAAAGGATGATAAGGCCGGTGGAAAGACCCTCGAGATTCTAGCTATTCGGGCTAGTCAGAAGTGACCTGACCGCCCCAACGTAGAATGCACACATTGCGACGTCGGCCCCCTGAACTTAAGTTTCTCAATTAATGACCCGAGACCTGAAAGCTGGTAGGGAGATAACCCTCTGGTACTAACCGGGTATGTTCAAAATATCAAAATCCATAGAGTATACGTAGACAGCGGAAGTGCTGCCGACATCATACACGAACACTGTTTTAACTTATTGCCACCAGTCATCAAGGAAGAACTGAAGCCTGCCAGAGGACGACTCGTATGATTCACTGGTCACAGCATATGGCCAATCGGGATCATCTCCCTGCCATTCACGCTGAAGAGTTTCGATGGAAAACTCCACAAGACATGACTCATCGAATTTGTAGTTGTAAGAGCACCTTCAGAACATAATATGATCTTAGGAAGGCCAGGGCTACTAAAGTTCGGGGCGGTACCATCCACGGTGCATGGCCTCCTGAAATTCAGAACACCGAACGGGGTAGCCTGCGTCCTAGCCGCAAGCCCCCAGACTCTAAGCTGCTGTCAAGTCATGCAACCAAAAGATATTATCAGACCAGTCAAGAAAGCCAGGACGGAAGGATCAAACGACAAAGAGATCATTAACCAAGATTACCCCGAGCAACTGATTCGCATCGGCACCAGTTTGCCCGCAATTACGAGAAAGAAAGTGATTATTCTCCTTAAACAATATAAACATGTGTTTGCATGGGAGCCCGCAGATATGGTGGGAGTAGACAGAGAAGTAATAGAGCACAGTTTAAACGTTAAGCCAGGAAGTAATACAATTAAGCAGAAAAAGCGGGGCCAAGCGGGTGAACGAAACATGGCAATTAATGCAGAAGTAACCAAATTAGTTGCAGCAGGAATACTAAGGGAAGCCATTTTCCCTGACTGGATTGCCAATCCGGTAATGGTCAAGAAGAGTTACGGAAGTTGGAGGATGTGTATAGACTACACAGACCTAAACAAAGCTTGTCCCAAGGATTGCTATCCCCTGCCAGAGATAGATCAAAAAGTTGAATCACTTCAAGGTTTTCGGTGGAAATGCTTTCTAGATGCATATAAGGGTTATCACCAAATACAAATGAAAAAAGAGGACGAAGAGAAAACGGCATTCTACACTGATCGAGGAACATTCTGCTACCGAAAAATGCCTTTCGGACTAAAGAATGCAGGCGCAACATACCAGCGGTTGGTAGACCAATTATTCCGCAATCAAATTGGGCGAAACATCGAAGTCTACATCGATGATATGGTGATCAAAAGCTTAGAAGAAACCGCATTGATAACACACATAGAGGAGACACTAAAAACATTATAGCAGGCTAAGATGAAACTGAACCCCGCGAAATGCGTATTCGGGGTGGAGGAAGGTCATTTCTTGGGATATTACGTGACAAACCATGGCATACTCCCCAATCCTGCTAAGGTACAAGATGCCCTCGAAACCAAGCCCCCAGCCACATTGAAAGACATGCAGACGTTGAAAGGAAAGTTAACAGCATTGGGGCGTTTCATTGCAAAATCAGTAGAGAAAGCCCTGCCACTCTTTAAAACGCTAAAAGGAGAAGTCAACAAGGAAGGATTCAGATGGACAACGGCGGCTGACGGAGCTTGGCAAAATCTTAAGCAAGCACTGAGCAACTTACCCACGCTGGCTAGCCCTATTCCAGGAGAAACATTATCCATGTATTTGTCCGCGTCGCATGAAGCCATTTCAGCGGTATTAGTAGTGGAAAGAAGAAATACACAATTCCTAGTATATTTCATCATCCGAGCACTCCAAGGCCCGGAAATCAATTACCCAACGCTTGAAAAACTGGTCCTAGCACTCGTATACGCTGCCAGACGTCTCCGCCGATACTTCCAAGCACACCAAGTCGAAGTACTCACCAGTCAGCCGCTCAAGCAAATCCTCTTAAAACCAGAAAACTCTGGAAGACTAGCTAAATGGGCCATAGAGCTAGGAGAACATGCCATCACTTACCGACCCCACATAGGCATCAAGGCACAAGCGTTAGCAGACTTCTTAATTGAAGTCCCCGACCAACCAGCCACAGAAACATCGACTGCCGTTCATTCTCCTGCCAGGAAACAGTTATGCGAATGGACTCTGTTTACTGACGGAGCAGCTGGAAAAGAAGGGTCAGGGGCCGGTTTGATATTGAAAAGTCCTCAGGGCGAAGAGATCACATACGCATTACGCTTTGACTTCCGAACATCAAATAATGAGGCAGAATACGAAGCCTTGCTAGCAGGACTTCGACTAGCAATTGAAAATGGGGCGACATAAGTGACAGCCTTGAGTGACTCTTTATTGGTGACGAACCAGATAAATGGTCAATATGAAGCCAGAGACAAACGAATGCAAAAATACACGGAAGCGGTGAAAAAGCTAATAAAATCCTTTGACAACTTCTCAATCAAACAAATTCCCCGGTCAGAGAACAGACGGGCTGATGCCCTAAGTAAGTTAGCCTCAACATCATTCGACCATCTAACCAAAAAGGTGTTGGTCGAGGTACTACATGAAAGCAGCATCAAGGAAAGACAGGTCAACGTGACATCAGAAGAACCACCGACCTGCAGTACTCCATTCATGGAATACCTCCAGCATGGGACCCTGCCAGAAGATGATACGGAAGCTCGTAAGATCCGGGTCAAAGCTCCCAACTTTGCAATAATTGAAGGGAATCTTTACAAAAAAGGATACTTGACCCCCTGGCTAAAATGTATAACAAAGGAAGAAGGATGCCGTGCATTAAACGAGATACACTCCGGGCTAGCGGGGGCCCATGAAGGAGCAAGGGCACTAACGGGCAAAATCCTGCAAATGGGATTCTACTGGCCCGACATTCATGCCGACGCAATGGAGATAGCACGCAGGTGCATAGAATGCCAGACTTTTTCTCCAACACAGAACCTACCCGCAGCCCCTCTGACAAGCATAACAAGCCCATGGCCATTCTTCTAGTGGGGCATAGACATTGTCGGGCCTTTCCCAGAACCCCCAGGAAGGGTGAAATTCCTAATTGTGGCGGTGCATTACTTCACCAAATGGGTAGAGGCGGAACCAGTAGCTTCCATAACTGGACGTAGCATCATCAAATTCATGTGGAAACATATACTCACTAGGTTTGGCACCCCACGAGTGTTAATTAGCGACAACGGGCTACAATTTGCCGAGAACCCCTTTCGAGGATGGTGTGAGGAAAGACAAATCCGACAGCAGTTCACATCGGTTGCCCATCCACAAGCCAATGGCCAAACGGAAGTAACTAACCGCACCATGGTAAATGGAATCAAGAAAAGACTGGGAAAAGCCAAAGGCAACTGGGTGGAAGAGCTACCAAGCGTTCTTTGGTCCTACCGGGTAACTCCAAGAACCAGCACACAAGAAACACCATTTAGCTTGGTGTACGGATCAGAAGCAATGCTCCCGCCGGAACTTTCCATAACTTCTCTACGGGTCTCTACCTTCAACACTGAAAAGACGGAGGAGGACCTAAGACACAATTTGGACCTGCTGGAAGAAAGACGCGAACTTGCCAGTGTTAGACAAGAAAGATACAAGTCTAACACAGAAAGATACTATAACAGACGAGTGAAAGGAAGGGCGTTCAAAGTGGGCGACTTGGTATTACGGAAGAATGAAGTCAGCCACGCCCAACCAAGAGGGAAGTTAGGTCCAACTTGGGGGGGCCCGTGCAAAGTGGTAGAGGCGCACCGGAATGGAGCGTACGTACTAGAAACCATGGATGGCAACCCGATACCAAGGACATGGAACATCCAACACCTAAAGGGTTTCCATTTCTAAAAAGATCAACACAAGGCGATTTGAACAACTAATTGCAACATATTCTCTCTTTTTTCCTTTACTGACAAGAAAATGTAATGGATTCAATGTTGCAAAGAATTGAGTTTTGAAAACCCCATAACATGGCACTCTTATTTGTATACATCGATAACCGTTGGCTGACCTGATCATCCAGCCAACTTAACACAAATTGGCCGAGCACCACTCGCATTAAGTCACAACTTAATACAAATGGCCGAGCACCACTCATGATAAGTCACAACTTAACATAAATTTGCCGAGCACCACTCGTATTAAGTCACAACTTAATACAAATGGCCGAGCACCACTCATGATAAGTCGCAACTTAACATAAATTGGCCGAGCACCACTCGCATTAAGTCACAACTTAATACAAATGGCCGAGCACCACTCATGATAAGTCGTAACTTAACACAACTGGTCAAACGCTACTTGCATTAAAACACACCATAATACAACCGATCAGACACTACTTACGCCAATGCCCATCATTTTCAAACAAGAATAGGTGCAACACAAACAACCAAATACTGTTCCATAAGAAAGAAGTTTACAAAAACAACAAACCAAATAAGACCATAACCTTGTCCATAACAAACAAACAAAACACTTGCCCATTACCAAACCAAAAGAGGTTATCTAATAATACCAGTACAACCATATCGAAAAACAAACAAACAACTTACCCATCGGCCTCCACTTTAAGCAACTCCTTCAAACCATCCACTCCAAGCTCTCCCAAACCTAACAATCCCGCATAGTCAAGCGTCACGAATTCTTCCATTGCATCATCAACCTCCTTGGCACACTCAGAGGCTGACCCTCCCTCCCCAGCGTCCGAACCCCCAATCTTCAACTCCTGACGCAGCCCACGCCTACCTGCTTCCTCACCAGCCACATAACTTGTTCGACTGACACGGTTGATCCCATGCATAAATTCGGGAATCAAGAATACCTTCTCCATAATTCTAGCAGCACCCTCCTCCGCAACCCAGTTGAGATCTTTCTCTATTTTCTCCAAGGCAACTCCCTTTTCCCCCAAAAGATGATCTTTCTCGTACAGTTCGGCTTCCACATTCTCTAATCGAATCACTAACCCCTCGTTATCCTAGTTAAGCCTTTCCACCTGTTCCTCCACAGACATCTTCTCCGCAACAAGTATCTCGTATTTATGGTCAAATTGGCGAGCAGCAGACTCCAACCGAGCAATTTGACCCTCCAATTCCATGTTCACTTTGCGTAGATGAGCACTTTCGGCCAGAGCGTTGCGAGCTTCAAGCTTCAAAGAGTCTTGGAGAGAAGAGGAAGCTGACAAACGTTCTATCCTCTTTGCCGCAGCGGCCAAGTAATAAGCAGATTGTGCAGAAGCAAACCTCAAGGTACCCACAAGGTTATCATTCGAAAAATTATCCATCTCGGCCTCTACGGCTGGGGGAAAAGCATGGAGAGCAAAATCAACAGCATTTTCTTGAGGAAACAAGCGGGACCCATTAACAAGCTTCCACTCAGGGACAAACGGCAAAGAGGAAAAATCAATAAACACACGAGTATCCAAAGCCGCACCCCACTACCACCAGCCCCAGAACCGCCTTCGCCACCGGCATTAGCATCAAAACCACCACTCCCATCACCACCAAAACCTTCCATTCCACCGAAACCAGATAAGACATTTGGGTCAAAAGACAATTCTTCATCACGATTTCCACCACCAGTACTCTCAGACTCTGCAGAAACTTTCTTACCAAAAAGGTGTTGGTCGAGGTACTACATGAAAGCAGCATCAAGGAAAGACAGGTCAACGTGACATCAGAAGAACCACCGACCTGCAGTACTCCATTCATGGAATACCTCCAGCATGGGACCCTGCCAGAAGATGATACGGAAGCTCGTAAGATCCGGGTCAAAGCTCCCAACTTTGCAATAATTGAAGGGAATCTTTACAAAAAAGGATACTTGACCCCCTGGCTAAAATGTATAACAAAGGAAGAAGGATGTCGTGCATTAAACGAGATACACTCCGGGCTAGCGGGGGCCCATGAAGGAGCAAGGGCACTAACGGGCAAAATCCTGCAAATGGGATTCTACTGGCCCGACATTCATGCGGACGCAATGGAGATAGCACGCAGGTGCATAGAATGCCAGACTTTTTCTCTAACACAGAACCTACCCGCAGCCCCTCTGACAAGCATAACAAGCCCATGGCCATTCTTCTAATGGGGCATAGACATTGTCGGGCCTTTCCCAGAACCCCCAGGAAGGGTGAAATTCCTAATTGTGGCGGTGGATTACTTCACCAAATGGGTAGAGGCGGAACCAGTAGCTTCCATAACTGGACGTAGCATCATCAAATTCATGTGGAAACATATACTCACTAGGTTTGGCACCCCACGAGTGTTAATTAGCGACAACGGGCTATAATTTGCCGAGAACCCCTTTCGAGGATGGTGTGAGGAAAGACAAATCCGACAGCAGTTCACATCGGTTGCCCATCCACAAGCCAATGGCCAAACGGAAGTAACTAACCGCACCATGGTAAATGGAATCAAGAAAAGACTGGGAAAAGCCAAAGGCAACTGGGTGGAAGAGCTACCAAGCGTTCTTTGGTCCTACCGGGTAACTCCAAGAACCAGCACACAAGAAACACCATTTAGCTTGGTGTACGGATCAGAAGCAATGCTCCCGCCGGAACTTTCCATAACTTCTCTACGGGTCTCTACCTTCAGCACTGAAAAGACAGAGGAGGACCTAAGACACAATTTGGACCTGCTGGAAGAAAGACGCGAACTTGCCAGTGTTAGACAAGAAAGATACAAGTCTAACACAGAAAGATACTATAACAGACGAGTGAAAGGAAGGGCGTTCAAAGTGGGCGACTTGGTATTACGGAAGAATGAAGTCAGCCACGCCCAACCAAGAGGGAAGTTAGGTCCTACTTGGGAGGGCCCGTACAAAGTGGTAGAGGCGCACCG
Source organism: Cichorium intybus (assembly GCA_023525715.1). Classification (NCBI taxonomy): domain Eukaryota; kingdom Viridiplantae; phylum Streptophyta; class Magnoliopsida; order Asterales; family Asteraceae; genus Cichorium; species Cichorium intybus. Next base: position 105,937,748 of record CM042012.1, on the reverse strand, counting down.
GAATGGAGCGTACGTACTAGAAACCATGGATGGCAACCCGATACCAAGGACATGGAACATCCAACACCTAAAGGGTTTCCATTTCTAAAAAGATCAACACAAGGCGATTTGAACAACTAATTGCAACATATTCTCTCTTTTTTCCTTTACTGACAAGAAAATGTAATGGATTCAATGTTGCAAAGAATTGAGTTTTGAAAACCCCATAACATGGCACTCTTATTTGTATACATCGATAACCGTTGGCTGACCTGATCATCCAGCCAACTTAACACAAATTGGCCGAGCACCACTCGCATTAAGTCACAACTTAATACAAATGGCCGAGCACCACTCATGATAAGTCACAACTTAACATAAATTTGCCGAGCACCACTCGTATTAAGTCACAACTTAATACAAATGGCCGAGCACCACTCATGATAAGTCGCAACTTAACATAAATTGGCCGAGCACCACTCGCATTAAGTCACAACTTAATACAAATGGCCGAGCACCACTCATGATAAGTCGTAACTTAACACAACTGGTCAAACGCTACTTGCATTAAAACACACCATAATACAACCGATCAGACACTACTTACGCCAATGCCCATCATTTTCAAACAAGAATAGGTGCAACACAAACAACCAAATACTGTTCCATAAGAAAGAAGTTTACAAAAACAACAAACCAAATAAGACCATAACCTTGTCCATAACAAACAAACAAAACACTTGCCCATTACCAAACCAAAAGAGGTTATCTAATAATACCAGTACAACCATATCGAAAAACAAACAAACAACTTACCCATCGGCCTCCACTTTAAGCAACTCCTTCAAACCATCCACTCCAAGCTCTCCCAAACCTAACAATCCCGCATAGTCAAGCGTCACGAATTCTTCCATTGCATCATCAACCTCCTTGGCACACTCAGAGGCTGACCCTCCCTCCCCAGCGTCCGAACCCCCAATCTTCAACTCCTGACGCAGCCCACGCCTACCTGCTTCCTCACCAGCCACATAACTTGTTCGACTGACACGGTTGATCCCATGCATAAATTCGGGAATCAAGAATACCTTCTCCATAATTCTAGCAGCACCCTCCTCCGCAACCCAGTTGAGATCTTTCTCTATTTTCTCCAAGGCAACTCCCTTTTCCCCCAAAAGATGATCTTTCTCGTACAGTTCGGCTTCCACATTCTCTAATCGAATCACTAACCCCTCGTTATCCTAGTTAAGCCTTTCCACCTGTTCCTCCACAGACATCTTCTCCGCAACAAGTATCTCGTATTTATGGTCAAATTGGCGAGCAGCAGACTCCAACCGAGCAATTTGACCCTCCAATTCCATGTTCACTTTGCGTAGATGAGCACTTTCGGCCAGAGCGTTGCGAGCTTCAAGCTTCAAAGAGTCTTGGAGAGAAGAGGAAGCTGACAAACGTTCTATCCTCTTTGCCGCAGCGGCCAAGTAATAAGCAGATTGTGCAGAAGCAAACCTCAAGGTACTCACAAGGTTATCATTCGAAAAATTATCCATCTCGGCCTCTACGGCTGGGGGAAAAGCATGGAGAGCAAAATCAACAGCATTTTCTTGAGGAAACAAGCGGGACCCATTAACAAGCTTCCACTCAGGGACAAACGGCAAAGAGGAAAAATCAATAAACACACGAGTATCCAAAGCCGCACCCCCACTACCACCAGCCCCAGAACCGCCTTCGCCACCGGCATTAGCATCAAAACCACCACTCCCATCACCACCAAAACCTTCCATTCCACCGAAACCAGATAAGACCTTTGGGTCAAAAGACAATTCTTCATCACGATTTCCACCACCAGTACTCTCAGACTCTGCAGAAACTTTCTTACCACTAGCATTTGTTCCTTCATCATCAGGAATCTCTATTATACCAAGGTCATCTTGCTTCAACTTGTTCAACAAATGGCGACGGTTTACCCTTCTAATCAACCTGGTATCTGGAGGATTATCCGACCCTCCCATCGATTCCCACGCCATTTTCCTTTTGTTTGCTAACCGGGCGGAACCCCTTAGAATACCCTATTTACTGTCCTGCACCGTCTCAGAGGACCCCTCACCATCACCTTTTGATAATCCCCCAACCTTTGCATCCACTAAAGGTACACCCCCAGACGTACCTTCCTCAATTTTCTTATCATCCGACTCCTGTATCTCGTTAGCCCGTGTAATAATGTCCGGATTACGAAAGAAGAACGAAGCGGCCACTTTGTCAACCAGATCGACTTCTCGATACTTCAGTTCTCCTTTTCCCCACTCCTTAGCAAGAACATCCTCAAAAGGCACTTTATACAGGGCATCTGCAAAGCAAAAAGGTGAAATAAGAAGAAATCAAAAACAAAAAGTAGGAAAAGGATAATTCATACTTTTTCGCAGTACGTAAAACTCCGGCATCTTCCCTCGCATACGCCATGCCGTACTCAGGCCTCCAACGGGCAGAATGAATTCCGGAAACTCCTCAGGAACGACTCGGAAACCGTTTAGGGTTTTTCACTATTTGCTCTTGATGGGGAAACAATTTAGGAATTTGGTCAGAAGCAGCACCGGTCCGATGATACACCGTGCCAACACGCGAAAGATTAACCCACAACCACTTATCCTGCCAGTTTTTAGGAGAATACTTGGGCTCCGGAATCAGCGTATGAACGGAAGTTCTCCTATAAAAAGAATAATTCTCCCCAGAAGCAGCGAAACGGAAGAAATGCTTAAAAACGTAAAAGTCGGGCACAATACCTATACTATGACACAAAAGCTCGAAAGCCACTATCTTATTGATAGAGTTTGGTGTCAACTGGTGTAAACCAACGTTATTACGGCGCAGAACTTCACCCATAAAGTCTGACGTTGGCAGGCGATATCCGGCGTCGAAGGTTTTTAGATAAACGCCGGTTTTCCCCTCGGGAGGCAAAGAAAACCCTACGTCGGCATTAGGAAGGAGAACTCCATCCTCCGGTTGAAAACCATATCGCTCTACCAGAGGACCATAAACATCGTCAGGAATCTCTTAACGATCGTGTTCCGCCATTCTAAAGATGAAAAGGGGGAGAAGAGAAAAGGAGAGAAGATAGCAGAAGAAAATCAAAAGCAAGCAAGAAAGAGTAAGAGGAAGAGAAAGAAATCGAGAACCCTAAAAGGATATTAATGAAAAGAAAGGGAGCGGGAAATTGAAAACCGTTCCTAATGATGAAAATGAACAAGTCACATCACTCACGTCAACCATAATAACGCCGATTTCCTCGGAAAACGAACCGCCTTTTTCCAATCTTGCTAGTCAAAACTAGACCACGTCATCGCCTTGACTACCAAGACTGGGGGGACTTGATGGTATATCATACAGATTCGCATAGCTTCCCACCAGCACGCCAGCGGCACGACTCGCCAGCATTCAGACAGACAGCCAGCCGCCAGAGGCCTGGCTGGACCTTATCCGGCTCGACAGTAACTAAATGGCTGATTGCCACATGTACCAATGCTAGAACAGCACGTCACCCTGTAACGGTCATCGTGCGAACCATTTAGACACGAACGAATCAGGTGGTCCCCGAGCTACCACCTGGCCAGATGAATGAACCAATCACAGTCAGCACCAGACGATCGACCAATAAGGTAAAGATCCGCTACCAACTGACAAGTGGTCCCCTCGTAGGTATAACGGTATATGATGATCACGCCCTTGGTGAGATGATCATCGCATATTACCACTTACACTTACTTTTTCCCGTACTCTCTCCATACTTTCCGACCACCGTGCTAATTTAACCGTCAGAGCGCCCTCCCGGGATCGCCTCCCGGAGTGCGTCTGACCCTGTTTCTTTATTGTTGTGAGCTCAGGTCAAGGATTCCAGCGTCCAGAAGATCATCCCGAGACTAGAGTTTGCATCAATATATATATATATATATATATATATATATATATATATATATATATATATATATATATATATATATATATATGTATATATATATATGTATATATATATATATATATATATATATATATATATATATATATATATATATATATATATATATATATATATATATATATATATATATATATATATATATATATATATATATATATATTCACTATACTGGTGTCAAGCCTCCAAGGCTAGTGAGCCTATATCCTCTTAATAATGGCTAAAGTCTTTAGGCTGGTGAAAAACCTATATATTCACGAGAATGGTGTAAAGTCTCCAAGGCTAGAGAGCCTATATCTTCTTAAGATTGGTGGAAAGTCTCAGAGGCTGATGTAAAGCCTTCACTTCTATTGGCGACATAGTATAAGGTTGGTGAAAAGCGTTAGTACTAGATAATTATTTCCTTGATTGATGAATTCAACAAACTGACGTATTATATTAATGGTGTTTGATTATGTCAAGTGATTATATATTTATAGTGATTTGTTATCTTGTTGTCACATATGTTACTCACTAAGCATAAAGCTTTTGTGTTTTATTTGGTGGATATCATAGGAGTAGTAGCATCAAAGGTAAGGCGATTCGAGACGTGTGAGGGTCCAGATACTGCATAGCTTTTGCATTTTGACAAAGTGTTTGTATACATGGCTCGTTCATAGGACTTTGTCTTTTGTATATTTTATACATGATCTTTTGATCTAACTTGTAACATGTGACATCCGCCAAATATGGATTCGGGTCAACCCAACCCAATTGGAAATTTAATAAACCCTACTCAAGATCACTTGATGCTAATAGGATCAAAACCCATACACTACGATATAAATTGACATTAATAACAATATAGCATAGTATAACGTTATAACTATAATCAAATTAAATTATGATACCATATTAAAATCAAATCAAAGTATGATGCTCTAATTAAATTAAAAGAATCAAACTTGAATGCTATAATTAAACTTCAAATAAAAGTAGATTGTTATAATCAAATAATTGATAACCCATCTTTTATAAAACTCTATTTTTATAAACTCTACATTAAATTTTATAAAACTCTTATATTAATTAGTGTGTGATATAAAATATTATTGTGTTAGTGGAAAATTATGAAGACCACCAAAAGCAAAGACAAAATATACACATCTCACCTAGTTATTCTCATGGTCTCCCACTCACATCTCCCATCATCTTTCTTTTCCTTTTATTTCTCCCAACACATTATTCTCATCACCACTCAATTCCTCTCTATTCTTTCTCTCACTCTCAATTTCGAAATTCATCCAAGAAAGCTCCATATTTCAGCCAAGCAATTCATTATACTCAAATCTTCATCCCTCTTGAAGCATTCATCAATGTATGTTGTTAAAAGTCTCAAATTCATGAATGAAACAAATTAAATCCACCAAACTATCTAAAACTCATTTTATGTATAAACCTTATTTTTTTTTCAGAATCCCATCAATAAAAGAAGAAGTTCTGGAAATATTCAGAAAATAACTTATTTTTATCTAATTACTATAATTATTGCAATAAAATTGGGCAATAATTCACATAAAATACTTTTTGCAGTCAATAAATTCTGAGAAAATTCTGGGATGACCCATACATTGAGAAAAATAATTTATGAAGTTTCATGCATTTATATTACTCTTTTATGCTTATTTTGTATTTTATTTTGTTGAAGATAAATAAATAGAAAAATATAGTTATGAATGTCAAAAACTAGATTTTATATTTTTCACAACTTATTAACATTATAAAGACTTTACAGATGTTTTTAAGAATTGTTACTTATTTTTCCCGATTTAATGATTGTTTAATGGTTTAAATTGATAATAAATAGCTACACATGTCCGAAAATTATAAAACCTTATCAGAATATCATATATTACATATTAAACATAAATAAAAAGTTTAATGAATTTCCCTTAATCGTTTACTATTATTTATGATTTTATTGCTTAATTAATAATCAAACATATAAGAAATATTTCCCATAGTAACAAGTATCCAAAACCCTTACAATAGGCTCTATGTCATGTTAGAAAACTATGGTTAATGTTCCAGAATTTTTGGGGATCATTTATTATTTTTCCCGGATTTTGTTGTTGTTTAATCATTAAAATATTAAATAATTACTAAAATAGTTCAGAAAAATATAACAATTTTACAGTAATTACTATTGTATGAAATAATGATTTCCTAATAATTTCCAAATTTTTCAATACTGTTTACTATTTAAAACAATTTTCCTAAGTATTTAAGCATGTAAAATGCATTTTTAATGATTATTTCATATAAATAATTGTTTATAATATATGAAATCTGTAAATACTTATAATTGGGAAAGTTATTATTTTAATAAAAAATTATTAAAGTCTTGGCTAAATTGAAAATATAAATTAATTATGCAAAGTAATTAATTCAATTTAAAATTCATTTAACAAATTAATACCTTAATATTCAAATCAAAATGGATTATTGTTAATTCATCTAATATAAGAATATGTGTCTACTTATTTTTATTAATACTTCATTCCCGTTTAGCTGTTCCTAAGCCAAAACTATTAATTATATAGGTTCTACGTCATTTTGACCCGGGCCGTCTACCATACGACACGTACATTCTGTTTTGGACTAATGTGAGTAATCTACCCCATATTTTATAATTTTCAATACTTTTGGGGTGTACATGTGGTTCTAATATGTTCCAACTTCACTTTACTATTTTATCACAATTGAGACATTGTTGGGACATTTATACGTGAATCATTATTTGTATAATTATTGTTTGTTTATGCTACATGTACTTGTAGTGTATTACCATTTTTAGTCTAATCTCAATGACTATGCCTGTATTCTTGAGGTACGTTATGGACAATAATAGCGCTATTGGGTTGACCACCCCGCCTTGGGACGCTAAGGTGATTGATCGCACGTGGTTGAGTGTGTATGATGATTAGATGCTCCATCCTATATATATATGTATATATATATATATATATATATATATATATATATATATATATATATATATATATATATATATATATATATATATATATATATATATATATATATATATATATATATATATATATATATATATATATATATATATACATATGTATATATATATATATATATATATATATATATATATATATATATATATATATATATATATATATATATATATATATATATATATATATATATACATATGTATATATATATATATATATATATATATATATATATATATATATATATATATATATATATATATATATATATATATATATATATATATATATATATATATATATATATATATATATATATATATATATATATATATATATATATATATATATATATATATATATATATATATATATATATATATATATATATATATATATATATATATATATATATATATATATATATATATATATATATAGGGTGAGGTGATGACTTATTGTTGTTGTTATCATTTGTTAATCAATTTTTGATTTATAAACCGTTATCTCAATAACACTTGCTTGCTGACTTCAAAAGAAAACAAATTTCAAATTATAAAAATTTCAAACTCACAATTTTCTTTAATAAAACTAGATTACTCACCAACTCTCGTAGTTGACCTGTATTACCCATGATGCAAATTTGAAGAATGAAGTTGATGAAAAGTAGGGTGTACCTTAGAAACCCACAAGACTATTTAAATTTGATGTAATAAATGTTGTTCGTATTTGGATTTGTATTTGTATGTTGTGGATCTTGTTTGCATACTTAGTACTTAATTGAATCTAATCATATTATAACATAGTTGTCATGAGACTTTGAACAATATATCACGCCTTGATCGATTCCGCCAAGGATTGGGGTGTGACAGAATGGTATCAGAGCCCTTGACTATAGGGAATTAGGTTAATTTCCTTGACCTAGTCTATAGCCTCTAGGATCCTCTCGTATTCTAGTTTATAAAATGCACACACAACTGCATGTAATTCGCACTTAGAAAATCCTAGGAATACCTTTGTGTGCTAACTGCTCCCTTATGTGCTTACGTATTACTCCTGACACTTATATGTGTGCATACACTTGTGAATTTTCTCCTCTTTCTCGAAAATCACACACATACTCAAGTGGTATAAAAAAATTGTATATGCATATATATTCCTTAGAGCTCATAGGAAATTCAAAGTCATCCACTCTAGTTGGGTAGGATCATAGTAATGGACGCGTAGTAACTGGAAGGGGGAGGTGCCGGTAGCCCGAAAGTCCTGACTAGGTAAGCATTTGTATACATCCCAACCGAGGGACCAGTTTGCTTACCTGGGGAACAAAGGCGAGAGTTCCCAAACCTATAGGCCAAAGCGCGTCATTTACATTACTTTTGAGCCATCAAAATACCCGACCTTATCAAAACGTATCCGAAAGGATACACTCCAAAATGGCCAACTCATTGGACTATTAAGTTCCCTAATGGGCCTAGAAGTGGGAAAAACATGTGAAAACTTAGTACTGTGGGGGCCCACGCAAGTGCTACATGCTTCACATTTAGTACCCATGAAAAGCCCAAAAGGTGCCCAGCACTCCTAACCATGGCCCAACAAGTGTTTTACAATCATTTTACCCAACAATGTCTACCAACTTAATTTCCATAATCAATTTACAAATAACTCACAAGTCCATATGCGTGTTTCTCGTAGATGGCATTACGACCCCCATACCCTGCTCGCAACAACCGAAGGCTAGCCGCCCTTATCGCCAAGGAGGTAGCAAACGTCATCCCAACAATTGCAACCCAACTTCATGCTCTTCAGCCTCAAGCTCCAGCAACCACTCCTCGTTGCTCATTTAAGCACTTTCGTAACTGCAATCCGCCTTACTTCAAAGGCATCGATGGTGCCACCACATTCCTCAAATGGATCGAAGAAATGGAGAGTACTTTCATCCACAGCGAGTGCCCTGAGGACCTGATGGTCCGTTACGCTACAGGGTGCCTCCAAGGTCATGCTCTCACGAGGTGTGTTAATGCTAAAATCATATAGTTGACCAACTCGTAGTTTGATGTGTTAGGATTGTAATGTCAAACTCTTTATTTTGATGGAATGTTAGTACTTTCATATTAATGTTCTAAGGAATGAACAAATGGTTATATCTCGGATAAGTTGTGTTCTGAATAATCTTGCAATCATCCGAAATCCAGCCTTGGATTTCGGAACTCCAAAGATCTCAAGATCAGAAAGTACACTACTCAGAAGAAAGAGTTCGGAAGACCACACTTTGAACTAACTTAAAAGATCAAGACAAACATGACCATATTTCCAGGATACTCTGATTCAGAACTGCCAGGACTCCGAAATCCACTCAGGATTTCGAACTATCAATATCAACAAATCAAAGGAAATATCATACTTAATCATTCAACAAAGAAGACTGGAGATCAGAAGAACATCTAGAAGATAAGGCAAAGGATAAGCACTCCAACGTATAGGATATAATTAGACTAGATCAGGCGTGGCTCCCTAAAAGCATGTCTGTTGTACTTAGAATATTATTATATTATAGACAAGCCACCCTAGTCTGACATTGTATTATTATATTAGTTTCACCTTTCTTATCTGACTGAAGAGAGACGTGTTGTCTCCTCTTCAGTCCATAGGTCTTTATCCAAAGGTCCTCCCTTAATCTATAAAAGGGAGACCAAGTCCATCCTCAGTCTTCCTGAGTTTGAGAGATCTTATGTAACACTTTCACATTTATCAATACAATCTCTCATTCCATCAACTCTCGTGTTCTTATCTGCATCTCTTATCTTTACAGTTCTAGTATTCTTATTTCTATGTCTTTACATTTCCAAGTTATATAACTATTATATCATATTGTTTATTGTTGAGCTAGTAAGATCCATTCTAAGTATTACCCCTTCATTATAATTCCGCATCCATCTCAAGTCTTCGGACTTGTCCACCTCCGAAACTTCCAGTCTCGGATCTTTACTTTCCGCAATCTTACTTTCCGCATTTACTTAGAATAAAATGGTGACAACAATTGGTATCAGAGCCTGAATAGTTGTCTATAAGATTCTAAGTGCCTAGTTTGCTCAAAATCCTGGCTGTAGCAACAACCTTGAATCCTCTGTGGATGATTGCATACTATTATAGCTTAAACTCTCAAAACTCTCTCTTTCATTTCAAAACAGTTCCGAATCTTCTCTTCACAGTTTCCAAAATGCAGATGAACTACTCTCTGAACGTTGCTAACAGTGTCGGAGGATCCAATCGAGCTCATATACTCATTCCTACTGAGTATAATGGCTGGGCATCTCGTATGCGCAACTATCTCAAAACCAAGGGAAAAGACATCTGGCGTTCTATTGAATAAGGACCTCATCTTCCAATTTACAACCCTAGACCCGACACTGCTGAAGAGGCTCTAGGTGGTACTTCTCAACCAAGGTTAACTCCCCTGGACATTGAGAAAATGGACAACGACCAAATTGCTTTCACAGAAATACAATGTGGAATCCCTCCGGAGCTCTTTGATCTCATACAAAACTGTACAACAGCCCAATAGATTTGGGTTCTCTTACAAAACATGTTCTTAGGAACGGAGGAAGCAAAAGATCAAAAACTTGTTTCAAGTCTCTCAGAATACACCCATTTCTCAACATTTGCCAGAGAATCACTGAGACAGGCATTCACCCGGTTCTCTATAATTGTCACCAGACTCCTAAGTTCAGGAGCAGAAAGAACCAATCAGGAAATCAATCTCCGATTTCTTGAAGGACTTGGAAAAGACTGGGTGCTTGTCAAAATGATTCTTCAAGACTCTGGAAAGTTAAAAACTTTCAACATGTATCGACTATACAACAATCTTATTGGGAAAGAACATGATATAAAAGGCAATCAACAACAACAACAACAACTGGGTGGACCTTTGGCTTTAGTCGCTGAGCACAACTATCCGACAATGGGCAACACTCCTCAACAACTGACACAGTATCAGCAAGCAACTCATTAGCAAATCAACCCTAACACCTCTACACCTCAGATCATTCCTACTCAATATTTACCACAAACTCAGCAACCAAATCCTATACCCTCATACCACCCCTCTCAACCACAAATCTCTTACCCTTCACACTATCAAACCCCGACAATACAATACCAATCATCTCCAATCTCACAACCCTCCATTCAATCTAAGACTCCAACCCCTGCACTTCTAGCTCTAGTGCAAACTACTGAATCATACTAATCTGAATATGACGAAGCTGAAGAAGCTGCCTACCAACATGAGATTGTTATGATTAGTCAGAAGTTCCACAGAATACCATCCTACTCTAGTCCAAAGAAGAACTTCCATTCCTCTAACCAAAATACAGAATATCAACCCAGAAACAACCATCAGAAAGGATATCAACAAGCTAGTCAAAATCGTTACTATCCGAAACCAGAAGATCAACAACAGGAGAAACCAAAGGCAACCCCAACCGCCAACACTAATCAAACACACACTCCTGAAAAGACGGAATCAGAAGTAATCAAATGACACAACTGTGGAGGTCTATGGCACTATGCTGCTGACTGCAGAGCTCCGAGGAACTATCCGAAGGCAAAAGAAAAAGAAAAATTCAAAGCATTTGTCGCATCTGGAAACGTCGAGATCTGGTCTTCCGGAGATAATGATGAGCATTTTAAGAACAAGCGAAAAAGAGGAAAAGGGTTCGCAGAATGTATGATGGTGCAAGCAAACCAAGAAACTTCAATCCCAGGGTTAGCAAACTCCAAACATCTTAAAGATACTGCTGAATCCTCATCCTCCTACATGCCAAAGAACTATGCTTTTATGGTCAACCACAAAACTGGCAAAGGAGTGAGTATCATCGAACAGGTACGTAACATGCTTCATACACATCAGATTTACTCTAATAATCTAGAACCTGCTGACAACGCCTAGTAATATCATATATTTTAGTCGTTGTTGAGCCCTATTCTTAGTGAAATTATATCATATATCTACTGGTATTCTCACTTTTCGTGCCAGCACTTGTTTGGAAAGAAATAATGAAAACAGGGACTAAAAGCGTGCAAGTTGGAAGAAGTTTGAAGATCAAGGCAAAATCAGGAAAATACGCACGCGTGCCGTAGAAATCATCAAGGCGCGACGCGGTGATGAGGCGGTGGAACACATTCAAATTCCGAAGAAACGAGGATAAACCCCTACGCGCGACGCGGGATCCATAAAAGCGCAGTGTGGTCTCGAGATTTTTGCAACTATAATTAGAGGCTTTTATGTCGAAAAAACGAGCGAAGACCTGGTGTAGAATCGACCCCCAAGGCTCTTTGACTCCGAGATTCAGCTTCAAGAACCATCTTTTGGTATTTCTATGTTTTTATCTTTAATTTTCATTTTAGTTCAATAGTTGGTAATAGTGGCTAGTATCTTTGGGAGTGACAACCATTGATATTTAGTTCTAGTTTCTGTTTTTGGACCTTTTGGTTACTGTTTTGTACCATTGGATCTTAGTTTAAGTTAATGAATCATTTGGTTACAAGTAATTGCTTCTTTTCGATATTTATGCTTGCTATTGGATTGTGAATGTTTGTTTTGTGTTTGGATGCTTGAATGACCTTGATTGGACTGATTTCCCTTGCTGATTTCAGTGACCAACTAGGGTTAGCTTTTTGGTTTGAACTTAGCCAGTGACTGTTCATTTGGACTTTAGTTATTGGTTTAGTTTATGCTTTGTTTGTGTTGATGTTTGAATTGCCTTTGTTTGCTTCTAAATTGGAGATGTACTTCTGATTTTAGTAAGTGACTAGGTTTGGTTGATAGTTTTAGTTTAGTTTATGCTCTTTGGGATTGATAGTCAAAGGTTAGGAACTAGGTCCTCTGACTGTAGCGTGACACTGCAGTTGGTAATCTGTCACCTGTCTCGACCACGTAACTCCTGTGGATCGACCCTGACTTCCACTGTGCTAAGTGAGAGTGAGGTATTTTTTCTTATTTTTGACCGCATGACGACCGCTGCGATGTCACCTTCTCTAGAAAAAATATCTAACACTTGTGCAGATGCCTTAGCTGCATATCAGCAGGTTCTGGAAGAAAGGGATGATGGATATGACGAAGTGATAAAGTTGAAGAATAGGCTAGAGGATAAGAAATTATTTTGTGATAAACTTACTGCTGATTTGAAGATCGAACAGACTTCTAGGACTTTGTTAGAAAATTCAAATCAACTTTTGACATCGCAAAGGGATTTAGCCCGAAGCGATAATGTAAGACTAAACAAATTAGTAGATCAGTTGTATCATGCAACGGGGATGTCATTCATTCCCCCGGTTTCAGAATTTCACATTGGGAGCACGAGTGCTACTGGTGGTGCAGCTTCAGCCCCTGCACCTATACCTTCATGCACTCCGTCGTCGATTCCACCATTTCAAACTTTATCCCAACCTCAATCCACAAACCCATTTACATCTGCCATGTCTTGGGGAGCGCCGACCCGTGATGGCACCCCAGTATCTAGACAGCAGACACCTATTTCCCAACCCATTTCTCAACCAGCACCAGTACTTTTTAAACCTCAAACCACATTCCAACCTATACCACCGCAACAACAATACCAGTAACCACCTCAGCAGCAGTACCAGTATCAAGAGGCTGAGGAGAGATATGATGAAGAAGACGAAGGATGGGTTCCAACAGCACCACAGCAACCATGGGACCGAGGTCGGGGACCTCCAAGAAGAGCACAGCAGCATCAACCACTACAAGGTCAGCAGAGATATAATGATCATCACTTTTACAGTAATCCTGTTCAACCCTTGTATTTTGCACAACCGAGGGGGCAATCGATTGCATCGCACTTCCAGCCACGGGAGTACGATGACTCGTCGCCCATTTACATTCCTGATGATATAGAATCTCAAGTAAAAATTAGGCCCCAGTTGATAGGAATATTAACTCAATTTAGAGGTTATAAGAGTGATGATCCATACAATCACTTGTATGAGTTCATAGCTATCGCAAATGCTAATACTCCTAGACACACCAATAGGGATACTTTTAGGTTAAGACTATTTCCTTTCACATTAAAGGATAAGGCCAAATACTGGTTCACATCTCTTCCACCTAATAGTATCACTAGTTGGGACCAACTTAAGGCAAAGTTTCTACAAGAATTCTATCCAGTTAGTAAAACCACAGAAGTTAGGCGCGCAATTCAAAACTTTCAGCAGAATCCTGGAAAGGCTTTCCACGAAGCGTTTGATAGATTAAAGGAGTTACTGCGTTCATGTCCGCACCACGAGGTTCCTAGATGGCAGTTAGTGAAGTTTTTCTTTGAAGGAGTAAGTGAGACGCATCAGGAAATGATAAATGCCTCATCAAGTGGGACATTTATGTGGCAAGAGCCAGAGGATGCTTGGAAGTTCTTAGAGCAGTTAAGCTTAGGATCTAAGGTCAGTGGATCCATGAAGGACAATACAGTCTACGTAGAAAACATTGAAGAAGAAAATAAGTGGAAGACAGAAATGCAGAAGGAGCTCAGTGCTGTGACTAAGAAGTTTAATCAAATGCTCGCGAGGTTTCAAAAAGAGAAGGGAGCATATGTATTGCATGGGCAAGTTATATGTAATACATGTGGTGAAATAGGACATAATCACAATGAGTGCTCGATGACTCAGGAGGAAATTAGTCAAGTGCATGGGTATGGTCAATTCCATAATGCACCACGACCATTCCGAAACAATCAGCAGCGAGAGGTGAGACAACCACCAGTGAGACAGCAGCAGATGCAACCTACGCTTCCAGTAGGAAGCATGAACATTGGCATACAGGAAATTTTTGGAATGTTAGTTAAGCTTCAGGAAGTGGAGGATGCCAATTCAAAAGCAATTCTGAGGATAGGGGAGTTGATCATTTAGATGGAGGAAGATAAAGCACAAGAGAAGGCACAACCGTCGAAAGTGCAAGTGAATGAAGTCATCACACTCAGGAGCGGGAAGAAAGTGGATAACAAGGTTGCAGCTCCACCAGTAGAAGAAGATAGTGATGTAGAAATAATTTTTGATGAAAAAGAAGAGCTGGAAAAGGAAAAGGAAAAGAAAAAGAGGAAGGAAGAGCAAGCAAAGCAGAAGAAACAAACAAGTACATGGGAGAAGGGGGAAACGAGTGGGACAGTTCCTTTCCCCACGGCTTTGGAAAAGCCAGAGAAAAGACCATATGGGAAGAAGGGACCGCAAGCAGAAGATATGTGGGAACTGTTTAGTCAAATCAAGGTTAACATTCCATTAGTTAAACTCAGGAGCGGGAAGAAAGTGGATAACAAGGTTGCAGCTCCACCAGTAGAAGAGGATAGTGATGTAGAAATAATTTTTGATGAAAAAGAAGAGCTGGAAAAGGAAAAGGAAAAGAAAAAGAGGAAGGAAGAGCAAGCAAAGCAGAAGAAACAAACAAGTACATGGGAGAAGGGGGAAACGAGTGGGACAGTTCCTTTCCCCACGGCTTTGGAAAAGCCAGAGAAAAGACCATATGGGAAGAAGGGACCGCAAGCAGAAGATATGTGGGAACTGTTTAGTCAAATCAAGGTTAACATTCCATTAGTTAAACTTATCAAGGAAGTTCCTGCTTATGCAAAATTTCTCAAGGATATGTGCATTCACAAAAAGAATATTTTATCCCATTTGCCTAAAATGATTAGTTTTCCTGAGAATGTAAGTTCTATGATGCATTGCCTCCCAAGATGAAGGATCCTGGGGTTCCTCTCATCTCTGTTGACTTAGGTGATGTGCATATTAAGAGAACTCTGTTAGATTTAGGTGCGAGTGTGAACATTTTACCGGGACAACTCTTTGACAAGTATGACTTCGGTACTCTAAGATCTATAGATGTAATTCTTCAGCTTTCTGATAAGTCTACAAAGATTCCTAGGGGAATGTTGTCAGATGTTATCATTAAGGTGAGAGAATTTTACTACCCAGCAGATTTCTTAGTTCTGGATACTCGTCAGGCGGCCAATGGAGAACAACCGACAATCATCTTAGGGCGACCCTTCTTGGCCACGGCTAATGCAAACATCAACTGTCGTACGGGGGAGATGGGGATTCCTTTGGGCATCGGCAAACTAAGATCAACATTTTTAATGCCAAAGGTAGTACCATGGAGGATGAAGAATGCTACCAGGTGGACATCATAGATGAGTTAGTGCAGCAGTATACGCCAGAAGTGTTACATCAAGAGGTGATGGAGACTCAAGAAGAAGGAGAGGCTGAGCAGGAAAAGCAAGAAGAAGCAGTAGTTAAGGACAAAGGCACGAAGTATGAGGAATTCGCGCACATAGAGAAGTTGCCGACAGAAATTCCCAAGACGTTAAAACCATCATTGCAGGAACCACCAAAGCTAGAATTGAAACCATTACCAGCTCATTTAAAGTATGCCTTTCTGGGAGAAAATGATACTTTGCCAGTGATTTTAGCAGCAAACTTAACAGAGGGACAAGAAAAGGAATTACTCAATATATTGTCCAAGCATAAGGAGGCTATTGGTTGGATAATCGCATATTTAAAAGGAATTAGCCCAACCACATGTATGCATCGAATCATCACAGAAGAAGGAGCTAAACCTGCCAGAGACACGCAGAGAAGATTGAATCCAAATCTGAAGGAAGTTGTGAAAAAGGAAGTTCTAAAGTGGCTGGATGCTGGGATCATATATCCGATCTCTGATAGTGAATGGGTCAGCCCGACACAGACAGTGCCAAAGAAATCTGGAATAACTGTTGTGGATACTAAAGATGGTGACAAAGTTTCCACAAGACCCGTGACCGGATGGAGAGTATGTATCGACTACCGAAAACTCAATGCCGCTACATCCAAGGACCATTTTCCTTTACCATTCATCAATCAGATTGTGGAAAAATTAGCTGGACAGAAGTATTATTGTTTCTTGGACTGCTATTCTGGGTATAATCTGATTGCCATTCACCCGGAGGATCAAGCAAAGACCACATTCACATATCCATATGGTACTTTTGCGTTCCGCAGAATGCCATTTGGGTTGTGCAATGCTCCCGCTACATTTCATCGGTGTATGATGGCGATATTCTCCGACATGATTGGTGACGCTTTGGAAATCTTCATGGATGATTTCTAGATTTTTGGATCAACATTTGAATCCTGCTTGAGTCAATTAGAAAAGGTGTTGCAAAGATGTGTTGAGTCTAATCTGGTTCTTTCTTGGGAGAAAAGCCATTTCATGGTTAGAGAAGGAATAGTTTTAGGTCATGTGGTTTCTGAGAGGGGATTTGAGGTAGATCGTGCTAATGTTAAGGTTATTTCCACATTGCCACCCCCGACTTCCTTGAAAGGGGTTAGATCTTTTCTAGGTCATGCTGGTTTTTACCGTCGATTTATTAAGGATTTTAGTACTATCTCCAAACCTCTTTGTGCCATTTTGTTGAAGGACACACCATTTATTTTTGATGAAGAATGTGTAAAAGCATTTAACATTTTAAAAAATAAATTGGTCGAGGCCCCCATCCTAAAACCTCCTGATTGGACCCAAGCTTTTGAAATTATGTGTGATGCTAGTGATTATGCTGCTGCTGCAGTATTAGGTCAAAAGATTGATAGGAAACCAGTAGTTATATGCTATGCTAGTAAAACTTTTTCCGAGGCTCAATTAAATTACACAACCACCGAAAAAGAGTTACTTGCTGTAGTATTTGCATTGGACAAGTTCAGGTCCTACATCTGGGGATCCAAGGTGGTGGTGTACACTGACCACAGCGCTGTTCGACACCTGCTAGCGAAAAAGGAGTCTAAACCAAGATTGATCAGGTGGATACTTCTGTTGCAAGAATTAGATGTGGAAATCAAGGACAAGAAGGGAGCAGAGAATGTAGTGGTAGATCATCTTTCTCGACTGCCAGCTGAAGGATTGGAAGTAGGAATTAAGGGTTCATTCCCAGATGAGCAGTTGCTGGAGCTTACTGGAGCTCCATGGTATGCAAATTACGTGAATTTTCTGGCCACAGGAGCAATACCAAAACATTAGACCAAACAAAGGAAAAAGCAGTTCCGCATATATGCAAAGAGATTTATTTGGGACGACCCTGACCTTTTCAAGGTAGGTGAGGATCAAATAATTCGTCGATGTGTGCCTGATAGCGAAATCGAGGAGGTATTGGGACATTGCCATGCGTCAGCATGTGGAGGGCATTTTAGCGGCAATAAAACATGATATAAGGTTCTCGAATCTGGATTGTACTGTCCAACAATCTTCAGAGACGCACATAAAACTGCTAAGGAATGCCTCAACTGCCAACAGCTGGGAAACATATTGAAAAGGGATCAAATGCCCTTAAACCTAATTTTGGTAGTGGACATTTTCGATGTTTGGGGAATTGACTTTATGGGTCCATTTCCCACGTCACATGGTTATGTTTACATTCTGGTAGCAGTGGATTATGTGTCTAAATGGATCGAGGCAGAGGCAACCCGCACGAATGACCATCATGTGGTGTGTAAATTTGTCAAGAAAAACATTTTCACCAGGCATGGAGTTCCACGTGTGATCATAAGTGACGGAGGGTCCCATTTCAAGAATTTTAAATTTGGAAGGCTGCTAAAGCACTATGGGGTGAATCATCGGATTACAACACCTTATCATCCTCAGACGAGCGGCCAAGTGGAAGTGTCCAATAAGCAGATAAAAGAAATTCTTCAAAAGACTGTCAAAACCGACAGGAAAGATTGGTCACTAAGGTTAGATGATGCGTTATGGGCATATCGAACTGCTTATAAGACACCGATCGGAACCACTCCGTACCGGTTGATCTACGGAAAAGGCTGTCACTTGCCTGTGGAACTCGGCAACCGAGCCTTATGGGCAATCTAGCAAGTGAATATGGATTACACTGAAGCTGGAAAAGAACGGAAATTACAACTGTCCGAGTTGGAGGAGCTACGAGACGAAGCATACGAGAATGCGGCTACATACAAGTCGAAAATGAAGCGGTATCACGACGCTAAGCTCAGGCTGAAAACTTTTGAAGTTGGACAAAAAGTGTGGCTGTACAACTCGCGGTTGAAGATGTTTCCCGGGAAACTGAGGAGTAAGTGGAATGGTCCCTACAAAGTGGTTATTGTCACAGATTATGGTGCAATAGAGATTTGAGATTTCAAAGGCGGGCAACCGTTCATAGTCAATGGACATAGGCTCAAACCCTATGTCATTGCGGGCACGTTTCAGAAATTGGAAGTGGAAATTGTGGAATTCGTGACAGACAGTCCTGTGTACACGTCATAAGTCAGGTAAGTGCATGTCCGGCTGAAGACGTTAAACTTAGCGCTTGTCGGGAGGCAACCCGGTCATCATGTGTATATTTGCATTATTTAATAGGTAACAATTACACCCAATTGGTCACAGTAAGAAAAGAACAAGTGTGGGGTCATTTTGGTAATTTTGCA
This sequence comes from Cichorium intybus, assembly GCA_023525715.1. Taxonomy (NCBI): domain Eukaryota; kingdom Viridiplantae; phylum Streptophyta; class Magnoliopsida; order Asterales; family Asteraceae; genus Cichorium; species Cichorium intybus. The sequence goes on along the minus strand of CM042012.1, from coordinate 105,918,311 downwards.
ACACCGCGACGCGGAATCTTAGGATCCGCGCCGCGCGTGTTTAGTTTTTGCGATTATAATTAAAATCAGATTTTTATACGCGACGCGGATAGAAGCTTCCCGCGCCGCGGTCTTATCTTAATTTGAATTTAAAGATAATCACCAAAAACAGAGTTTGAACTCCATTCCAAAATCTCCACACCTGTATATAATCCAAATTGATCAATTTGTTGCATTCTATACCGTGACGAATCTTTTAGTACAATCAGCTCATCTGCATCGTTGTTTTCTTCTCAGCAAATCAAGTAAGTACCCTCTTTTCTTCTCCTTTCTTTAGAGTCTTGAACTTTGACTAAATGCCTCTGTAATTCGTAATGTCGTAATTATCTGATAAAATTGATAGTAAATTAGGTTTAAACTGTTGTACTCCACAAAACCCACTGTTTAGAATTAAGTTATATGGTTTGGAATGGACATAGTCTATGATTTTTGCGTTGAACTCGTTCGCCGCGCCACGGCCGGTTTCAGATCACGACGCGTAATATGAATATTCTTATGGCGCGTCGCGGTATGTCATGTCCGCGCCGCGTCGAACGTCAAACAGTGCAGTAATTGTCAATTTTTATGATTTCTGCAGGCACGATGTCTTCCTCCGCAAGTTCTGAATCAATTGACTAGAACTCCTTGGCTACAGGAGTTAAAAGAACACTTGCTTATAGCTTCTACAATCGCCGATCAGTGCAGCAACACAAGAGGATTCTTCCCGCCCGGCCGGTCAACTGAGAGTTGACCAAGGAATCGAGAATCATGGATCATTTACAAGATTGGTTAGTCCAAGGGGGCTACGAGAATGGCGAGCTTACCTACACATGTCGGGCCATTGAAAACGTGGTTCACATGGAAGAACTTTTTATCGAGAAGTCCTCTTGCAATTTCTTGCAAGCTACCACTTTGATAATCAGCCACTAGGGATGGACACTGAAGAGATGGTTCAATTTCGGTTGGGTAATCACAACCGGAGCTGCAGTCTACGGGAATTTGGTTTTCGAATCAGGCTGTATACACAGGAGGAGTTAAAGGCATCGGGGTTCGACCCATTCCACCGACGTGCTAACTATGACGCCGATGATTCCTTCTCACCTGCTGACTATTGGAGTACCATATCATCGATGCGGTATCACGAGAATACCGTACGCGAGGGGCTGATGCATCTCCCGGCGTATCGAATGTTGCATCGGTTGATATCGACTATGATCTGGCCTCGTGCGGACGAGGAGCGGGTTTTACCACGTGAGCTACATCTCATGTGGTGTTTGACACGGATGCTCCAGACGTGCAACATTCCGTATTTCGTGGCTGACTACTTCAAACAGATCACAGACGCACCATTGAAGCAAATCGCTCTCGGTGGCAGACACTATGTAATGAGGCTGGCCCAATCCTACGGGTTGCTATCCGAGCACACCACCTGTGGATTAACAATCGTTCACCCAGTCCCCTTCAATCCGCCGACCACCCTCTCCCGAGATGTGATTTATGTTGACGATGGGATCACAGCAACCGAGCGATCACCATTTCTAGTATTGAGGGCCGAGCCATCGACTTCCAAAAAGCGATCGCGGGTGACTATCAGTTTACCCCGAGGACTCTCTCCGGCCACCATGGAGTCAAGATATTTGGCCGATGAAGTGAAGGCGGTTCAAAAAGCCTTGCAGACCCACGGACGGGAACACCAGGTTCAAGCGATGGTGATGCATGAGGTTGATAGGCGTACTAAAAATAGACACGCCCAACTCCTTTGGCTGTCAGAGTGCGTTATCAACTTCATCAATGGGTCTCAAAATCCTATTCAAGGCCCCCAGCCACAGGATGTTGAGGAAGAGGAAGAACCGATAGAAGACGAGGAGAAAGAACCTATGGAGGATGAGGAGGACGATACAACACACAGTTAGGGGTGAAGTAATTATGTTTTTGCATTTTTTTTAAGTTAAAGTGTTAATTTTAGGTTAATTTTGAACTTGTTGATAAAAAAGTAGTTAAATGTTAGGTCAAGTGCTTTTAGATGAAAAATAAGCCATTTTCAGGCTTTTAGGAAGTAATAAAAGTAGTCGTTTTTGTGTTGAATCTGCTATTGTGAGTGTTTGAAATTTGTACAATCTGCTGAAATTAACGCGCCGCGGCACCCTCACAAGGCGCGACGCGGTCATTTCCTATTTGACGGTAGTTTCAACTCTCGTAATTACCGCGATGCGCGCACTTCAATCACGCGCCGCGGCTATCCGCAACACATAAAAGTTAGTTGCTGTACATTTGTTGTTTTTGTTTCTAGTTGTTTATATTCTGTTTGCATTTGATGTTTTTGTTGAGTCATGCATGTTATACCAAAAATTGGAAGAGTTGTTCCAAGCAAGTGTGGGGTCACCGTGCCCCCTCCACTTGCTTTGACTACCGGCGTGTTCACTGTTGCGCTACAACTCCAGAATGCGAAATCGAGGACCTTTTTGTTCGTATTTTGTACCTGTGATACCGAGAACCAACCAAGGGATCTACCGTCCAAAGGGGTAACTCTTTCTCCCTTGTTCTAAATAATTTTTGTACAACGAGGACGTTGTACAATTTTAAGTGTGGGGTGTGGACGGTCGAAAGAGTAGTTAGTTTTTTTGAATTTTTTGCAGAAATGACCGATTTTCAAAATTTTTAGCAACTTTTTCAAAATTTTTATTAGATTATAATTTTGAAATGAATAGTTTGTGATTGTTTATAGCATTAGTATTTTCGAGAGATACTATGTAGTTGTGATCATGCTATTAGTTGAGTCAACTAAGTTGAGTTTTAGGAGTTATAAGATTGGATTGTTTTAGGATTGGAATTTAGGAAGGAATTATCAATCAGTGACCTTTGTTGTTCGAGTCGGTAGGTCTAAAATGGGTGGGCCTTACGCACCTTGCCACCTAAGATCGTCTGGTCTGGGATGGTATTTCTGAAAGCTCGTGTAACATCCGTGTGTTGGGCCTAGGAGTTTTGACCTTAAATCGACAAAATAAAAAGTTTACGACTTCAAAGATTTATTTCAAATATCAATTATACCTAGATAAGTAAACAAAATTCTGAATATACCAGATGCTTGATAATCACTTTCTTGGAAATCCCTACGTATTTCATATGTACCTTGAAAACATTATCATTTTATAAGATTTTATATATCTATCATCATTTTGATGTTTACTTATTTGTATCAAATTATACGGGCAATTTGACAATTTTATAAGTAAAAATTTATATCCGTAGTAATGAATTCTAATATTAAACGTAATTGACCGGATGCTTAATCTAAATCCATCATGTTGAAATTTTAGATATATTGATATTTATTTCAATGTTAAGAGGGGTATTTTGGTGAATTTTTAAGTAAAGACAAACATTGATCATGCGAGGGCATTATGGTAATTTTGGAAATTGGCAAGCATGCTATTATCTTTTATGTGGGCATGCTCGTTTCCTGATCCTGAGTGGGAGTGCAATTCCAACAAACGAGAGAGAGAGAGAGAGAGAGAGAGAGAGAGATTTCAAGAGCTATAAACCTTGTTTACTGATGAGGAATTTCATTGAAATCGGCTAGCGATTCTAACAAGAACACATTCGAGAAGGAGAAAGAATGAATGAGAAATGGAGAACAAGTGGGTTAACGGGAGCTCCTTGACCGACTCTGGAAGTCGGAGTGCCTAGGTGCATTGGCAGAGGGAATGGTGGTGCTAGGGAAGAGAAATTATGCGGGAATGTGAAGGGGTGCACCGATGAGTTACCAGTAGGTTTCATGGGGGGTGGTCATACCTATCTCAAATGCATTGCAAGGTGATCTAATGGTGGGGAGGGGTGCAGTCACCGGAGCAATGTGCAGTCATCTGAGAAATGAGCTTCGCCGAGGATGGGAAACCAACAGAGAAGGAGGTGGAGTCGGGTTGGGTCACCATCGCTAATGGAATCGATGGTGGTTCCAATGGCTGGGAATCCGATTGGAGGATGGCAATGCTTTGTGGAGATGTATCAGTCACCGGAGACGAGTAACACATCAGAGAAGAACGAAGCCAGAGAGGGAGTTTGGATCAGAGGGAGGACGACCGGAGCTAGGGGCGATGGATCGTGGCGCTATTTTTATTCCGTCAAGGACCAGGTGGTTTAGCCACTGTTGCCGGAGATGTGTAGTATGAGTGGGATAGCCTTCACCGGAGCAAAGGAATCCACCGGAGAAGATGGTGGTGCCGGTCACCACTGGATCAGGCAGCTGGTGGGATTGAGCCGATGAATTATAGATAAGACAATTGGACCTGATCCTCGTATAGACATAGGTTCTATTATTGGCTAAGACCATAGTTTAGTTTTGGTTAAGATGATATATTTTGTGCACGTATTTATTTCTATACAATTTGATCATAGGGGATTAGAGGTTGAGCAGATGAGATCTAGGAATTTACAAATTCAGACTTGAGGATGTTTCAAGGCTAGTGTTGACTTTTCAGTTGACCTTAGGTGAGTTTACCGGGAGTACACATCCCAACTATTATCCTTTGTGTGTGTTATCAAATACTTTTCATGCATGATATTATGTGCAATGTGTTATATGATTACTACTTGTGCATTGCATGAAAATGAGTTTCTAAAGGTGTTTCAAATAAAGATTATGATGATGTTTTGAAAGATGTTTTGAGCATCCTATTTGTTCATTGCATTGCATATAGGATGGGATTGACCGAGTGAACCTTATGATGAAGAGGAGATGATTGTCCCAGATTTAGGGAAATCATGATTGTCCCGGATTTAGGGAAATCATGGGCAAAATGCCCAAAATGAGATGTTTATCCCGGATTTAGGGAAAACTGTTCCCGATAATAGGGAACCGCATGAGGGAGTTGCTAACCCTCATGGGGCTAGTGTGATGGCCACTAGTCCTAGTTTAGCCTATACGGGGATCAAGTGACATGCTTTGTGCGTGTCATTTGTGAACTTAGGTAGGTGCCATTGTGGCGAGTTGGACTTTTATGAGATGGACATGGGTTGGGATAGTTGCATCATGCATTGCATTGCATATCATAACAATCTATTTTTGTAAACCTTTATGACGTACTGATGTTTATATACAGCTTTTGAAATGATAATTATACAACCTTTGAGTGTGTCAAAACTATTTTTGGAGGTTTGCTCCGAGTGTGGTAGTTCACTGCCCACTCTGAATGGGTCAACCTCGGGTAAACTCACTAGGCATTTCAATTGCCTAACTTATTTTGATGTGTACTCAGGTAGAGGAGTTTAGATGACTTTAGAGGATCTGGATATTTTTAGAAGGCCACGGATTGTGTGGTTTCCCTTAAGTTGTGTAATGGTATTCATATTGTAACAACCTCGCTCTTTTACAAACCAAGATGTTTTATTTAAGTGGGACCAATGATTTTTCCGCAACTTGAACTCTGAATGATTTCTTAACAAACCTAATGTGTTTTAAAACGATTTTTGAATGAAATTTGAATCTTTTTGAAGATGTTGAATTAAAGTTTTTCACTAAAGGTTGACTTTTGAAAAATGATGATAAACTATGGGTTTAAAAAGGTATTTTATGAAAAACCTTAAGCGAGGGTGTTTCAGCTCGCTACACGGACAACATCGAAAGTCATCGACAATTCTTTAATGGCCTTTAGAATCTGAATGAGTACGTACACTTTGTTGTGGACAGAAAATTTGTAATCAATGGTTCTCTAGAAAGCCATGAATTCCAAAGAACATTCCGATTATGTTTTCACTAACTATTCCATTCTAACTCATAAGGCAATAAGCTTTGAAACTAAACACAGTCAAAAATTGTTTGAATCTTAGTTAAAATCTATTAAAAACTCTCTTGCTTGGGGACAAGCAAGGCACAAGTGTGGGGTGTTTGACAACGCCTAGTAATATCATATATTTTAGTCGTTGTTGAGCCCTATTCTTAGTGAAATTATATCATATATCTACTGGTATTCTCACTTTTCGTGCCAGCACTTGTTTGGAAAGAAATAATGAAAACAGGGACTAAAAGCGTGCAAGTTGGAAGAAGTTTGAAGATCAAGGCAAAATCAGGAAAATACGCATGCGCGCCGTAGAAATCATCAAGGCGCGACGCGGTGATGAGGTGGTGAAACACATTCAAATTCCGAAGAAACGGGGATAAACCCCTACGCGCGACGCGGGATCCATAAAAGCGCGGCGAGGTCTCGTGATTTTTGCAACTATAAATAGAGGCTTTTAGGTCGAAAAAACGAGCGAAGACCTGGTGTAGAATCGACCCCCAAGGCTCTTTGACTCCGAGATTCAGCTTCAAGAACCATCTTTTGGTATTTCTATGATTTTATCTTTAATTTTCATTTTAGTTCAATAGTTAGTAATAGTGGCTAGTATCTTTGGGAGTGACAACCATTGATATGTAGTTCTAGTTTCTGTTTTTGGACATTTTGGTTACTGTTTTGTACCATTGGATCTGAGTTTAAGTTAATGAATCATTTGGTTACAAGTAATTGCTTTTTTTCGGTATTTATGCTTGCTATTGGATTGTGAATGTTTGTTTTGTGTTTGGATGCTTGAATGACCTTGATTGGACTGATTTCCCTTGCTGATTTCAGTGACCAACTACGGTTAGCTTTTTGGTTTGAACTTAGCCAGTGACTGTTCATTTGGACTTTAGTTATTGGTTTAGTTTATGCTTTGTTTGTGTTGATGTTTGAATTGCCTTTGTTTGCTTCTGAATTGGAGATGTACTTCTGATTTCAGTAAGTGACTAGGTTTGGTTGATAGTTTTAGTTTAGTTTATGCTATTTGGGATTGATAGTCAAAGGTTACGAACTAGGTCCTCTGACTGTAGCATGACACTGCAGTTGGTAATCTGTCACCTGTCGCGACCACGTAACTCCTGTGGATCGACCCTGACTTCCACTGTGCTAAGTGAGAGTGAGGTAATTTTTCTTATTTTTGACCGCATGACGACCGCTGCGATGTCACCTGCTCTAGAAAAAATATCTAACACTTGTGCAGATGCCTTAATTGCATATCAGCGGGTTCTGGAAGAAAGGGATGATGGGTATGACGAAGTGATATGGTTGAAGAATAGGCTAGAGGATAAGAAATTATTTTGTGATAAACTTACTGCTGATTTGAAGATCGAACAGACTTCTAGGACTTTGTTAGAAAATTCAAATCAGCTTTTGACATCGCAAAGGGATTTAGCCCAAAGCGATAATGTAAGACTAAACAAATTAGTAGATCAGTTGTATCATGCAACTGAAGTTTTCAAATCTCCTGCTAACACTAATTCTTCAGAAAACACTTTTAACTGGGGATGGGTAAGAAAAACCACAAATAAAAACTATCCTATATACAACAAACAAAGTCCATTCTTTCAGTACCCTTCAAACTAATATGATAATAAACACGATGAGGACATAACCAAGAACTTTCCTAAAATTCCTGCCAATGAATCAGAAAACGCCATTTCTGAGTCAAAGGAAGGAGTTAACATTCCTTTTTCATATTTCTCAGAAGCAGACACTGCTGAAAGCAGTAAATTGTCTATAGCTTCAGTCCCATTCATGCCTAGACATATGACCACGGTCACAAACTATCCATCGTCAAGTTCTCAGCAACACTCTTTCTCAGAAAATTTGCAAAGTAACTGTGTTACTGAAGAATGCAATTCATGTTCTAAGAGCTTGGAAATTTCAGATAAAGAAACGGTTGATGAATAAATTGAAATGGAGAAATCTCCAGGCAATATTACCATTAAAAACGATTTTAACAAAATTATAATCAGAAATCCTAATGTTGCTAACATATCCAACATGACTTCCGAACCATCGTGTTCTGACACAAAGTCACACTTAGATACATTACAACATAATTTTTCAAAAAATCCGATCAGAATTTCGCTCAAAAAACTTAAAGTCAATCATGAAGAGGCAGACTCTTTAAATGATTCTTTATCTGACTCTTCCTCAAGAGACTTTTCTCAAAAAGGAAAAGGAAAGAACCTAACCAAACATGGAGTAAAACCAACCCTGAACAAAAAAGATCTCCGATCACCTCGATCTCATGCAAGTTTTGAACAGAGAAATTGCTTCTACACTCAGAAAAGGCCAGAAGTTAATTCAACTTTTGTCACCCCATGTCATACTCAGAAATCTACTCCTTCCACATTCCGAAAGTATATCCACAAGGGATTACTTCAAACTCCAAATATCAAACCTATTCAATACTTTCAAAATGACAGAAACTCAGATTACAACTCAGAATTTCCAAAATTAACAAGAAATTCAAAAATAGCTCAAAAAAGTCCCGCAAATTCTAAGAAACCTATGAATGAGTCCTTAAAACCAAAAGTCTCATTTTCCGGTATCAGGAGAGGCAACAAACAAACTCCAAGCATTATTGGAACGAAGATTCAGAACAATAATCGTTCTCAAACTACTCCGAAAATTCTGAAGCGACAACAATTGGATAATTGCTGTCATTATTGCAATCATCATTCTAAAACAGTCACTATTACCAATCCAAAAATCTTTAAACACCCAACAAAAATTTATTCTCTGAAACCATCAAAAAGATTTGTTCGAAAATGGGTTGTAAAATCATCCACTTCTGAACCAAACTCATCTTCTGAAACTGAAACTCCTATCAAACCAATCGTTAAAAACAAATCTTCCATATCTATAAAAACAAATGGGACCAAACAAGTTTGGGTGCCCAAACTAACTCTTTAATCTTTCAGGCACTTAGTACGGTAGAGTAGGATAACGAATGGCTAATTGACAGTGCCTGCTCAATGCACATGACCGGAAGATTGGAGTTCCTAAGACACTATAGAGAAGTCAGTTTTGGAGGATACGTCACATTCGGAAACGACGCAAACGACATCATCAAAGGCTATGGTATAGTAACAAACGGAAACTTCACCATTCAGAAGGTTGCCTATGTTCTCGGACTCAAACACAATCTCATAAGTGTAGGTCAATTGGTCAGTACCGGTCTCCGAGTTGAATTCGACAATGAATCTAGCTACATTATGACGGGTAACAGAGACAGATGTCTAATAAGATCTCCAAGACAACTCAACATGTTTCCATTGGACATCTCTATGTTTCTCGGAAAGCCAATATTATGTTTATTATCTAAAGCTCATTCTGAAGTCAGCTGGTTATGGCATCGAAACTAGCTCATCTCAACTTCCGATATATGAACCAGTTTGTAACAGGAGAAATGGTGAGAGGCATGCCACTTCTGAAGTTTGACAACGAAAACTTATGTGCAGCATGTGCATTAGGTAAACAGAAGAAGAAACCTCACAAATCAATCAGCGACTCAAGCATTACTCGTCCGTTAGAACTTCTCCACATGGACCTCTGTGGTCCATCAACAGTTGCTAGTCTAAATCATAAGAAATATATCCTGGTTATCGTGGACGATTACTCCCGATTCACCTGGGTATTCTTTTTAAGATTAAAATCAGATACCTTCCTGGAGCTCAGAAACATCATTACATCAATCGAACTCAAAATTCAACTACCAGTAAGAAGAATCCGAAGTGATAATGGAACTGAGTTCAACAATGGGCAAATTGAAGAATTTCTAGCATCCAAAGGGATAGAGCACAACTTCTCAGCACCATATACACCTCAACAAAACGGTGTAGTAGAAAGAAGAAACAGAACCTTAGTGGAAGCGGCTCGATCTATGCTGACTTTTGCAAACCTTCCTCTAACCTTCTGGGCAGAAGCAATAGCAACAGCATGTTTTGTTCAGAATCAATCCATCATCAACAAACGACTACAGATGACACCCTATGAAATCTTAAACGGGAGAAAACCTAATGTAAAATTCTTCCATATCTTTGGTTAAAAACGCTTCATTAAAAATAACAAAGATCATTTGGGAAAATTTGCACCCAAAAGTGATGAAGAAATCGTCATGGGTTATTCATTAAAATCAGTTGCCTATCGTGTTCTAAACAGAAGAACACGGGTTATTGAAGAAAGCTTCGACATAGAATTCGACGATCAGTATCAATGGAGAAAGAAGAATCAAGATATTCTATATGTAATGGAGAATGATATTCCAGTGGGACATCGACCCATTCATACAGTTGAAATCGATTACGACTTACTCTTTGATCCTCCAGAAACTGTTAAAGATGCCGAAGTTATCCACTCTCTTAATGCAATCCAGCAAATCATTTCAGCCTCAGGACCATCAACATCATCAGAACCCTCGACATCTGATAATCAAGCAGACCCTACGAACAACATTTCTAAAGTTGAGGGGGAGCCCATACTTACTACTCATGTTGATGGGATATCTCAATCCGAGGGGGACCATCAAACCTTAGGAGATACTCTGTCAACAAATATCTCATCAGGAGATATCTTAATTAATTCATCTGATGCAAAATTTAATAATGCACCAGTCTTCATCCTTGAAGCCGATGAAAATACTTCCACTGAAGAATCACAAAATCAAAACATATCTCCTAAAGACACCAACTTCATTCAAGATGTTTCTCCTCCTATTTCTGACCCAGCTCTACTTCCAAGATTACGTAAATAGACTCGGAGTCATCCTCCGAACCAAATTATCGGAGATCCCCTCTCCAAAGTTCAAACAAGATCAAAGAAGTCAATTCAGGATGAATGCCATTTTGCCGCATACATCAGTAAAATTGAGCCAAAAACAGTTTTAGATGCTCTAGACGACGATTGGATCAAAGCCATGCAAGAAGAACTATCATAATTTAAAAGGAACAGTTTCTGGGATCTTGTTCCGAGACCATCAAATCACAGAGTAATAGGTACCAGATGGGTCTTCCGAAACAAACTTGACGACATGGGAACAATAGTCAGAAACAAAGCCAGATTAGTGGCAAAAGGATACAGTCAGATCGAAGGACTTGACTATGATGAGACATATGCACCTGTAGCTAGACTAGAAGCCATTCGAATCTTTCTAGCCTATGCAGCACATAAAAACATTATTGTACATCAAATGGATGTAAAAAGTGCATTTCTTCAAGGTGATCTTCAAGAAGTAGTTTACCTTCAACAACCTCCAGGTTTTGAGGATCTATCTCAACACAACCATGTGTATCGTCTGAATAAGGCAGTATACACTTTAAAACAATCACCCAGAGCTTGGTATGAAACATTGTCAAACTTTTTAGTATCATCCGGATACAGAAGAGGAGTCATTGATCCTATATTCTTTGTCCGATCACATCAAAATCACATTATGATCGTACAAGTCTATGTAGATGATATCATTTTCTGATCTACGAGTCAATCGATGGTTGACGAATTTGCAAAAGTAATGACAGACAAATTCCACATGAGCATGAACAGAGAAATTAATTTCTTCTTAGGCCTTCAGATCAAACAAACCAACAGAGGAATTTTCATTCATCAAGAAAAATATACAAATGAACTCCTAAAGAAATTTTCTTTGGAAAATTGTTCCACTGCCAAAGTTCCGATATCCACTAACCATAAAATCTTTGCAGACCCCGAAGGTGAACCCGTAGATCATAAGTTGTATCGAGGGATGATAGGTTCACCCTTGTACTTAACCGCAAGTAGACCCGATATCATGTTTTCAACTTGCCTGTGTGCTAGATATCAAGCAGCTCCGAAACTGTCACATCTGACAGTCGTAAAGCAAATTTTCAAATATCTCAAAGGTACTAAGGCAATGGGCCTATGGTATCCAATCGGAGACAACTTTAAACTTCAAGCATTTACAGACTCGGACCATGCCGGATGCAAATTGGATCGGAAGAGCACTTCCGGAGGCTGTCAATTTCTAGGTGGAAGATTAGTCAGCTGGTCCTCAAAGAAACAAAACTATGTCGCCTTGTCATCACCAGAAGCCGAATACGTGGCTGCATCTACCTGCTGTTCACAAGTTCTTTGGATGAAAACTCAAATCATGGATTATGGTTACCGATTTCTTTAAGTTCCTATCTATTGTGACTCCAAGAGTGCCATAGCCATCTCTCATAATCTTATTCAGCTCTCGATGACGAAGCATATCGATCTTAGATATCACTTCATCAAGGATCAAATTTTACAAGGTAACATCGAACTCTACTTTATTCCTACTGACGAACAAGTTGCTGATGTTTTCACAAAAGCTTTAGACTCCACAAAATTCAAAAAAATTTTAGACAAACTGGGTATGTTAAATCCTGACTCGGATTTCTTCAGAGAATGATACTCAGTCTCTGATTATCATCTACTCCGAAAAGTTCTGTTCGGAACAGTCTCTGACTTGTCCCTCAAAACTACAAGACTTCGGACTAACCTAGTTGCTACACCTACTATATTCTCAGAAGATCTCTTACGAAAAAAAATAATAAGGTTATCACACCATTCATTCACAAAAAGAAATACACACATTCATTAAGTTAGAAGGTGAATACATAGTCAATATCCATTCAGTCATAGTCGCCACATCAAGAAAAGATCAAAAATTCTATGACTTAAGTTTCTAAAAAGGAAAACATTCAAAACAGCTAAAACTTCATCCCCATCGCCCTAGTGCTTGTTGTATTGCCACTTTGGAGGACTGCCATAAGTGAAGGTTTGTGTGATTCGCACAGACAAATCACACACACGAACAGCGTTCCCATCCAACAGCACCACATCATACACATCGTCGCAAATCACATTGTCAACAACACCACTCCACCAACCTTGTCGATCCCATGCATCCACATAATCTCCCATCTTGTACTCCACAATGACTGTAAGAGGAATAGGACAAAGACAACCATACTTTACCTTCACAATCATCATCCTACCAGTCGTGTTATCTGGAAGACATCTCAGTTGAACTACACACCTCCTCTTCCATGTCATGGTTATTACCCCCTCGTAAAATCCCCCTGCAAAGTATCCTTGTGTGAGCTTCACCTCTACCTCATCAAGACATTTGAAGAAGTATCGAGCCATCTAGAAAACAATCTACGCCTGATCAAATTTTCTCACGATATGAACTGATAATCACTGGCCAAACCACATGTTTTTATAAGCCCTTAGCATGCCCATTCATCTTCTCTAAATCAATAACTTAGAGGTCATAATGACCTTAGTGAGCAGTTAATGCACTTGTCACATCAGCATCATGGTCTAAACGGTTGATTAGACGGTTCGACAGCTTTGACGGCGTAATGGATAACCGCAGTCGTTTCAATACAAACTTCTCGATTCTCCCAGATCTGACACATACTCACCTAATTCTCTCTCTCTCTCTCTATTCTAGATACGACAAAAGCTTTCTCCCCTCAGAAACTCTCCGACTCTAAAGTCTTCCTAACATCTCTTTCCTTATCTCTTTCAGAACCTAACTTTCTGAGTATTTTAAGTTTCATCAACAACTTTATCAACCAGTTAAAACATCACAACATGCTTTCATTCATACGACCCAAAACATTACAAAAAGCATCATCCACACCCCTAGATACACACACACACACACACATAACATTACATTGCAAGATACATAAATTTCCAAAAGATCAGCATTCTCGATCATCAGAGCTTATAATACTGCCACATTGGAGTCTCTCCAAGATGATACCTCTGATGAATCCTCAGTTCTGACTCATCAACAAACAGTCGAGTCCCATCCACTAAAACCACATGGAACTGGTTAAATGGAGTCTTCCTCGAAATAGCAGCCGGCCACCATCCTCGACGGTACCACACCTCCACAAAGTCAAATTGCTTAAACTCCACCAACACCTTAGGAGGAACAGGTTGCAGATAAGCAAAATCCATATGCACATTCAAAGGACCACCAGTAGATCCATCAGTCAGTGTTGTCATCTTCACTTCATGGCGATGATTCCACACAACCTTGATAACACCCCCATAAACAGCACCAGCAAACTCTCCATCTTGTATTCTTACCTCTACCTTCTCATCACGATTAAATGGACGTCTTGCTGCCATATTAATCATCAAATCTTCTATTGTATGATTTCTTTGCTTAACAGCAAAACCCCCTTTATAGCCACTCACTCTTCACCATATCTTGCCACCTCATCGCTTAGAGATCATCAATATAGAGATGAGATATTTGATGTGACCGGTTAGCTTAACCAGTTGGCGTCATTTACTGTCTCTGCAGTAATATATGAAATCCACCACCGGATATGACAACTTGCGCGATTCCAGTTTCTTCTAATCTGAACCCTTATTAGAACCCAGTTTCACATTTCTTCACTTAGAACCTTACCCTTCCGAAATATGAACTCTCCTTCCGAAAACTTAATCCCCCTGGTTCGGAATTCGATTCAGAATCACTCACGTTCTGAACAGGTCAGAACTACAACATTTATACCAATCCGTACCATAGACACCTCAACACGACAAATTTAATGAGAGAATGTAAATTAAATACGAAAAACATTTAATATCCAATAATTAAAAACCATACAATCACTATTTCTCCAACGGATATTCTTTCTGCCACACATGTCCGTCCTTTAATGGACCATCCCCTTTCATCATTTCCTAGCATTAAATGCCATGCACACACTTTTCTGACACAACTGTTCACACGTCCCTTCATTCTCTTACCTGACGGTTCTTTATACATTTTCAAATTGTTATAACCGTTCCCTCTTATATATTTATCTCTCATATCTTTCATCTCTCTCTCATATCTTCCATCCCTACAAATTTCCCCCTTTTATTCTCATTACTCTCTCGCCGTTATCTTCAACATTACAACCCTAACAAATCTCGAACTCTCAATAAACCTACTTTGCTTCTTTAATGGCGTCCCAATCCAAAAACGACAACGATACTGTTCTAGTCACCATCACCAACCTCTATCTCTCGCGCAAACTCTCCAGTTACAAGGAACATCTACGTGTGCTCATTCACATCTTGTCTAGACATAAGCTTGCCAGAGCCTTCTTTGATCCTCCTCCTGCGATTCCAGTTTCTGTACTTCAAGACATAGTCTCCAGTGCCACCAAACACCCAAACGGTTATACCATCATTCTCCATAACGGCACTAAAACCGTCCTGAACAAGAAAGTTTTTGCAGAAGCCCTACACTTTCCATATCACGAAACTACCTTTGATCATCCTTCCAATGACCAACTTGAATCCATGATATATAAGATGGGATACTTGTATGAATTGCCGAAATTGTTTCAAATGTCCAAAGGACACATCTCACCCTTATGGCATTGTCTAATTCACTACATCATCAAGTGCTTAACCGGGAAAATGGGCGGTACAGATCAACTAAGCAAACGCCTCATGGAACTTCTTTGGAGCCTCTTCACAGGCTATGAAAACGATCATGCTCAAATTTTATTTGAAGATTTTCTCTCCTACATACCCACCTCTTAGAAGCCTAAAGGAAAAATTCACACTGCACGTTTTTGGGCCATGTGCATCGACCATATCCATCAAATCCTTCAGATCCCAATTCCTCCACCAAGGTCAAATGAAGACAGATTGGTCATGCCTGAAGCAAAACCCTATGCTCCAAAAACAGACTCTATTTTTTGAAAGATCATAAAATTACCTGACTCACTTCTGAACCTTGCTGATCCGTCAGAACTAGCTGTAATTTTTCACCTCTCTGCCACACAGGGTGTACCCCCATACCCTCCTCACTCTCTCAAAGATGGTGTGGCCCCGAAGAAACCAAAAAAAGAAGGCCTCCGGCTCTTCACCATCGAAGCAGCCTCCCAAAAAGAAACAAAGAAAAGACAAAACAGTACATCTTACTTTTCAAATATTCTGAGTCCTCAGAAACATTCAACTTCTGAATCATTTCTGATTGTGTTCGAATTCCCTATCTCATAATTTTTTCTCAACTTATAACAACAATTGATATCAACTTTTCTTAAAATTCAAATCCAAACACTTTGTCTGCTTTAACAACATGAACGTCACTAATCTTCAATGGACAAGCTTCAAAATCAACCTTAAACTTTCCTATCTCTGTGATACATAAGTTTGGTTCATCTCAGGTATGTGTTACCTATGGAATCTGTTTCTATAGTCTAATTTCTGCCTTTCCTTTTAGCCTTCTGAACCATCCTCCAAGGATTCCGAGTCAGAAAAATTCGAGGAAAGACAGAACTCTCACGACTCGGAAGACACTCAGGATGACATGATTCTGGATACCCAGAAGTCGCCTCTAAAAGAAAAAGAAAAGGAAATAGCCATTGAAACAACCAAAGACACACCACTAGCAACCATAATCCCAGATCCAACGCAACCTCCCTCTGATGCATCCGAATTTGATAGCTGGAAATTTCGGATGGCTGTTAATGAACAGACGACTCTAGTGGAACGCCTTAAAACACAGTTCGCCCTCAAGAACGCCAAACTTCAAAATCTCTCAGCATTTGGCTCTCCTACTGACGATGAATCAGAAACGGTCAAAGCATAACGCAAGCGAATCAATGCTCTCACTCTACAAATTGACTCCTTTCCAAGTGCCTCTCCAAATAAACTGGTAGACACTCCTGCCTATCTCTTTGACACTATTGAACAAGACTGGTCCAAAATTGCTTCAGCTATTGTTCCTCTCACTTGGAACAAATTTATTCTCAATTCACAAAAGACAAAAACCACCCTTGAGCAAACGGCTGAGTCTGGCTCTCGCTTTATACTCTCAGAAACCCATTCCATGCTAGCCGGACCATCTCTTTTTGGGAATGATCAAGAAGTCAATCAACCCCAACCCTCCTCTCCCAAAGTACCATCAATCAATATCAGTGACACCAACTCCTCATCTGACAAAGCTGACACCAAAACTCCCCAATCGGTCAACTCCACAGTCCGAGATGATGCTCTGCATCAGAAAGTTGATACCTTAACCTCTCTTCTGTCTGATTTCAAATCCTCACAGAATCAGGAAGCTATGGTCAAAGAAATTGCTCAACTGAAAAACAGGATCACTGCTCTTGAAAATCGCGACATCATTCTTCATCTAGACAACCAAGTTCAACAGGTCATCTCCGATGGTCTTGCTAAAATTGATTCTCACAGGGAATCAGATGCCAGAAATATGATGAAGACAGCACAAGTCATGCTCCGAGAAGTAGAAAAATGTCAAAAACAAGTTCCGGACATGGTTCATGAAGTAAATGAGAAACTTAACTCTACACTAGAACACTTATCTGGTTACTTCAGTGGAGTTCTTGCTGAAAATACCTCAATGCGAAGAACTCAAGCTCTGCTTCTTCAAATCCTAACTCATGCACTACAATCCATCACTGGCACGATGGAAGGTCCCCTTCAGCAAATGAAAGTCAGCACCAGCCTGATTATTCAAGTCTAGGAGGATTTCAAAGAAATTATGGAAACACCGCTTCCTGATCTCTCAGAAAGGCAGTCGAAGACATCACTTCCAAGCTTGGTACTATCTTGGACCGCCTGCCTGTGCCACCTTCAGTTCCTGCCGGCGCCCCAGGAGGGGGAAAGGCGGATGATAAACAAGAAAAATCTCAAACTAACGACATGGTAATAGACACCACTGCTGATCCAAGTGGGACCACCAAAGAAAATGATGAGGATACCACAGGAGATCAACATCAGAAACATCAAGGTTAAAAAGACACCCATGCTAATAAAGATGAAACCCAAGAGGATTCATATACCGATAAGGATGAAACTCACAATAAGGAATCAACAAGAGATCCTCATACCAATCAGCAGCCAAAATCTCCTCCCTCAAAATCTCTGTGACAACTGTCAAATTAAGTCAACGAAAGTCAACTCAAGTCAACCAGAGCGTACATTAGGTCAATATGTGAAATGTAAATTTCATAATCTATACGATGTATTATTGGATATTATAATACTACATATGCTAATTCAAATCAATTATACGAACAAACCCTGCTGAGCTAGATGTTTTTAATATAAAATATATAAAAAAAAATTTACGTCGTGAATAGTATCCGATGTGAATAGTGAACGGTAAAATTTAAAACTCGTCCGAATATTACAAATTTTATATCAAAACATAGACAAAAATACGACGGTTCCGAATATATATTTATATTTTTACCAAACGTTACATATAAAAAGTTATGATAGAAAAACGTTTAATTTAACTTGAAAGCGACGTTTAAGTATTATAATATATTTATTTATTTAAAAAAAAATTAGTCTCCACCGGTAGGGTAGGTGGAGATTTGAATTCCAAGTTTGAAAAAATTTTATATTATTTTATTTTAATTTTATTTTATATAAAGTGGAACCCACTTCATTATATAATCAATTTTACACATTTTACCCTCAAAGAATTTGTATTTTCATTTCGAACACTACGTATTCAATACGTATTTTTAAGTTTATCAATAATATTATGACGTTTTATAAAACGGAAAAATTACCGACAAAACAGTATCGTCGATACGAACAATCTGACGTCAAAATTTAATATTATTGATATTAGTTTTATATTTAATATTTTCTTTTTCTTTAAAATGAAATTTTATTTACATTTAAACCCTATATTTTTATTAAACTTACAATTAATACCCTTTCGTTAATTCGTTAAAGACTTTTAGTTAAAAAGTTGATATTATTAAACTACGATTTTCATAGATTATATTTTTATAAAAAAAATCATTTATTTTATATAAAAACTATTAAATCTATTTAAAGAGTATTTTAAGGGTATGTTTTGTCATAAACAAATTTTAAAAGCTATAATTGTCAAATATCCGTATCTTGAGGGCCGCTATACGAAAATAAACCTACTATAAATAGATGCTCAAATCCTCTCATTTTCTCACAACTCATATCTCGATCTCTATATCACTAGATAGTATTGTTAGAAGATTCTTCGATATATATAGATATATATACGAAGAATGAGCGTTAAAAATAGATATTTCAGTTATAAATATAGTGAGTTTGAGTTATAAGCACGAAGAGTCGGGCGATCTAACAACAATTGGCGATAAGGTCCTAGTCGACATTGAGGTGAGTTCAAACCCCTTCTTTTTATCTTTATTCAAGTTTTTAAGGGGGAGAATACAAGTGATACTATACAAATAGTTATTTATACTCATTTATAACAATAGTAAACGAAATGCGAATTTTGTAAACATCATTAAACAATTCAATTATAATTCCAAAAATAATATCGAATGATCTACTTACGAGGGCGGTGTCTAGGACGATCATTTGGGCTAGGTTGCTGGATTTCCGAAAGGCTTATATGCTGAAAGGGTCCTGCCTTCCCATTTGATCTTCTACCTGGCCGTTCTTTATTTGATAATCATGAAATATTATATTGGAATTAATAAAGGGTATAACCAATTTATTACACCACTATTGTGGAGAATACATCTTAAAAGAAGTTCTTTATAACCATCTAAATAAGTTATTTCACATATAAATATATGCTTTTCACAACGGAATACTAAAAATAAACTATTATAGGAATAGTTTGTTGATACAAATGTTACTATGACGTTTTAAAGAAGACATATAATTATATAAAATATATAATTATTATACATTACTATATTATCATGGGAAAAATGATAATGGACAAATACAAAGGTTTCTCATAATACAAACTTTAACAAGTTGATTGATACATACATTTTTGTGAGATGGGTCTTCACAGTGCTTATTTAAGTACATACTATAAGTCTTGAAATTTATAACCAGAGTCTCGGTAAGAGAGCGTGATATTTGTGTATAGATCTATACGGAATTGACAACCCCGCACCTCAACTGCTAGCTACAGCTAAACCGACGGGTCTGAGGTGACAAATGTCATAACAGTCCGACGCCTGAAGAATGTCGAAGCAGGCCTACATGGTCACAGTATGGTTATAGGACGTCTCACATGAGAAATCAACTTTATAAATTGATTACGTGGAAATATACATTTTCAAGGGTTTTATACTACAAACTACGCTATACATTTTAGTCTTTGGATTTTTAAGACTTGGATACATTCATAAGAAAATATGGGATTTTCTTGGAGTACAATACTACCTTTTTACAAGGAAAGAGATTCATCATATAAGTTTTATGGTATTAAAACTACATTTTAACGAGTTACAAATATAAGTATGGTTTTACTTATACACATTGGTTCTATGAAATTAAAACTACGTTTTATCAAAGATATAAATATAAGTACGATTTACTTATACATACGAGTTTTATGGAATTAAAACTACAATTAGTCTACGAGTAAACATGTATTTACACTGTTTCATACAACAATAAAACTACGTAATACTATTTTCAAGTATAGAAATACTTATACATTTACGGTCTTTGGGTTTTAAGACTACGACTCATTTATAAGAAAATATTGGATTTTCCGGTTTCAAACACTATCTTTTTACAAGGAAAAAGGATTATGGATTTTCTCATACAAAAAACTTACGAACTCACCAACGTAATGTTGACACTCTTTCAAACTACTTGTATTCTCAGGAAATTGATAAGGTAACTACAACCTTTGACGATGGGTCGCTATGGCGTCATACTATGTATTTTGATATCATATTGTAATTGTATTTAAAACGTACACCCTCAGACGTTTCCGCCACCATGAAGTCATCCACCCTCAGACGTTTCCGCCACCATGGTTTGGGGGTTTGACAGATTGGTATCAGAGCATTGTTTATAGTGAACTAAATATATCAATCCATTTAAGATATACAACTATAAATACAATGAGACTAAAACTCTCTAAAACAATCTGTACAAGTATACTTTAAAATACAATGATATTTTTATAAAGTATAAGTACAAGTACATACATACTAGAACATTGTCATAACCAGAACAATACAAGAGTAATAAGATGAGTTGAACACTACGAGTAGGCCTAGGTAGTTATGTAATCATACCTAGGATAGATAGAGCCTGATCAACTGTATTTGTCCAAGGTATGACTAACATGTACTTAGAAATAGTCGTAGTGAACAAGTCTAAAAACTTACCAAGAACCATATACAAAGAAACTCTAAAACAAAATATAAAGCTAAAATACTACAGGAGTATTTTATAATACTACAGAACCATACATCTAGACACTTTATGTACCTCTTATACCCCTATCCTTACATAGTAGACCTGACAATTCGATAATACCTGACCAATAACTATTATCGAAAACCTACCATCATCCCTACCAACAGCCATTAAACTAATATTGGTATAAATTCAATCTGAAAGCCGAAGGCGGGCTATGTCACCTGCCAAGTCTTCTGGGTTCTCTTCACTTGTGATCTTGAGAAAATCATGGTTAAAACCACTCATAGCAGAAACAGAAGGCAGAGATTGTTGCTGTGTATGGGTCCCTGATGAAGCTTCCTCCCTCTTCTGAACCTTTCTTTTCTTGTAAACAGCCTTAAAGGCAGCTTGCCTTAATCTCTTTGTGGTATCAGTTATCTTCGAACTGGAACCCTCGACTATTGCTCTTTTCTCGTTCTCTAGACCAAGTATTACGTCTGCTCTACTAGGATTTTTATCAAATTCCTGTTGCATAAATACTTTCAGTCATTACAATCTCATGGCATTAAAATTGTGGAGAAAGAAATACAATTCTTAACCTGAGTATGGTTAATAAGAGTTTGTAGACTCCTAATCTGTCGTCGAGGCCAACTTTTGATGCCTAACTTCCTACAGCGTTGCTTCAACTGTGTGTATCCAACGTTGAGTTCCCTTGCAGCTTCCAAAATGGGTTATCAAAATGCATGGATATTGTTTCCTTACTCAACGCATGTCCAGAACCCCTTTTTCTACGAATTTCAAAGGTTCTTAGAATCGAGGTTGAAACGTTTTCATTTTGGATCAATTGTGTATGATCCTGATCACTAACACTTTCATTGTTACCTATTATGGGTAATAGTTCTTGATTTCCAAAATCAAGCATAAACCCAGAATTCCCATTCTTGAAACTTTCTAAGTTACTTTGGATCAATTGAAAATGATCCTGATATTGAAAACCACCCACAAATTCAGGATTCGCTGAAGCGAACCCGATAGTGTCATCATGGATCAACTGTATATGATCCTGATTTTGAATGTCAGTTAAAAACCCCCGATTTGTTAAATCTACTCCACTATGCAGCATGGGCACGTTCATGCTTAGATTATCATTAGTAAGATCATCTTCGAATGGATCTGTGTATAACATATGTTAGATAATTAAGCAAAACAAACATAAAGCTTAAGAAAATGACTTAACATGGAAGTATACGTTGAGATTGCCCAACAGCAATGTTTTGATTTAAAGGCAGTGGATCTTCAGGGAGAATACCCATCAGAGGAAAAACTTCAGGATCATCTTGAAGTTGATCCAGCAGTAATATATCTGGAAAATCTATACCTCACATAGTCTAAAACAAAATCAAAACGCTAGAGAAATGAATAAGAAATAAAAGGAGTTAAGGATATTATAATTACCAGACTCCAGTAGAGGTATCTGATTAAACGATAGGGAGGTACCATCTTCCCTTAGGAAATTCCGCTCAGCGTCTGACAAGTTTTCCATATGAGATCTGTTTTCCATGCCTCGATTGGAAATCTGAGATTATATAAGAATAAACTAGTAGTAGGAAAGAATGAGACTGAAAAGATCTTAGATACAAATTATGATACATACC
This sequence comes from Cichorium intybus, assembly GCA_023525715.1. Taxonomy (NCBI): domain Eukaryota; kingdom Viridiplantae; phylum Streptophyta; class Magnoliopsida; order Asterales; family Asteraceae; genus Cichorium; species Cichorium intybus. Next base: position 105,895,642 of record CM042012.1, on the reverse strand, counting down.
CGTTTATATAGCATCTTACAGCAGGAACTGAAAGGACAACTCACGTTCTTAATACCAAAATTCAAAATATCTACAGTAGATGCAATCTTTTCACCACCCTAAGTGATATCTTTTCCAAATTGGCGGCTTGACTCCGATGAGGACGGGATAACGAAAAGACATTTTTTAATATATATATCTTCTGATAACGGAAATAGTTCAAAGAATAGTTAATTCAATTATATAATAATCTAGTCATAAATAATGAATTAGAACTTACTCATCTAGCATCTGTAGAGCTGGTGGTTCACGTGTATCTTATATGTTTCCTTCCATCCTACTAGTATCAACTGTAAAATGACATCACATATCATATCTTAAACGTGCTTAGGCATTTCCATAATACTTAACTCAAATGATTAAGAAATCAATAGCTAATACAAATCACAATTAGAAAATATCATATGTTATCAAACCGAAACTCCTAATTTCACGATTTTGCTAAATCAACCGTTAAAAAAACATCACAATATTTGGACTCAATACAATAAATATTAGCAACCTACATATGAGGTGAACCAAAGCATACTTTCAGATTTGGACATCTAGGGTTTGAAACCCTAATACTCAAAATCACTAACCTTGTGAATTAAAAACTCGAGAACGCGTTTCAGGTGTTAAATCCGACCTCCCCAAACTTTTCCCATGCAAACCCCTTGATCAAAATGACAAAATTTCACACCTTTTGCTCTGAAAATCGCCTAGGCGGATTTTTGAGTCGCTGCCCGAATAACTCTACTGAAGCAGGTTAGCAACATTAACTTTTAAAGTTAGCGTCATTAACTAAAAAAAATCCGACCCGTACTCCGAAACCCAACCCGTGTAATTCTACTGGATGCTACAGTAACTAGAACACGACCCGCGTAACTCCTGTAAAGCTAAACAGTTTCGAAAATGTGTACTACACGAGCCGAGTGACTCCTACACGACCCATGTAACTCCTTTATACTATTTTTAAGGTTTACACTCCTTTTAAATGAATTTCTAATCCTCATAACTCACATAACAACCTAGTAACTCTTATTTATACTAGGATTAACTCAAGTTACTTATCGAAAATATCACGACATTACACCCCAAAATCAAAGCAATTGAAAACTAGGAAGCACCAAGCGTGGACCTGAATTTACCTAGGAACGTGAGGACCAGATGAAACTCAAATACCCACATCTCTTCTCAAACCCTTGAGGATCTATTCAAAGTACTAAATTTCGGGACGAAATTCCTTCTAACGGGTAGATAATGTGACAACTGTCAAATTAAGTCAACGAAAGTCAACTCAAGTCAACCAGAGCGTACATTAGGTCAATATGTGAAATGTAAATTTCATAATCTATACGATGTATTATTGGATATTATAATACTACATATGCTAATTCAAATCATTTATACGAACAAACCCTGCTGAGCTAGATGTTTTTAATATAAAATATACAAAAAAAAAAAATTTACATCGTGAATAGTATCCGACGTGAATAGTGAACGGTAAAATTTAAAACTCGTCCGAATATTACAAATTTTATATCAAAACGTAGACAAAAATACGACGGTTCCGAATATATATTTATATTTTTACCAAACGTTACATATAAAAAGTTATGATAGAAAAACGTTTAATTTAAATTGAAAGAGACGTTTAAGTATTATAATATATTTATTTATTTAAAAAAAAAATTAGTCTCCACCGGTAGGTGGAGATTTGAATTCCAAGTTTGAAAAAATTTTATATTATTTTATTTTAATTTTATTTTATATAAAGTGGAACCCACTTCATTATATAATCAATTTTACAAATTTTACCCTCAAAGAATTTGTATTTTCATTTCGAACACTACGTATTCAATACGTATTTTTAAGTTTATCAATAATATTATGACGTTTTATAAAACGGAAAAATTACCGTCAAAACAGTATCGTCGATACGAACAATCTGACGTCAAAATTTAATATTATTGATATTAGTTTTATATTTAATATTTTCTTTTTCTTTAAAATGAAATTGTATTTACATTTAAACCCTATATTTTTATTAAACTTACAATTAATACCCTTTCGTTAATTCGTTAAAGACTTTTAGTTAAAAAGTTGATATTATTAAACTACGATTTTCGTAGATTATATTTTTATAAACAAAAATCATTTATTTTATATAAAAACTATTAAATCTATTTAAAGAGTATTTTAAGGGTATGTTTTGTCATAAACAAATTTTAAAAGCTATAATTGTCAAATATCCGTATCTTGAGGGCCGCTATACGAAAATAAACCTACTATAAATAGATGCTCAAATCCTATCATTTTCTCACAACTCATATCTCGATCTCTATATCACTAGATAGTATTGTTAGAAGATTCTTCGATATATATAGATATATATACGAAGAATGAGTGTTAGAAATAGATATTTCAGTTATAAATATAGTGAGTTCGAGTTATAAGCACGAAGAGTCGGGCGATCTAACAACAATTGGCGATAAGGTCCTAGTCGACATTGAGGTGAGTTCATACCCCTTCTTTTTATCTTTATTCAAGTTTTTAAGGGGGAGAATACAAGTGATACTATACAAATAGTTATTTATACTCATTTATAACAATAGTAAACGAAATGCGAATTTTGTAAACATCATTAAACAATTCAATTATAATTCCAAAAATAATATCGAATGATCTACTTACGAGGGCGGTGTCTAGGACGATCATTTGGGCTAGGTTGCTGGATTTCCGAAAGGCTTATATGCTGAAAGGGTCCTGCCTTCCCATTTGATCTTCTACCTGGCCGTTCTTTATTTGATAGTCATGAAATATTATATTGGAATTAATAAAGGGTATAACCAATTTATTACACCACTATTGTGGAGAATACATCTTAAAAGAAGTTCTTTATAACCATCTAAATAAGTTATTTCACATATAAATATATGCTTTTCATAACGGAATACTAAAAATAAACTATTATAGGAATAGTTTGTTGATACAAATGTTACTATGACGTTTTAAAGAAGACAAATAATTATATAAAATATATAATTATTATACATTATTATATTATCATGGGAAAAATGATAATGGACAAATACAAAGGTTTCTCATAATACAAACTTTAACAAGTTGATTGATACATACATTTTTGTGAGACGGGTCTTCACAGTGCTTATTTAAGTACATACTATAAGTCTTGAAATTTATAACCAGAGTCTCGGTAAGAGAGCGTGATATTTGTGTATAGATCTATACGGGATTGACAACCCCGCACCTCAGCTGCTAGCTACAGCTAGACCGACGGGTCTGAGGTGACAAATGTCATAACAGTCCGACGCCTGAAGAATGTCGAAGCAGGCCTACATGGTCACAGTATGGTTATAGGACGTCTCGCATGGGAAATCAACTTTATAAATTGATTACGTGGAAATATACATTTTCAAGGGTTTTATACTACAAACTATGCTATACATTTTAGTCTTTGGATTTTTAAGACTTGGATACATTCATAAGAAAAATATGGGATTTTCTTGGAGTACAATACTACCTTTTTACAAGGAAAGAGATTCATCATATAAGTTTTATGGTATTAAAACTACATTTTAACGAGTTACAAATATAAGTATGGTTTTACTTATACACATTGGTTCTATGAAATTAAAACTACGTTTTATCAAAGATATAAATATAAGTACGATTACTTATACATACGAGTTTTATGGAATTAAAACTACAATTAGTCTACGAGTAAATATGTATTTACACTGTTTCATACAACAATAAAACTACGTAATACTATTTTCAAGTATAGAAATACTTATACATTTACGGTCTTTGGGTTTTAGGACTACGACTCATTTATAAGAAAATATTTGATTTTCCGGTTTCAAACACTATCTTTTTACAAGGAAAAAGGATTATGGATTTTCTCATACAAAAAACTTATGAACTCACCAACGTAATGTTGACACTCTTTCAAACTACTTGTATTCTCAGGAAATTGATAAGGTAACTACAACCTTTGACGATGGGTCGCTATGGCGTCATACTATGTATTTTGATATCATATTGTAATTGTATTTAAAACGTACAATCTTTTGAACTCTTGTAACATTTACAATTATGTATATGATGGATGTGTTTGCTTTGATCACTATTGTACAAACGTTGTTGTGATACTGTTCAAGAAGTCATCCACTCTCAGACGTTTCCGCCACCATGGTTTGGGGGTGTGACAATCTCAGACAAAATCTCCCTCAAAATCGTCTCACTCTTCCTCAAAAACTCAGAATCCATCGGATAAAGCTCATTCAGAAGATGAAATTTTTGTATACTCACCAATCAAAGAATCCGATCCCCTAGAAATTAAGGAAAATAAATCCAAGTTCTTTGATTCACAAGCTCATCAACATGCTAAAAACTTCAGCAACCCTGAATCCGATCCTGGCACAAACAAGATTGACCCAAGTAGTCTCATAAAATCTCCCGTCAGAACCATCTTCATAAACCCTCTTGCTCCTCGACCTCTTACTGATTCTGACTTCCAACCCTTCAAAACGTACAATCCTCCTCCCACATCACAACACAACTGGGACATACCTCTCACTCCGAACGGAGACAAGTATGTCTACTCGCTCAATTTCGCACAAACCCTAGGATTCAACAAGGAACTGGAAGCATACCACATGAATCAAAAATTCCTGAATATGTGCACCAAACCTCAAAATGAGACGTCGTCGATTGATCTAATCACAACAGTACGAAGTCTTAAGAAAAGAAGCTTTCAGAAGGCCAACTACTATAAATATGAAATAATCAGAAACAACAACTATGATAAGCCAATTCTGGTAACTGAAGCTGACTTCCGAATGATGAATCCAGCAGATATCTTCTCGATTGTTCGGAAGCTGTAAACCAAGGAATATCAAGTTGATAGAGAAGCTTACGTCGCAGCCAGAAGATTCTTACATCGTCTTTTAGAAGAATTATGCGCGGCTGATGCCGAGCTATTCAGACTTGTTAATCCGACAGATCCATTCCCAGATAAGATTGACCTTTCCATGCCTGAAGTCCGAGATCACTGGAAAAGAGGTGCCACCTTTGATCCAGTACTTGGACTGGTTTAAAACAATCCAAAGCAGAAAGGATCCCTCTTCTTTCTTCGTGCTGATCAAATCTGAAGACTCCCCAGCGTGAACTTAACTGAATACATCAAAGCCATTAAGAAGTCACAATCATCAAATGCAGAAGCAAAGAAAGAACTGCTACTGAGAGTGGAATGGCTACTGGGAGTTAGGAATTTCTGGCCATATGCTGTGAGACAAGGTATACTGGATAAACCTTGAAGATGCTGACTCAAACCCCTCAATTGGTCACCGAAGGGTGAATTGTTAATGCTAAAATCAGATCGTTGACCAACTCGTAGTTTGATGTGTTAGGATTGTAATGTCAAACTCTTTATTTTGATGGAATGTTAGTACTTTCATATGAGTGTTTTAAGGAATGAACAAATGGTTATATCTTGTGTCTGATATTTAAGTATTTTGTATTCTCTTAACTAATATCTCGGATAAGTTGTGTTATGAATAATCTTGCAATCATCCAAAATCCAGTCTTGGATTTCGGAACTCCAAAGATCTCAAGATCAGAAAGTACACTACTCAGAAGAAAGAGTTCGGAAGACCACACTCCGAACTAACTCAGAAGATCAAGACAAACATGACCATATTTCCAGGATACTCTGATTCAGAACTGCCAGGACTCCGAAATCCACTCAGGATTTCGGACTATCAATATCAACAAATCAAAGGAAATATCATACTTAATCATTCAACAAAGAAGACTGGAGATCAGAAGAACATCTGGAAGATAAGGCAAAGGATAAGCACTCCAACGTATAGGATATAATTAGACTAGATCAGGCGTGGCTCCCTAAAAGCATGTCTGTTGTACTTAGAATATTATTATATTATAGACAAGCCACCCTAGTTTGACATTGTATTATTATATTAGTTTCACCTTTCTTATCTGACTGAAGAGAGACGTGTTATCTCCTCTTCAGTCTATAGGTCTTTATCCAAAGGTCCTCCCATAATCTATAAAAGGGAGACCAAGTCCATCCTCAGTCTTCATGAGTTTGAGAGATCTTATGTACTTTCACATTTATCAATACAATCTCTCATTCCATCAACTCTCGTGTTCTTATCTGCATTTTTCTTATCTTTATAGTTCTAGTATTCTTATTTCTCTGTCTTTACATTTCCAAGTTATATAACTGTTATATCATATTGTTTATTGTTAAGCTAGTAAGATCCATTCTAAGTATTACCCCTTCATTATAATTCCGCATCCATCTCAAGTCTTCGGACTTATCCACCTATGAAACTTCCAGTCTCGGATCTTTACTTTCCGCAATCTTACTTTCCGCATTTACTTAGAATAAAATGGCGACAACAAGGTGGAACCTGGAAAAAAGGGCAAAGGGAGAGGCTGTTGCCTTGGGAATGACCAGGTCAAAACTAAAGGAACGCATGATGGAGAAGTTCTGACCTGACAGCGAATTGCAAACTCCCGAGGATGAATTCTGGAATCTGAAACAGGTGGGAGGCGACAACGCGACCTACACCAATAGATTCCATGATCTCTCGAGACTCCTACCTCATATGGTTCAACCTATGAAAACTGCAATACGCCGCTACGTCAAAGGATTACCGCGCCAGATCCGTGATTCGGTGACCAGCAGTAGGCCATCTACCCTGGAATCCGCTATTGAAATAGCAGGTCAACTCAACGAGGATAATATGAACGATGGTGTCCTCCCACGCAAGGGTTTAAAGTTGACAACTGAAAAGCAGACCCTTGAGACTCCCTTAATTGTCAAGTCCGAGTCCTCACACCGACGCGACAAAAAGAAGCGGAAAAGCCATCACCACAGTCCACAACCATGTTGTTATTACCCCTGCTACTCCTATCACCCAAGTCACCCCACAAGCCCAACCAAACAAAAGCCATATACCGGACCTCACCCCCTCTGTAACCACTATAACTATCACCATATGACCACCAGCCCGTGTCGCCTTTGTACGACTTGTGGTCGCTATGGCCACTTGGCGGACACATGATGTGCACCAAAAACTCAGCGACCACTCGCTCTACCCTCAAATCAGCAAACACAAACCCAGTATCCAACTGGAACATGCTTCAACTGTGGTGACCCCACCCATTTCAGAAATGCGTGTCCTAGGCTAGTCAATATCATTAACACTCAAGCCCAGGCAAATCCAACAATGTAGGTTCCAGCTCCCAAAGGCCGAACCTTTGTCATTATCATAACCCAAGCACAGACCGATAACAAGGTCGTAAATGGTACGTTTCTCATAAATGACTGCTACGCGTCAGTACTTTTTGATTCGGGTGCCGATAAAAGTTTTGTGTCTTTGGAATTTGAGCCAATACTTCACACACCTTGCACGATTCTTGATGAGTACTTTACCATAGAAGTCGCCAATGGAAAATACGTTTCACTTAATGCAGTCATCCAAGATTGCACTTTCGATTTTTGCAGTCATAAATTTTCCGTCAATTTAGTTCCTATGGAACTTGGTAGCTTTGACATCATTGTGGGAATGGATTGGCGATCCCAAAACCATGCTGAAATAGTATGTTACGAGAATTTCATTCGTATTCCTCTCGCCGATGGTCAAATTCTTCGTATTTATGGCGAGACTCGTTCGAAAAAGATTAGTCTTATGTCATGTACTCAAGCTCGATCATATCTATGTAAAGAATACATGGCTTTCTTAGCCCATGTGGCGGAAACAAAGGTCACAGAAAATAAGATCGAAGATATTCCGATTGTACAAGACTTTCCTGACATCTTTCACGATGACGTATCTGGACTCCCTCTAGTATGTGAGCTAGAGCTCCGCATCGATGTTGTTCCTGAGGCTACTCCCATAGCCAAGTCTCCATATTGATTGGCTCCAGCCGAGATGCAAGAATTGGCAAGTCAGCTCCAAGAACTAACCGATAAGGGATTTATCTGCCTTAGTACTTCACCCTGGGGAGCCCGGTTCTCTTCATCAAAAAGAAAGATGGTTCATTTCGTATGAGTATCGATTATTGGGAGTTAAATAAATTGGCCCTCAAGAACCGATATCCGTTACCTCGGATCGACGACCTTCTTGATCAACTTCAAGGAGCTTCATGCTTTTCAAAAATTGACCTCCGCTTAAGTTATCACCAACTTTGAGTATGGGAAGAAGACATCCCCAAAACCGCTTTCCGAACCCGCTATAGACATTACGAGTTCACCGTTATAACTTTCGGCCTAACAAATGCCCCTGCCGCATTCATGGACTTGATGAATCGGGTATTTAAACCTTATATCGACCGTTTTTTATCGTCTTTATTGATGACATCCTCATTTACTCCAAGACAAAGGCAGAGCATGAAAGACACATTCGTGTAACTCTCCAAACGTTGCAAGGAAATCGGCTCTACGCCAAATTTTCGAAATGCGAGTTTTGGTTAAATGAGGTACAATTCCTCGGTCATATTGTAATTGAAAAGGGTATTTTAGTCGATCCCGCAAAAGTTGAAGCAGTCAAGAAATGGAAACCCCACGTACCCCCATGGAAATTCGGTCCTTCCTTGGTTTAGCCGGCTATTACCGGCGTTTCATTTCAAATTTTTCAAAGATCGTTTTACCGCTTACTTCTCTCACTTGAAATGGTACGCCATTTGATTGGGGACCCAAGAAAAAAGATGCTTTCCAACCCCTTAAACAAAGATTGTGTGACGCTCCGATTCTTACACTCCCTGAAGGATCCGAAGATTTCGTGGTATACTGCGATGCCTCCAACCTCGGTCTAGGTTGTGTTTTGATGCAAAGGGGAAAGGTTATAGATTACGCATCGCGACAACTCAAAATCCACGAAAGGAATTATACGACTCATGATTTGGAGCTCGGTGCCGTGGTTTTCGCTCTTAAAATTTGGAGGCATTACCTTTACGGCACTAAATGCGTAATTTTCACCGACCACAAGAGCTTGCAACATATTCTTAATCAAAAGGAACTCAATATGAGGCAAAGACGATGGGTCGAACACCTAAATGATTACGAGTGTGAAATACGCTATCATCCGGGCAAGGCAAACATCGTAGCCGATGCGTTAGGCCGAAAAGAACATGCCAAAGCATTTCATCTAAAATGTTCTCCTATCTTGTCCAATCTCAGCGACCGAATTTGAGGAGCCCAACACTCGACAATTACCGAAAATGACATGCCCACGGGAATTGATGGGGATTTGGAAACTAAATCTGATGGTATTTTATATTATCAAGATCGTAACTGGATCCCAGATCGCGACAATCTTCGTACATTCCTGATGGAAGAAATCCATAAAACTCGATATTCCATTCATCCTGGCGCTGACTAGATGTATCATGGCTTGAGAACCAATTATTGGTGGTTGGGAATGAAAAAGGAGATTGCTTTATTGGTGGCCAAATGTCTTACATGTTCCAGGGTCAAAGCAGAACATCAACGACCCTCTGGACTATTGGTCCAACCGGAAATCCCCAGGTGGAAATAGGAAGCGATTGCCATGGATTTCGTAACCAAACTTCCCCGTACCACAAAGGGACATGACAGCATTTGGGTAATCATTGACCGTTTGACCAATTCCGCTCATTTCTTTCCCATCCGTGAACATTTCAAAGTCGAAAAACTTGCTCGGATTTACATCAACGAGATTGTTAGTCGGCATGGCATCCCTCTCAGCATTATTTCAGATCGTGATGGGAGATTTCTCTCTCGGTTTTGGCAATCATTTCAAGCAGCCATGGGAACCCGCCTCGATCTCAGTACCGCCTATCATCCTCATACCAATGGTCAATCTAAGAGGACAATTCAAACACTCGAAGATATGTTGAGGGCGTGTGTCTTTGATTTCGGAGGAAACTGGGACTCTCATTTACCGTTGGTGGAATTCTCCTATAATAACAGTTATCATTCTAGCATCGGGATGCCGCCATTTGAGGCATTGTATGACCATAAATGCCGATCTCCTATTTGCTGGCATGAAATTGGCGAGTCCTACATGATTCGCGCAACAGTGGATTCTCCAATCGTTGGTCCTGAGCTTATCCAGGAAACAACCGACAAAATCACTCAGATTCACAATAACCTCCTCGCAGCTCGTAGCTGACAAAAGAGTTACGCCGACAAGCGACGCAAACCGCTTGAATACTGTGGGTGACATGGTCATGTTAAAAGTGTCCTCATAGAAAAGTGTGGTTCGATTTGGCTGCAAGGGTAAATTGACACCACGCTACGTAGGCCCGTTTAAGATCCTTAAAAGGATCGGACCAGTAGCCTACGAGTTGGATCTACCAACAGAGCTTAAGAAAGTTCACCCAATATTTCATATAGCCAACTCAAGAAATGTTTAGTAGACGAGAACTTTCATGTTCCTCTCGAGGATATCCAAATCGACGAGACAATGCAATTTCTCGAGAAACCCTTGGAAATTGCCGACCGAAAGGAAATGCAACTCAAAAGAAGTCGCATTCCCCTGGTCAAGGTCAGGTGGCAGTCAGCACGTAGACCTGAGTATACATGGGAGCGTGATGATCATATGCGTACCAAATACTCACAGCTTTTCTCTTAAGGTACTCTCTTCTTAAATTTCGGGATGAAACTTCCTAAAGTAGGGGAGACTGTGACATCCGCCTAAAATGGATTCGGGTCAACCCAACCCAATTAGAAATTTAATAAATCCTACTAAAGATCACTTGACTCTAATAGGATCAAAACCCATACACTACGATATAAATAGACGTTAATAACAATATAGCATAGTATAACGTTATTGTTGTCGCCAAATATCCTAAGTAAATGCGGAAATGAAGATTGCGGAAAGTAAAGATCCGAAACTGGAAGTTTCGGAGGGACAAGTCCTGAGACTTGAGATGGACAAGTCCGAAGACTTGATGTGGTTGCGGAATTATAATAAAGGAGTGATACTTAGAATAGATCTTAATATCTCAACAATAAATGACAGGAATTAACAGTTATATAACTTGGAAATATAAAGACTAGAATTAAAGAGTGCTAGAAATGTAAGGACAGTAAGAAATGCAGATGAGAGCGTAAGAGTTGATGGAATGAGAGATTGTATTGATAAGTGAAATTGTTACATGAAGTCTCTCAAAACCAAGAGGACTGAAGATGAACTTGGTCTCCCTTTTATAGACTAAGGGAGGACCTTCGGATAATAACCTATGGACTGAAGAGGAGACAACACGTCTCTCTTCAGTCAGATAAGAAAGGGTGAATCTAATATAAAAATACAATGTCAGACTAGGGTGGCTTGTCTATAATTTAATAATACTCTAAAGTACAACAGACATACTTCTAGAGGGTCACGCCTGATCTAGTCTAATCATATCCTATAAGTTGAAGTGCTTATCCCTTGCCTTATCTTCTTGATGTTCTTTAGTCTTCAGTCTGCTTTGTTGAATGTTTAAGTGTAATATTTCCTTAGATATGTTGATATTGATAGTCCGAAATCCTGAGTGGATTTCGGAGTCCTGGCTGGTTTGATCAGAGTATCTTTGGAAATAGTTGAGAATGTCTTGATCTTCTGAGTTAGTTCGGAGTATGATCTTCCGAACTCTTTCTTCTGGGTGAGATACTTTCTGATTCTGAGTTCCTTTGAAGGTCCGAAATCCAATACTGGATTTCGGATATTTACCATATTATCAGAACACAACTTATCCAAGATATAAGTTGACAACATACAAAAGATATAAGTATTTGTTCATTACTTAAAACATTCATACAAAAGTAAGTTCATTCCATCAAAATAAGAAGTTTGATAATACAATCCTAACATATCAAACTATGAGTTGGTCAACGATTTGACTTTCAGTACTAACAGTTATAACTATAATCAAATTAAATTATGATACCATATTAAAATCAAATCAAAGTATGATGCTCTAATTAAATTAAACGAATCAAACTTGAATGCTATAATTAAACTTCAAATCAAAGTAGATTGTTATAATCAAATAATTGATAACCCATCTTTTATAAAACTCTATTTTTATAAACTCTACATTAAATTTTATAAAACTCTTATATTAATTAGTGTGTGATATAAAAGATTCTTGTGTTAGTGGGAAATTATGAAGACCACCAAAAGCAAAGACAAAATATATACTTCATTCTTCTTGCTGTGACATAAGCTTCTCTAGCATTTTGACTTTCTTTGTGAGATAGCTTTACGGTTATTGAGAAGATGTCGGCTGGATTCATGTTTCGGAAGTCGGCTTCTGTAATCGGTATCGTGTTGTGGTAGTCGCCGTTTCTGACTAGCTCGTATTCAAAGTATTCTGACTTTTGAAACTTTCTTCTCTTGATACTTCGAACGGCTGTTATGACTTCATTTGACCATGTATCAACTTGAGGTTTGGTCCATTTCTTGAAGAATTACAGATTCCTGTAGTAAGCAACTAGCTCTTTGTCAGGTCCTGATACTGTAGAGAAGTTCGGAGTGTATCGGTATTTTTCTCCATTGGGTGTCAGAGGTATGTCCCAGTTGTGTCGGGACGTAGGGGGAGGATTGTATGACTTGAAGGGTTGGAAATCCAAGTCGGTCAGTGGTCGGTAACTGGTGATATTTGAAAAGATGGATCTGTTGGGACCGGTTGGGTCAGCTTGGTTTTGATCAGGTTCTGACTCAGTGTTGAAGTTTTCAGCATGTTCATTAGCTTGAGAGTCGAAGAACTTTGATTTCTTTTCCTTGACCTCTAGGGATCAGATACCTTGATCGGCGAGTATATGAAAATCTCGTCGTCTTCTGAGTGATCTTTATTGGAAGGAGATTTTGGGAGAGGAGAAATCGGAGGAGGGGATTTCTGAGAAGGGGATTTCTGAGAGGGGGATTTTGGAGGAGGAGATTTCGGAGGAGGATTGATAGGATGATCATTTTCTGATTCCTTATTATGAGTTTCATCCTCATCAATGTTCGTGTCTTTTTGAATTTCTCCTTTATCAGTATTTACGTCGTCTTGCTGAGTGTCTCCTTGATCTTTTGTTCCACTTGGGCCAGCAGTAGAATCTATTACCATGTCAGTCGTTTGGGGAATTTCTACTTTATCGTCCGCCTTTCCCCCTCCTAGGGCACCTGTAGGGACGAAAGGAGTCACAGGCAGGCGGGCCAGAATGGAATCAAGTTTGTCGGAGACGACGGTCACTTCCTTCTTGATACAATCAGGAAGTGGCGTATCGTACATGGTTTGGAGGGCTTCCATGCCTTCCATATTCAGTTTTGTACAGAATTTGATTTGTTCAATAGGACCAGCCATGGTGCCGGTGATGTTTTGCAGGGTTTGGGTAACCATCTGAAGGAGAAGGGCATTTGTTCTTCTGAGGGAGAAATTTTTGGCCAGAACTCCATTCAGATAGTTGGACATATGGTCCATGGAGTCTTTGAGCTTGGTTTGTACGTTGGTTAGAAGCTCAGGAACTTGTTGTTGACATTTCTCAACTTCAGTGAGCATCTTTTGTGCAGTCTTCATCATGTTGGCTGCGTCGGATTGCCTTTGAGCATCAAGGGTTGCGAGTCCAGCATGGATGATCTTTTCTGCTTGATCGTCGCAATGTAGAAGAATGTCTCTGTCTTTCTTCTCTAGTGCAGCTACTCGATCTTTAATTGCTGCTAGTTCTTTGATCATATCCTCCTGATTTTGGGAGGATTTTAAGTCAGTCAGGAGTGTGGTCCAGATGTTAACTTTTTGATGTAGAGAGTCATCCTTGAGTAATGAATTGACGGATGGAATCGGATTATCTTTGGCAACTTTGTCGAAGGATGAGTTGGTGTCACTGAGATCGACCAAGTGCATTTGGGATGAGGAGGGTTTATCGACCTCTTGATTAACACTAAAGAGTGAGGTGTTAATTGGGATCGATTGAGTCTCGGAGATCAATACTCGGGAGTCGGACTTTGTAGGTTGTTCAACTGTGTGCTTCTGTTGAGTCTTTTTCTGAAGGTCTTGTGCACAAAATCTGTCCCAGGTGAGAGGGACGATTGCTGAGGCAATCTTGGACCAGTCGGTTTCAGTAGTATCGAACAGGTAGAGTGAGGAGTCTACCAGTTTTTCAAGAGAGGAGTGTAGGAGGGAATCAAGCTGGAGAGTGAGTGCATTGATTCGTTTTCTTTCGGACTTGACATGGTCTGAGTCTTTGTCGGATGGGGGACCAAAGACGAATAAGGTTTGAAGTTCCTTTTGTTTATGCTCGAATTGATTTTGAATACGTTCAACCAATGCCTGTTGTTCTTGAACTGCGGTCTTGAACTTCCATTTAGCAAATTCGGATGCATCAGGAGGAGGTTGAGTGAGATTTGCGATGAGATCGATTGTAGGATTCTCTTTGGTGATTGGTGATTTCTTTTCAGGTTGTGGAGGTGAGTTCTGTTTTTCCTCCATTAAGATATCTTCTTGAGTGTCTTCCGAGTCTGGAGAGTTCTGTCTTTCCTCCAAATGTTCTGACTCGGAATCTTTTGAAGATGGTTCAGATGTCTAACATGAAAGAATGCAAGTCAGATAACAATTGTGTATTTTAGATGTAATACATACCTTAGAGAATCAAAATTGATTTGAATGCAGAGTATTATAGATATATGAATTTCGTATTGCTTTGAAACCGTGAGATTAGGATAAAGTAATCAATTGTTGTTTTTATTTTCTGTTAATTGAGCATAGAGAGAAGGTGAGATATATGAAATCCATAGATTTTAAAATGTGGTGATCAATGATCTTTGATGATAGAGAATTCTTGTCAAGAGGTTAATAGATGATTTAGAGACAAGTGAAATGAGAACCTTCTAACAAAGGGAAAAGGAAACTCAGAAGTGAGTTACTTCTGATAAATAAGAAGGGATAAAGAGGGATATCAGAAAGAGAGATATCAGAAGTGAGATATCAGAAGTGAGAAACTTCTGACAAGTAGAAAGAAGGATATCAGAAGTGAGAAACTTCTGAAAAGTAGAAAGAGGGAATGCAGAAGTATGAGACTTCTGACAAATAGAAAGGGGGATTCAGAATAGAAAGAGTTAATGAAAGACATACCATTCTGACTTTTCATTGCTTCTTTTTGGGTGGTTGCTTGGATAGAGAGGATTCAAAAGCTTTCTTTTTGAGTTTCTTGGGGGCCTCACATTGTTTGAGAGAGTGAGGTGGATAAACAGCTACTCCTTCACTAGAAGTGATGTGAGAAATGACAGCAGGGTCTGTTGGATCAGCCAACTTCAGTAATTCGGCAGGCAGTCTGCGGATTTTCCTAAATATAGAGTCTGTTTTGGCAGTGTAGCGTTTGGTTTTAGGCATGACCAATTTGTCGTCGTCTGATCTGGGTGTCGGAATGGTGATTTGAAGCTTCTGATAGACGTGCTTGATGCACATAGCCCAGAAACGTGCTGAGTGAATTTGACCATTTGGTTTCAAGGAGGAGGGTATGTAGACGAGGAAATCATCAAACAGAATTGCTGCATAATCAACTTTGCGACCGGAGTAGAGGCTCCAAAGGAGACCCATGAGGCGTCTGTTTAACTGGTCTGTACCGCCCATTTTACCAGATAAGCACTTAATGATATAATGTATGAGGCATTGCCATAGAGGGGAGATGTGTCCTTTAGACATGTGAAATAATTTTGGCAAATCATACATATACCCCATATTGTAGATCATGGATTTGAGATTACCGTCGGTTGGTTGGTCAAAAGTGGATTTGTAGTATGGAAGATTTAGGGCTTCTGCAAAGATTTTGTTGTCGATGACGATACGTTGATCGTCGTGTAGTGTCACGGCGTAACCGGAGGGACACTTGGTGGCGGAAGAGACGATTTCTTGTAGTAAGGAGACTGGAATAGAAGGAGGAGGGTGAAAGAAAGCTTTAGCCAGTGTGTGTCTTGAGAGTATGTGAAGAAGAACGCGTAGGTGTGGTTTGTAAGCTTTGAGATCGTCTGAAAGGTAGAGGTTGGAGATTGCAACATTGATAGTGTCATTGTCGCTCTTGGATTGGGAGGCCATTGAAGAATTTGGATGTAAGAGATGAGGAGTGATGGAAGGTTTTAGATATTTTAGGGTTGAGAGGTTGAAGGCGGCGGCGAGAGAGAGATATGAGAATAGAGAGCGATTGTTGTGGAAGATGAAGAAGGGTGAGCGATTAAAATAAGAGGGAACGGTTATAGCTATTTGAAAAAGTGTAAGAAACCGCCGGGTTGCGAAAATGAAGGGACGTGTGAACAGTTGTGTCAGAAAAGCGTATGCTTGGCATTAAATGCAAAGAAATGATGAAAAGGGATGGTCCATTAAATGACGGACATGTGTGGCAGAGAGAATATCCGTTGGAGAAAAAATGGATTATATGGATTTTAATTATTGGGTATTAAATGTTTTCGTATTTAATTTTCATTCCCGTATTAAATATGTCGAGGTGAGGTGTCTAGGGTACGGACTGGTATGAGTGTGATAGTTCTGAATTGATCAGAAAGAAGAAATTCTGAGTGAAATCGTAAGTCAGTAGAGTTGTGCATTCTGAGATGATGAGAAAACTTGAAATTGTAGGGTGGTAGGTTCGGAGAGGAAATGTTCTGAGTGAGGATAATAATATGAAAGGTCTGAGATGTGGAAAGTAGTCAGAACTAAACATTCTGAGGGTTAGGTTCTGAGTTTGAAGGTTCGGAGAGTAAGGTAGTATCTCGGAGAGCTATGGATCAGAAGCAAAAGGTTCGGATTGTGGTTCGGAGAGAAAAAAATTCAGAACTTGGTTTCTGAGTGCTGTTGTGCAATGGATAACTTTAGGAGTTGTCATATCATTTCTGTGGAGATAAACTATGATGCAGACTGTCTAAAATAGGTAGTCAAATCATGTATCGCATCTCTAAATTACTGATCTCGAAGTGATGAGGTGTCAAGAACTGGTAAAGGGAAAGTGGTAATAAAAGGGGGTTGTTTATGACACTTAGAAATCACACAAGTGAAGATTTTTGAGAATTAATCATGGCTTCAAGACGTCCGTTTAATCGTGATGAGAAGGTGGAGGTTAGAATGCAAGATGGTGAGTTTGCAGGTGCAGTTTATGGTGGTGTGATCAAGTCTGTATGGAATCATGGTTATGAGGTAAAGATGACAACATTGACTGATGGATCTACTGGTGGTCCTTTGAATGTGCATGTGGACTTTGCATATCTGCAACCTGTTCCTCCTAAGGTTTTGGTGGAGTTCAAGCAGTTTGATTTTGTAGAGGTGTGGTATCGGCGAGGATGGTGGCCAGCTGCTATTTTGAGAAAGACACCATTCAATCAGTTCCATATGGTGTTAGTGGATGGGACTCGTCTGTTTGTTGATGAGTCGGAACTGAGCATTCATCAGAGGTATCATCTTGGAGAGACTCCGATGTGGCAACCCTATAAGCTCTGATGATAGGGAAAGACTGTTGATCTCCTGGTGGTTTATGTGTCTTGTATCGGACTATATGTTTGCTTGTATGGCTAGGATTATGTAAAAATTGCTTTTGTTGTATGTTGTGATGTTTTGGATGTTATGAATGAAAGCAAGTTATGTTGTTTGTTTGTGTGTGAATGAGATTCAAAACTTTTCATTCAGAAAGTGTGTAGGAAGAAGTCGGAGATGAGAAAAGTTTGGAAAGAAGACAGAGTTTGTCGTTTTTAGGGGGAAAATGTATAGAGAGAGGGATTTGGAGGGTTAGGTGAGGATGTGTCAGTTTTAGGAAAGGAGAACAATCAGTATGGGAGCAAGAGCGGTTTATCCATTACGCCATCAAAGTTGCCGAACCGTCTAATCAACGGTTTAGGCCATGATGCTGATGTGACGGGTGCATTAACTGCTCACTAGGGTCATTATGACCTCTAAGTAAATGTATTAGAGAAGATGAGTGGGCATGTAGGTTGGTTATAAAAAGGGGTTTTGACTGAATGTTTAACCACTCGTATCAAGAACAAAATTAAATAAATTTAATTTGCTTTCAACATGGCTCGATTCTTCTTCAATTGTTTTGATGAGGTCGAAGTGAAGCTGACTCATAGAGATTTTGCTGGAAGATTTTATGAAGGGGTGATCACAAAAACTTGGAAACGGCGGTGTGAGATGCAGCTGAGGTGTTTGCCGGACAATACCACCGGAAAGATGATGATCGTGAGGGTTAAATACGGTCTTCTTCGTCCTATTCCACCGACTGTGATAGTAGAATACAAAGTCGGAGACAATGTCGATGCATGGGATCGACAAGGGTGGTGGAGCGGTGTCGTAGACGACGTGATCGGCGACGATGTTTATGATGTTGTGCTGCTAGACGGGAAGACTGTGTGAGTGTGTGATTCGTCTGTGCGAATCACACAGAACTTTGCGTATGGCAATCCTCCAAAGTGGCAGTACAACAAGCATTAGGGAGAAGGGGAGAAGAAATGATCATCTTTTGTTTTTGATGTTTTCTAGTAGTCTTTTTGTAATGGTATCTTAAGTCATATGTTTTTGAGATGTTTAGGTGTATGACTTAATGGATTCAGTGAATGTAATGTTTATCTTAATGAAAGTAGATTTGGCTTTTATATGTGTGTTGGTAGTCCTAAAATGAAGAGTGTGACAACTTGTCATTGAAAATATTGAGATAAGTTTTTTGAGACTATTATGAGAAAAGTCGGAAGGCTTAAAGTTCTGAGAGGATAGTCAGAGTTTTCTTAGAGCTGACTGATCTGCTGAGAGGATGATGATCAGAAACTGACGATCATTCTCTGAAGAAGTCAGAGTCAGGATTTAACATACCCAACTTATCCATAAAATTGTTGAATTTAGTGGAATCTAAGGCTTTTGTGAAGACATCAGCCACTTGTTCATCGGTAGGAATAAAGTAGAGTTCGATGTTACCTTCTAAGATTTGATCCTTGATGAAGTGATATCTCAGATCGATGTGTTTGGTCATAAAGTGCTGAATAGGATTATGAGAAATAGCTATGGCACTCTTGGAGTCACAATAGATAGGAACTTGAAGAAATCGGTAACCATAATCCATTAGCTGAGTTTTCATCCAGAGAACTTGTGCACAGCAGGTGGATGCAGCCACATATTCTGCTTCTGTTGACGACAATGCGACACAGTTTTGTTTTTTGGAGGACCAGCTGACTAATCTTCCACCAAGGAATTGACAGCCTCCGGATGTGCTTTTCCGATCCAATTTGCATCCGGCATGGTCCGAATCGGTGAATGCTTGGAGTTTAAAGTTGTCTCCGATTGGATACCATAGTCCCATTGCCTTAGTCCCTTTGAGATATTTGAATATTTGCTTCACTGCTGTTAGATGTGACATTTTTGGAGCAGCTTGATATCTGGCACACAGGCAAGTTGAAAACATAATGTCGGGTCTACTTACGGTTAAGTACAATAGTGAGCCTATCATCCCTCGATACAACTTATGGTCTATTGGCTCGCCTTCGGGGTCTGCAAAGATTTTATGATTGGTGGATATCGGAACTTTGGCACTAGAACAATTTTCAAGGGAAAATTTCTTCAGAAGTTCATTTGTATATTTTTCTTGATGTATGAAGATTCCTCTTTTGGTTTGTGTGATTTGAAGGCCTAAGAAGAAGTTTATTTCTCGATTCATGCTCATGTGGAATTTGTCTGTCATCACCTTTGCAAATTCATCAACCATTGCTTGATTTGTTGATCCGAAGATGATATCATATACATAGACTTGGACGATCATGATGTGATTTTGATGGGATCGAACAAAGAATGTCGGATCAATGACTCCTCTTCTGTATCCTGATGAGACTAGAAAGGTTGATAACGTTTCATACCAAGCTCTGGGTGATTGTTTTAGACCATATACTGCCTTATTCAGACGATACACATGGTTAGGTCGTGATAGATCTTCGAAACCCGGAGGTTGTTGAAGATAGACTGTTTCTTGAAGATCACCTTGAAGAAATGCACTTTTTACATCCATTTGATGTACAATAATATTTTTGTGAGCAGCGTAGGCTAGAAAGATCCGAATGGCTTCTAGTCTAGCAACTGGTGCATACGTTTCATCATAGTCAAATCCTTCGATTTGACTATATCCTTTTGCCACTAATCTGGCTTTGTTTCTGACTACAGTGCCCATGTCATCAAGTTTGTTTCGAAAGACCCATCTAGTACCGATGACTCTGTGATTGGAGGGTCTCGGAACAAGATCCCTGACGTTGTTTCTTTTGAATTCTTATAGTTCTTCTTGCATGGCTTTGATCCAATCGTCGTCATCTAGAACGTCTAGGACTGTCTTTGGTTCAACTTTGCTGATGTATGCGGCATAGTGACATTCATCCTGAATTGATTTCTTTGATCTTGTCTGAACCTTGGATGAGGGATTTCCGATGATTTGATTCGGAGGATGACTCCGAGTCCATTTGTGTAAGCGAGGAAGGAGGGTTGGATCAGAAATAGGAGGGGAGATATCTTGAATGAAGTGGGTGTCTTCAGAAGTGGTGTTTTGAATTTGTGATTCTTCAGCTGATGTATTCTCATCGGCTTCAAATATAAAGACCGGTGAATTATTAATCATTGCATCAGAGGAGTGGGCTGTGACATTTTCTGATGGGATATCTGCTGATGAGGTATCTTCTAAGGGTTGATGGTCACCCTCGGATTGAGGTATTCCATCTACATGTGTAGGGAGTCTAGACTCCCCCTCAGAGATTGTTGGGATCGATGGTTCCTTCTGAGTCTGGTGATTCGGAGAAGGGAGCAGAGGCTCCCCCTCGATTGTTGGAGTGTTTATCGGAAGCTCTGTTTGATCTTCGGATGCGGTAGGTTCTGAGGAAGTGGTTGGTCCTGATGCTGAGATGATTTGCTGAATTGCATCAGGAGAATGAACAACTTCGGCTTCTTTGCTGTTTCTGATGGATCAAAGAGTAAGTCGTAATCAATTTCAACTGTATGAATGGGTCGATGTCCCACTGGAACATCAATTGCCATTACATATAGAATATCTTGATTCTTCTTTCTCCATTGGTATTGATCGTCAAATTCAATGTCAAAACTTTCTTCGATAACTCGTGTTCTCTTGTTTAGAACACGATAGGCTACTGATTTTGATGAATATCCCATGAATATTGCTTCATCATTTTTGGGTGCTAATTTTCCCAAATGATCTTTGTTATTTTTAATGAAGCACCGGCAGCCAAATATATGAAAGAATTTGACATTAGGTTTTCTTCCGTTTAATACTTCATAGGGAGTCATTTGTAGTCTTTTGTAGATAGTGGATCGATTTTGAACAAAGCAGGCAGTTGCTATTGCTTCTGCCCAGAAGGTTAGAGGAAGATTTGCAAAGGTCAGCATTGATCGAGCTGCTTCCACTAATGTTCTGTTTCTTCTTTCTACGACACCGTTTTGTTGAGGTGTATATGGTGCTGAGAAGTTGTGCTCTATTCCTTTAGATGTCAAAAATTCTTCAATTTGCTTATTGTTGAACTCAGTTCCATTATCACTTCGGATTCTTCTTACTAGAAGTTGAATCTTGAGTTTGATTGATGTAATAAAGTTTCTGAGTTCTGGGAAGGTATCTGATTTTAATCTTAAGAAAAATACCCAGGTGAGTCGGGAGTAGTCGTCCACGATAACCAGGATGTATTTCTTGTGATTTATACTAGCAACTGTTGATGGACCGCAAAGATCCATGTGAAGAAGTTCTAGTGGACGAGTAATGCCTGAGTCGGTGATTGATTTGTGAGGTTTCTTCTTTTGCTTGCCAAATGCGTATGCTGCACATAAGTTTTCATTGTCAAACCTCAGAAGTGGCATTCCTTTGACCATTTCTCCTGTTACCAACTGATTCATGTATCGGAAGTTGAGATGAGCTAGTTTTCGATGCCATAACCAACTGATTTCGGAGTGTGCTTTTGTCAATAGGCAAAGTCTTGGTTTTCCGATAAACATAGAGATGTCTAATGGAAACATGTTGAGTTGTCTTGTAGATTTTATTAGACATCTGTCTCTGTTTCCTGTCATGATGTAACTGAATTCATTGTCGAATTCAACTCGAAGACCGGTGCTGACCAGTTGACCTACGCTTATGAGATTGTGCTTAAGTCCGAGAGCGTAGGCAACCTTCTGAATGGTAAAGTTTCCGTTTGTAAGTACACCATAGCCTTTGATGATGCCGTTTGCGTCATTTCCGAATGTAACGTATCCTCCAAAGCTAACTTCTCTATAATCTCTTAGAAACTCCAATCTTCCGGTCATGTGCATTGAGCAGGCACTATCTATTAACCATTCGTCATCCTGCTCTTCAGTACTAAGTGCCTGAAAGATTAGACAGTTAGTTTAGGTACCCAAACTTGTTTGGTCCCATTTGCTTTTACAAACATGGAAGATTTATTTTCGACAATTGATTTGATGGGAGTTTCAATTTCAGGAGATAATTGTAAGACCCGTATCCTGATTATAACATATACTTAAAATAAGACTGTTAGGAATTATATGATTTTTGGTAGTTATAAAGCTAAGAAAAACTTTAGTTACACTTTCATATAAAATCAGCATTTTGTGTCGTTTTTAGAAAAATCATAATTAATTCTAGGAAAATTGTTTGGACCTCAAACCAATGCACAAAGTTTACAAATTGAGTCTAGTACAATTACCAAAAATAATAGTAAGCTTGAAAATGAGACTATCTATGGTAAAAAATGCAATCTTTACTGATTAGTTCGGAATTGACAGATTAGATAGTCTGTTTTCAAAAATTCATAATAAATCATACAAAAATCGTATAAATACGTAAAATACATCCCTGGAAAGGTATTGAGATGAATTTTCTGAATATCAAATAAAAACGTGAATTTAATGGGTTTAAGATCAGCTAAACCAGTCTTGAACAGACTGATTCTAGAAGGCCTTTAATTTCAACAAAATTATATTATTAAAATCTTTTGTCAAAAGTGTCATGCCATTTTTTATTCAAGAATTCAAGTATAAATACCCCCCAAAACATCTCATAAACCACACCAACAAATCTCAATCCAATATATAGAGGTTTCTAAGCACTAGAGTGTAAGAAGTGAGCGGAAGGAAGCTCAAAAGCCTAGCGAAGAAGTTATAGGTTCCGACGACTGGTCATAAGGTAACTACAAACTTTTCTATAGTTTAATTAGGTATTGTAAAATAGTTTTTGTGTTAAGAAGTAGAATATTTAATAAGTATAACATATGTTATATTATACTAATTTCTAACAATAGTAAATAAAAACCTTAAAATGTCGTTATTATAACAATTCGTAATTTCCGAATATAATACCGATTGATTTACTTACGAGGACGGTGACTAGGCCGATTACTTGGGATCTGGTTGTTGGATTTTCCGAAAGGCTAAAATGCTGAAAGGATCCTGCCACCCCATCTAATCTTCTACCTGGCCGTTCTTTACTTGATAAATCATGGAGTATCATATTGGAATTATTGAAGGGTTTAATGATGCGACTATAATATAGTTAAGGATTAAGAAATGATAGATTTCTTATTATGTTAACAGTTAAAGTTGAAGGAAATACAAAGCCGAGAAAGATAAACGATATAGTCAACTATAATCAGGTGAGTCTTCTCACTATACTATAGGTGATATTGCATGCGTAGGAAGGAAGATATGTTAGACTAAGGTGATCTTACCTGTTATGATAATTGTATGAATTATTGCTATGATAATGATCGTTTGTGGACGGAACGGGATAGCCCGCGAGCCAATAGGCGGAACGGGAATAGCCTGCGAGTCATTAGACGGAACGGGATAGCCCGCGAGCCAATAGGCGGAACGGGAATAGCCTGCGAGTCATTAGACGGAACGGGAGAAGCCTGCGAGCGATAAGACAAGAACGGGAATTACCCGTGAGTCTTCAGCAGAACAGGGATAGCCCGCGAGTCTCACAGACATATGAATGGTTATGATGTGTTGTATGTTATGTGATGGATCGTATGGTATTTTGAGGAACTCACTAAGCTTCGTGCTTACCCTTTCCCTATATAAACTATTGTTTCAGGTACATCAGGTACCATGGATGGCAAGGCATGACGTGTATACACTGTGCTGCTTCATCGGAGGACTGTTTTTGAATTAATATTCCGCTATATTGAGATTTCGTTAACTTCTGTTAATCCTGGGGTGTTTTCATTAAACTTATGGAATTTTATGAAAATTAATTAAGTGGCTTTTCTTGTATTGAAGTTTTCGTTTAAATTTTTTTTAAATTTACCCTAAAATTTTGGGATGTTACAAGTTGGTATCAGAGCACAGCTTGAGAGAATCAGGCTCACCTAGTGAGTTCTGGACTCAAGTTGAGGCTTAAGAGTTTTCTTAAAACATTTTTACGAAAGAATGATGTTTTACGAAGGGTGAAGTGAAGACACAGTGTGTACCGCCAGCCGACGCCAGTATGAGAAAAGGGGTTAAGTATTTAATATTGTAGATGTTAAAAAAAACATATGGTATATGTTTGCTGAAATGCCTGGTAGAGATCACACATTGTTGTATTATTATCTGCTATTTGCTAATAGAACTGTATGCTAGTGCCGATAGGTTGCTTAGAGATTTCCACTAAGTTGTATACAATATAGACTGAATAGTCATAGAATATGTGAGTTGACCTTATTGCATGTTCCTTGTTTGGTTGTTGCCTTAGGGAAGATTCTCTTATTTGAAAGACTGTTTAGTTCGATATTGTATACAACTACGTTCGCGAAACAACCTGTCATCACTGGAGGAAGTTCCGTCTTAGTTAGAATAGCAGGGTGGGGGTGGGATTCCAAGTATTCCTAGAAGGGTTGACATATGCCTTGTAAGGGCATGTGTGTTAAAATTATCGGTGAGAAGCGAATTGGATATTTCAAGACGGGTCTTGGAACGGACATGGATAGGTGTGGAAGGTAGTAGTAGAGCTCCTACTATCGAAAGCACAGGATCCACGTTCGAGTCGGGAGTTCATCACGAAGGATCCAAGGAGCTGAGTATGTGAGTGTCTAGCATAATTAACTTAAATGCTAGTGTAATGTGGTAAACTTTTATCCATTCGATTTTTGAATGTTGATTGTGAGGTTCAGTAGGAACAATTAAGATGCGATCATAGCAATTTGGTTGGACCGATCATGCTTAAGTTGAATACTGAGCTTAAAGACTATTGAAAGGGAGAATGTCAAAATGCTATTGTGGTAGCTATTTTTCATGCAACTAATGGGCGCACAAGTCAGACAGGGACTGGAGGATGCAAGGGTGAGTTTTCTAACTCACGGTCAAAGAGGTGCAAGCGGCGCCTGAGATGATAGCGGGTCGTGTGGGTTGAGAGTCTGGATCACTCGCTCGTGATTGAGGTAACCGACGATAGAGGTGTTGACTAGGGTCGCAAGCGGATGAGTAACATATGGTGGTTGATGTAAACGTCTTTACATTATCGAAACATGTTTATTGAGATGGTGTTTGCCCTTGATGCAAGTTGTTGGCTGAGCAGAGTGGGCTTGGTTTTCGTTCGAGAGTAAGGGCTTGTAAAAAAAATTATAAATCGAAGAAACAGACTTGGACTTTAGTCCAAGTGGGGGAGGAATACAAAATTAAGGGAACAACATGAATATTGTATAGAATCGATGAAATCATTAAAATTATAGTAACACGTCGATATATTTAATTCATTACTATAACTTTATATTAATACATTAAGAAAAGTTTACAGAACTACTAACCTAAACTGGAGAATCAGAAAGATGTGAGAAAAGATCTTCTACACTCCACTCTTTGTCATCATTACGTTGACTTGTACCTTCTTGAGGATTTGGAAGGGGTATGCTTCCGGTTATTGGAGGAGGAGCTCCAAGGTATGGGGTCTCAATAGGGTTGGAACCCGTAACCCCATGATTATGGGCTAAAAATCGACTCGTTTGGGGAGTGTGTAAGTAGGGAAGTGATGAGGAAGGATTCCAATTCGGAACCAGTTGGGGATAGCTATAAGAAGGAGGAAACCAGGCTAGGTCGCCTACAAAGCCTCCAAAATTATCCTCACTCCTAGGCTCGAGTAAACCAGGATTAATACTACTCATACCAGAGTTAGATGGCAGAGATTGCTGCTGTGTATGAGTTCTTGATGAAGTTTCCCCCTTTTCCAGAAATTTTCTTTTCCTAAATACAACCTTATGAGCAGCTTGTATTAGCTTCTTTGTGCCGTCTGTTAGACCCGATTGTGACCCTTCAATTATCGCTTCTTTTTCCTTTTTTAGGTTGGGTATTAAATCTCCCGATAATTCTGTTGCCTTAATAAATTCATTACCAAATTCCTGTGGCACAAATAATTTTAGTAATTTCAACCTTATGATATAAAGGAATTAAAAAAAAAATGTAGTTCTTTACCTCAGCACGATCAATAAGGGTTTGCAAACTCGTAAGTTGTCGTTGGGGCCAATGATTGATACCTAATTCTCTACAGCGTTTTTTTTAATTGTGTCGTTCCAATGTTGAGTTCCTTCGCAGCTTTCTCAATTGGTTCGTTAAAGTGTTCAGCTATTATTTCCCTACTTAATAAATGTCTGAAACCTCTTCCACTGCCACCTGCTATGTTTTCTGAACTAGAAGATTCAAATCCAATTGTATTGTTATCATTCTGGATCATTTGAACATGATCCTGATTTTCTGACCCAAAGATGGACATTGATTCATCAAAATTAGTGGCCTCTATCGGTAATAATTGTTGGTTTTCAACTAAAATCTCAGGATTCTGAAATCCTTCTAGATTCCTTTGAATCATCTGAAGGTGATTTTGGTATTGAAAACCAACCCCAAACTCGGGATTCATATCAAAATTGATGTTATCAATCGTCTGTAATTGATTGTCATTTTGAATGTCAGCCATGAATCCTTGATTCATGGGGATGATCTCACTGCTCATTGAGGGTACGTCGATGAATGGATTGTACTCAGTTAGACCATCCACAAATGGGTCTACAAATAACACATGTCAAATGATAAAACAAAATAGAATACTTATAAATGGATCATTCAAAAGAATTTAACCTGGTAGAAGGCATGGTGTCTGATCAAGTGCAAAGTCAGATGTATGCCCCGGATCATCTGAGTTAATGTTCAACTCAGGAAAAATTTCCGGCTCACCGTGGAGTTGCTCTATTGGTAGTATATCTGGAAGACTGTACCATAATTCAAAATCAAATAAAACATTAGAAAGGTAATCGAAGTATGGATAATAGATGTCTAGAATGTTAGAGTCACCGAACTCTATTAAGAATGCTTGGTTTGAAGTACCCTCTCCTTGCGGAAAACCAGGTCCAGGGTTCGACAGATCGCCCATTGAAGATCTGTTTTCCATGACTCGGCTTTAAATATGAGTTCGTTTATGAACAAACTAGTGATAAGAGAGGACGAGACTGAAAATGAATGTGGAAATGAATGATACTACATACCTGTATATATAGGATCTTGCAGCTGGAACCGAAAGGTCACACGGAACTGAAAGGACACCTCACGTTTTAATTACCGAAATTCAAACTAACTACAGTAGATGCGACTTTTCACTACCCCAAGTGACATTTTTTCAAAATTCCCTGCTTGACTCTGGTGAGAACGAGATAATAAAGAGATTCTTGAAATAAAACAAAATTTTATGTCTCCATATAATGGAAATAGTTTAAAGAGTGTTCAGTACTTCAAAGAAAAAAAAGAACTTACGAAAGATGATGTAAATTTTATATTTTTCGGTAAAACAAAAATCTTTGGAGATTTTACAAATGTAGAATTATTTAGCCAAAAAGTATTTAAAAGAAAATATTGCATTGAGACAAATGTGTGTTGAAATATGCGAATTTATATAAATACGAAATAGTGTTAAAAATTAGGTGTTGCAAGTTAACTAGGTTAACTATGTATACATGAAGATTAGAAAGTACTAAATATGTACTGTAGAAAGTAGCCGGTCAAGTTGATGTGTGGGACTGTGAGAAACAGTTAGAGTTTTACATCTAGAGTAACTAGAAGAAAAGAAGTATGGAGTGAATGAGAATAATAGAACCTTAAGCAATATTACAGAGACATGTGAAAGTTGAAGGGAAAGATAATGAAACCTTGTAAAGGTTCGACAATAAGATGAGGAGGATTTTTGAAGAACATAAGGACTCAATGGGAAATACATAGAGGCGTTCGAGAATGCGGATTTCGGGACGAAATCCAAATAAGTGGGGGAGACTTGTAAGACCCGTATCCTGATTATAACATATACTTAAAATAAGAGTGTTAGGAATTATATGATTTTTGGTAGTTATAAAGCTAAGAAAAACTTTAGTTACACTTTCATATAAAATCAGCATTTTGTGTCGTTTTTAGAAAAATCATAATTAATTCTAGGAAAATTGTTTGGACCTCAAACCAATGCACAAAGTTTACAAATTGAGTCTAGTACAATTACCAAAAATAATAGTAAGCTTGAAAATGAGATTATCTATGGTAAAAAATGCAATCTTTACTGATTAGTTCGGAATTAACAGATTAGATAGTCTGTTTTCAAAAATTCATAATAAATCATACAAAAATCGTATAAATACGTAAAATACATCCCTGGAAAGGTATTGAGATGACTTTTCTGAATATCAAATAAAAACGTGAATTTAATGGGTTTAAGATCAGCTAAACCAGTCTTGAACAGACTGATTCTAGAAGGCCTTTAATTTCAACAAAATTATATTATTAAAATCTTTTGTCAAAAGTGTCATGCCATTTTTTATTCAAGAATTCAAGTATAAATACCCCCCAAAACATCTCATAAACCACACCAACAAATCTCAATACAATATATAGAGGTTTCTAAGCACTAGAGTGTAAGAAGTGAGCGGAAGGAAGCTCAAAAGCCTAGCGAAGAAGTTATAGGTTCCGACGACTGGTCATAAGGTAACTACAAACTTTTCTATAGTTTAATTAGGTATTGTAAAATAGTTTTTGTGTTAAGAAGTAGAATATTTAATAAGTATAACATATGTTATATTATACTAATTTCTAACAATAGTAAATAAAAACCTTAAAATGTCGTTATTATAACAATTCGTAATTTCCGAATATAATACCGATTGATTTACTTACGAGGACGGTGACTAGGCCGATTACTTGGGATCTGGTTGTTGGATTTTCCGAAAGGCTAAAATGCTGAAAGGATCCTGCCACCCCATCTAATCTTCTACCTGGCCGTTCTTTACTTGATAAATCATGGAGTATCATATTGGAATTATTGAAGGGTTTAATGATGCGACTATAATATAGTTAAGGATTAAGAAATGATAGATTTCTTATTATGTTAACAGTTAAAGTTGAAGGAAATACAAAGCCGAGAAAGATAAATGATATAGTCAACTATAATCAGGTGAGTCTTCTCACTATACTATAGGTGATATTGCATGCGTAGGAAGGAAGATATGTTAGACTAAGGTGATCTTACCTGTTATGATAATTGTATGAATTATTGCTATGATAATGATCGTTTGTGGACGGAACGGGATAGCCCGCGAGCCAATAGGCGGAACGGGAATAGCCTGCGAGTCATTAGACGGAACGGGATAGCCCGCGAGCCAATAGGCAGAACGGGAATAGCCTGTGAGTCATTAGACGGAACGGGAGAAGCCTGCGAGCGATAAGACAAGAACGGGAATTACCCGTGAGTCTTCAGCAGAACAGGGATAGCCCGCGAGTCTCACAGACATATGAATGGTTATGATGTGTTGTATGTTATGTGATGGATCGTATGGTATTTTGAGGAACTCACTAAGCTTCGTGCTTACCCTTTCCCTATATAAACTATTGTTTCAGGTACATCAGGTACCATGGATGGCAAGGCATGACGTGTATACACTGTGCTGCTTCATCGGAGGACTGTTTTTGAATTAATATTCCGCTATATTGAGATTTCGTTAACTTCTGTTAATCCTGGGGTGTTTTCATTAAACTTATGGAATTTTATGAAAATTAATTAAGTGGCTTTTCTTGTATTGAAGTTTTCGTTTAAATTTTTTTTAAATTTACCCTAAAATTTTGGGATGTTACAATAATTTTGACTCAGAAGTGGATGTTTTTATGATCCATTTTTGACCAAATCTCTTTGGAAGTTTTGGAGAGTAGTTTTTCATTGAATGCCTAGGATTTTTTAAATATGTAACACTGATTGTTTTAGAAAGATGTTTGCAACAATGACAGCAAGTATAATTTTGTTGTCGTTTTAAAATTTTCGGAGTAGTTTCAGAACGATTGTAGTTCTGAATCTTGGTTCCGATAACATTTGAGGTTAGCTTGTTGCTTCTGAAGATACTTGAAAATGATTTAGAGAATTCATTCACGGGTTTCTTAGAGATTGTGTAACTATTTTGAGTATTTTTCGAATTTCTTGTTAGTTTTGGAAATTCTGAGGTGTAGTCTGAATTTCTGATATTTTGAAATTGTTGAATGGGTTTGATTTTTGGAGTCGAAAATAATCCCTTGTAGATGTACTTTCGTGGTGTGGAAGAAGTTGATCTCTAAGTATGACTTGGAGTGACAATAGTTGAATTAGCTTCTGATCTTTTCTGAGTGTAGAAGCATTTTTTCTGTTCAAATCTTGTGTGAGATCGAGGAGATCTGAGATATTTTCTGTTTAGGATTGGTTTTATTCCTTGTTTGGTTAGATTCTTTCCTTTTCCTTTTTGAAAAATTTCTCTTGGGGAAGAGTCAGATAAAGAATCATTCAGGGAGCTTGTCCCCTCATAATTGACTTTAAGTTTTTTGAGCGAAATTTTGATTGGATTGTTTGAAGAATTGTGTTTTGATCTGTCTTCAGATGACTTAGTGTCAGAACTTGAAGGTTCGGAAGTCATATTGAACATATCAGCAACATTAGGGTTTCTGATTATAATTTTGTTAAAATCATTTTTAATGATGATACTGCCTGGGGACTTTTCCATTTCAATTTTCTCATCAATTTTCTCTTTATCTGAATCTTCCAAGTTCTTATAATCTGGAATACATTCTACAGTAACACAGTTACTTTGTTGATTTTTTATTAAAGAGTGTTGCTGAGAGCTTGACGGTGGATAGTTTGTGACCGTGGCCATATGTCTAGGCATGAATGGGACTGAAGCTGTAGACAATTTGCTGATTTCGACAGTGTCTGCTTCTGAGAAATATGAGAAGGGAATGTTAACTCCTATTTTTGACTCAGAAATGGCATTTTCTGATTCATCAATAGGGTTTTTAGAAAGATTCTAGGTTATGTCCTCATCGTGTTTATCATCATATTCATTTGAAGGGTACTGAAAGAATGGAATTTTTCTGTTGTAAATAGGATAGTTTTTATTTGTGGTTTTTCTTGCCCATCCCCAATTGAAAGTGTTTTCTGAAGAGTTAGTATTAGCAGGAGATTTGAAAATTTCAGTCGCATGATACAACTAATCTACTAATTTGTTTAATTTTACATTATCACTTCGGGCTAAATCCCTTTGTGATGTCAAAAGCTAATTTGAGTTTTCTAACAAAGTCCTAGAAGTTTGTTCAATCATCAAATCAGCAGTAAGTTTATCACAAAATAGCTTTTTATCTTCTAGTCTATTCTTCAACATTATCACCTCGTCATACCCATCGTCCCTTTCTTCCAGAACCCGCTGGTATGCAGCTAAGGCATCTGCACAAGTGTTAGATATTTTTTTTAGAGCAGGTTCTAGATTATTAGAGTAAATTTGATGTGTATGAAGCATATTACGTACCTATTCGATAATACTTACACCTTTGCCTGTTTTGTGCTTGACCATGAAGGCGTAGTTGATAACGCCTAGTAATATCAAGTATGTTAGGCATTATTTAGCCGTGTTTTAGTTAATATATATTTATTAATTGGCTAATATCACTTACTTTTGTGCCAAAGTGCTTGGAAATGTTTTTAACATAAATACAGGGGTTTTAGTGCAATTCTGGAGAAGTTACGGAGCAAAACTGACAAGAAATAAAAGTCAGCAGACATTAGCGTCGCTAACTTAAAAGTTAGCGTCGCTAATGTTCGCAGGAGGGAAAAATTCAGATTCAAAATTCGAAAGCGCGCGAGGAATCTTCTGGAAGCACATATTAGCGACGCTAATTTCCACATTAGCGACGCTAATGTCAAAAAATCATAAAATCTCCGTTTTTGAGTTTTAAACTCCGAAAAGTCGGGATAAGGCAACACGCGCGTCGCGGATTCTAAGTGGCCGCGACACGGAAACCCTAATTTCGCACCATTATAAATATCGGAGTCTCGTCCGACTTTTCACTCATCCCGGGACGCGAAGGAGGGATTCGAAGGCACTATCTCGTCAGTTTTTCAGTGGGAATCAATATTTTGGTTAGTAATTTGTTTTTTTCTATTGTTTTATCAACTCGGTATCGAGGTATTCCGCAATCGGAATTTCCATCGATTACTCGATGTTTGTTTGGATTCATAATTTGTGATTTCAGTAGAATAGTTGATATTTTAGATCTGATTTGATTGTTTGGATATTGGTTTGATGTTTGGTTTTTTGATTTATAAAAGTAATCATTCGATTTGATGTTATTTTGCATTATTGATGTTTGGATGTGTTTTGATTATATTGGATTGATTGTTTACTTCTGGATTCTGAATTTAGTTCTGATTTCAGTAAGGAACTTTAGTCTAGGATTTGATTTGGGTTAGTTTAGTTCATGCTTGAGTTAGGTTTTTTCATTGGTCTTGGAATTGTGTTTTTAGTTGGTTTTTGGAAAAGTAGAAGCAATACCGCTGACTGTAGAGTGACACTACAGTTGGTAATCTATCGTCTTGTCCTAACCATGTAACTCCTGCGGATCGACCCTGACTACCACTGTACTAGTGTGTGTTAGGTATTTTTCTCTTATTTTTGACCGCACGACGACCTAGGCGTGTCAAATTTTGGCGTCGTTGCCGGGGAGTTGTGCGCTTCGGATAGACGATCAGTAGGGTTGTTTCTTTCGATGTTTGATTTTAGTTTGTGATTTTTGGTATGTGTACGTCTTCATAATGGGCGATTACATGTACCCGGATCAATATTTTGAGTATTATGAAAATCTGGCCGACACCTATTACGAGGATGATTGCTACAATGGATCACCCGATGACAATGGATGGCGGACCGAGGAGTCATCTCAACCTGAAAATTCTGCAACTTGGGCCCAACTTTGGGTACTCTTGTATAACACTCACCAAGAACAGAAGGACCAGGCTGATGCTCTTTTAAGATTGCAAGCTTCTTTAGATAAGTTAGAGGAAAGTTGGAAATGTTCGCCACCTTCGCCAGAACCGGAGGCGAGTAATTTTCATACCAATAATAATGTGTGTGAACTTGCATCACCTGAATATGTGATGGAAGGGCATGCACCGTGGGAAAGTCAAGAGACCATCGAGAGGGTCGAAAATGTTGTTGAGGAAGAGGTTGTAGGTGACAATGCTACCTCTGACTCAACAGCTTTTGATGTTTTTGATGTTTTTGAAAATGTTGATAATGTCGAGCTGGTGATGAGTGAATCCATACCATCATCAGACGATTTGATTGATGAGGATGTTGTGGAGGAGGCTGTAAGTGACAGTACAGACCCCAGCCTAACGATCCCCGAAATTGTTGAAGTTGTTGATACTATTGGGGAAGGGGGTGTAGATGACAATACTACCCCTGAACCTAGAATTTTTGAAAATTTTGAGTCTTTTGAAAGTAAGGATCTGGTGATGGGTGACTTTCTACCACCACCAGATCAAACCAGTCGCTCACTCTTGGTCCCGATCCACCTGTTGGATGATGATCAAGAAGATGATGCTGACGAGTTGGTTTTTGAAAATAAGAAACATGATTTTATCGCCACTCATGATCCATTCATGAATGGAAAATTAGATGTGATTAATACCATCGATGAGGACATTCAGGAGCATCTCCATATGTTGCCTCCCGATCCCATTCGATTGGCAAACCTTTATTGGTACTGCAAGCCAAAATTGCAAACTGAAGATAGCACGCGAGACGCAAGCAAAATGAAATCTGCAAAACAATTACTGGTAGAGGCACTGGGCGCGCTCCACGCTAAGCCGGTGATGTTGAAGAGACACCGAAGGAAAGACCGAGCTTGGAGATTTAAAGTTACTTCTAAGCATTCACGCGAAATAATCAGAAAACGACAATCGGGCAGCAGAGGAACCGGCAAACCATTCGACCCGGGGAAATCAGAGTATGGAATCAGCAAGGGGACGGTGGCGACTGAAATTCAGTGGAGTCAAATGTACGACCCATCGTAGCCGCAGAAAGACGGTCTAGCTAAAAGACCGAACAAAGAAGCGCTTTCGGGAGGCAACCCGGCATTTCGATAAGTATTTTTATTTTTTTTCTTTTTAGTTTTTAGTTTTTATTTTGTCAAAATATCACTTGCAAAATTTTTTAAAATGTCCTGGCATAACTCAAGTGTGGGGTGGTCGAACGGGCTTTAAAAATACGGAAAAATCGAGAAAAAAATGGAAAAATATAAGTTAGCGCCACTAATTTTTAATATTAGTGATGCTAATATTTGGTCAAACGTGGTCAACCCTCCTCCTCACTCTCATCGCTAATCTTGAACTCCCTCCCCCTCTTTTGCGTCTGTCGAGCCGAGCACACCTAAGACCCGCCCGATTTTTCGATTTTTCGTGAAATTGATCCAGCTAATCTGCAATTAAGCATCCAAGATGGCGCGTCGTGAGAGATCTGTTGGTAAGCTACCACTGCACCGGTTTGTAGAGTTCACAGAGGGATCACCGGGGACTGCAGGGGCTATGAAACGACTACCAGTGCTAGCTGGCCGGGAGATTGAGGTCGCACTGCCATTGGACAGGAGACTCGCCGCAGCTTCAGGCATCACGGCCCGTCTGGAGCAGTACCTGGTCCGCACCTGGACCAGTGTCGATGGAGAGCGCAGTTTTACATGTCGTGGTTGGGATCGTCTCATCGCGGAAAACGAGACATGCTACAAGGAGATCATTCTGGAGTTCTTGGGTACATGTGATTGGGGAGTACGCAGTGATGATCTATCTCAGCGGACAGTCCGATTCCGATTAGGAGGTATATGGAGGGAGTGCACTGTGGTAGAGCTTGCACGACGAGCAGGCATTTACAGCGAGGAGGAGACAGCCGATCCACACTTCCTGCCATTCTTAGCAGCATGTACTACCCGCCCAGACGAGGGTGTGACTAAGGTAGCCATTTAGGCTGAGGTCAGCGACGTTGCATTCAGCACAGCCGCCATTTCCAGTACCATACGATCGCCGATCCATCGTCTGTTACATAGGATTGTCACTTGCACCCTTCGACAGCGACAGGGTGGTGACAAGGGGCCGAAGAAGGACCTACCATTTTTATGGGCGCTTCTCCATGATGACAGATTCTTCCATCTCCCTCACCTATTAGCTGACTTCTTGATCGAGTCCGCGGATCCCAGATCGGCCAGTCCTTTGGTCGGCGGGCATTACATCACACGCATAGCCGAGTCCTACCAGCTACTGACGGCAGAGGTTACGAGAGAGATGACTGAGTCCCTTCCGAGGCCGATGGGGGCCTCATATCTGCGGGCAATGGGTGTTATCCAACAGTCTGTGGGGGCTACACATTAGTCAGTGAGCCTCAGCCAGCACAGGCTCAGGATGTAGACATGGGAGCTGAGATACCAGTTGTACAGCCGGAGGTTCCCGCTTCACGACGTCGGAGGCGAGAGCCGTCACAGGCTCAGAGGGACCAGGATTCAGAGTCCCTGGATGTCCAGGCCACACTCAGGTCCTTGATGGCTGGACAGGCAGAGATTCGAGCCGATATACGACTATTGATGGAGGGCCAGCGTGCACTTTTTGCACATTTTGGGATACCACCACTGACGGGTGGAAGCGACGGAGCAGGACCATCTGGGACGCATCATGATTCTGAGTGATATTTTCTTGTACCTTTTTATTTTTTTTCTTTATAGTTTTAGTTTCTGTATGTAATTAAACTTAACAGCGTTGCATGAGTTGATATTAGATTACTATGATCTTGCCAAACTATGATTGTTGCATCAACTGAGGGAGTTGCACAATGCAAGTGTGGGGTCACTGTACCCCTGCACTTGTGTTATGCCGGCGTGTTCACTGCTGCGCCCCGACTCCTGGATCTGATCGAGACGACGAACATGATCGACCCTGTTACAGTATGATCCCGATAATCAAGCAATTCGCCGTTCCTAAGGGGGTAACTCTTTCTCCCTTGTTCTAAATAATTTTGTACAACGGGGACGTTGTACGGCTTTAAGTGTGGGGTGTGGATGGTCGAAAGAGTATTTTTGAAATTTTTGCGTCGAAAGAGTATTTTTGAAATTTTTGCGGGAAATGAACCAGTTTTCAAAATTTTTTAGCAATTTTCAAAATTTTTAATAGGTTGTAATTTTGAAACGAATAGTTTCTGAATGTTGTAGCATTGGTATTTTTCGAGAAATACCATTTAGATGTGATCATGCTAGTAGTTTAGTCAAATAAGTTGAGTTTTAAGAGTTAGAAGATTGGAGTGTTTTAAGTTTGGAATTTAGGAAGGAATTGTCAATCTGTGGCCTTTGTTGTTCGAGCCGGTAAGTCTAAAATGGGTGGGGCTTATGCACCTTGCCACCTAAGATCGTCTGGTCTGGGATGGTATTTCTGAAAGCTCGTTACACGAACAACATCGAAAGTCATGGACAGTTCTTTAGCGGCCTTTAGAATCTGAATGAGTAAGTTTGCTTTTTGCATACCGAAAATTTGTAATCAAGGGTTCTTTAGAAAGTCGTGAATTCCAAAGAATATTCCGATTATGTTTTCACAAACTATTCCATCTAACTCTGGGGACAATAAGCTTTGAAATTAAACACATTCAAAAATTGTTTGAGTCTTAGTTAAAATCTGTTAAAAACTCTCTTGCTTGGGGACAAGCAAGGCATAAGTGTGGGGTGTTTGATAACGCCTAGTAATATCAAGTATTTTAGGCATTATTTAGCCGTGTTTTAGTTAATATATCTTTATTAATTGGCTAATATCACTTACTTTTGTGCCAAAGTGCTTGGAAATGTTTTTAATATAAATGCAGGGGTTTTAGTGCAATTCTGGAGAAGTTACGGAGCAAAACGGACAAG
The DNA here is from genome assembly GCA_023525715.1 of Cichorium intybus. NCBI lineage: Eukaryota > Viridiplantae > Streptophyta > Magnoliopsida > Asterales > Asteraceae > Cichorium > Cichorium intybus. Next base: position 105,858,391 of record CM042012.1, on the reverse strand, counting down.
AAATAAAAGTCAGCAGACATTAGCGTCGCTAACTTTAAAAGTTAGCGTCGCTAATGTTCGCAGGAGGGAAAAATTCAGATTCAAAATTCGAAAGCGCGCGAGGAATCTTCTGGAAGCACATATTAGCGACGCTAATTTCCACATTAGCGATGCTAATGTCAAAAAATCATAAAATCTCCGTTTTTGAGTTTTAAACTCCGGAAAGTCGGGATAAGGCAACACGCGCGTCGCGGATTCTAAGTGGCCGCGACGCGGAAACCCTAATTTCGCACCATTATAAATATCGGAGTCTCGTCCGACTTTTCACTCATCCCGGGACGCGAAGGAGGGATCCGAAGGCACTATTTCGTCAGTTTTTTAGTGGGAATCAATATTTTGGTTAGTAATTTGTTTTTTTCTATTGTTTTATCAACTCGGTATCGAGGTATTCCGCAATCGGGATTTCCATCGATTACTCGATGTTTGTTTGGATTCATAATTTGTGATTTCAGTAGAATAGTTGATATTTTAGATCTGATTTGATTGTTTGGATATTGGTTTGATGTTTGGTTTTTGGATTTATAAAAGTAATCATTCGGTTTGATGTTATTTTGCATTATTGATGTTTGGATGTGTTTTGATTATATTGGATTGATTGTTTGCTTCTGGATTCTGAATTTAGTTCTGATTTCAGTAAGGAACTTTAGTCTAGGATTTGATTTGGGTTAGTTTAGTTCATGCTTGAGTTAGGTTTTTGCATTGGTCTTGGAATTGTGTTTTTAGTTGGTTTTTGGAAAAGTAGAAGCAATACCGCTGACTGTAGAGTGACACTACAGTTGGTAATCTATCGTCTTGTCCTAACCACGTAACTCCTGCGGATCGACCCTAACTACCACTGTGCTAGTGTGTGTTAGGTATTTTTCTCTTATTTTTGACCGCACGATGACCTAGGGGTGTCAGTAGTTCTTCGGCATGTAAGAAGATGACGATTCAGTGGTGTTTTCGAGATGTTTGGAGTTTGCCAGCCCTGGGATTGGAGTTTCTCGATTTGCCTGTACCATCATGCATTCTCCAAATCCTTTTCCTCGTTTTCGCTTGTTTTCAAACTGCTCATCATCATCTCCTGATGACCAGATCTCGACGTTTCCGGAAGCTACAAATGCTTTGACCTTTTCTTCTTCTTTTGCTTTCAGATAATTCCTTGGTGCTCTGCAGTCAGCAGTATAGTGCCATAGGCCTCCGCAGTTGTGGCATTTGATTACTTCTGATTCTTTCTTCTCAGAAGTTGGGACTTGATTGGTGCTGTCTGCTGGAGCTGTCTTTGGTTTTTCTTGTTGTTGATTTTCTGGTTTCTGATAGTAACAATTCTGACGAGATTGTTGATGCCCTTTCTGATAATTGCTTCTGGGTTGATAGTCAGAATTTTGATTTGAAGGACGGTAGTTCTTCTTCAGGCCGGAATGTGATGGTATTCTGTTGAACTTCTGACTGATCATAGCAATCTCATGTTGATAAGCTGCTTCTTCTGCTTCATCGTATTCTGAGTAGTATGATTCAGTAGTTTGTACTGGTGCTGGAAGTGCAAGAGTTGGAGATTTTGATTGAATGGATGGTTGAGAGACTTGTGATGATTGGTATTGAACCGATGGGTTTTGATAGTTTGAAGGGTAGGAGATTTGAGGCTGAGAGGGATGATATGAAGGTATAGGATTTGGTTGCTGAGGTTGTGGCAAGTTTTGAGTGGGAGCAAGCTGTGGTGGAGGAATGTTTTGGTTGGTTTGTTGCTGAGATGCTTGCTGATATTGTACCAGTTGCTGAGGGTTGTTGCCCATCGTTGAATAGTTATGTCCAGCAACTAAAGCCAGAGGTCCACCAAGTTGTTGCTGTTGTTGATTGTTTTTTATATCGTTTTCTTGTCCAATGAGGTTGTTGTACAGTCGATACATGTTGAAAGTCTTCAATTTTCCTGAATCTTGGAATATCATTTTGACGAGCATCCAGTCCTTTCCAAGTCCTTCAAGAAATCTATGATTGATTTCCTGATTCGTTCTTTCTGCTCCTGAACTTAGAAGTCTTGTCACAATTATGGAGAACCGGGTGAATTCTTGTCTCAGTGATTCTCCGGGAAATGCTGAGAAGTGGGTGTATTCTGAGAGACTTGAAACGAGCTTTTGATATTTTTCTTCTTCTGTTCCTAAGAACATATTTTGCAAGAGAACCCAGATCTGTTGAGCTGTAGTACAGTTTTGTATGAGATCGAAGAGTTCTGGAGGAATTCCACACTAGGTTTCGGTGAAAACGACTTGGTCGTTATCCATTTTCTCTATATCCAAGGGAGTTAGCCTTGGATGAGAAGTACCACCTAGAGCCTCTTCTGCAGTGTCTGGTATAGGGGTGTACGTTGGAAGGTGTGGTCCTTCTTCGACTGAACGCCAAATATCTTTCCCTTTGGTTTTGAGATAGTTGTGCATACAAGATGCCCAGCCATTATACTCTATTGGAATGAGTATGGGAGCTCGATTAGAGCCTCCAACGCTGTTGGCAACATTCAGAGAGTAGTTCATCTGCATGATGAAAAGAATTTCTAGAGAGAGAGATTAAGATTTTGAGAGCTATAATAGCATGCAATGATCCACAGAGGATTCTAAGGTTGTTGCTACAGCCAGGGTCTTGAGCAAACTAGGCACTTAGAATCTTATGAACAGCTATTCAGGCTCTGATATCAATTGTTGTCGCCAAATATTCTAAGTAAATGCGGAAATGAAGATTGCGGAAAGTAAAGATCCGAAACTGGAAGTTTCAGAGGGACAAGTCCTGAGACTTGAGATGGACAAGTCCGAAGACTTGATGTGGTTGCGGAATTATAATAAAGGAGTGATACTTAGAATAGATCTTAATAGCTCAACAATAAATTACATGAATTAACAGTTATATAACTTGGAAATATAAAGACTAGAATTAAAGAGTGCTAGAAATGTAAGGACAGTAAAAAATGCAAATGAGAGCATAAGAGTTGATGGAATGAGAGATTGTATTGTATTGATAAGTGAAATTGTTACATGAAGTCTCTCAAAACCATGAGGACTGAAGATGAACTTGGTCTCCCTTTTATAGACTAAGGGAGGACCTTCGGATAATAACCTATGGATTGAAGAGGAGACAACACGTCTCTCTTCAGTCAGATAAGAAAGGGTGAATCTAATATAAAAATACAATGTCAGACTAGGGTGGCTTGTCTATAATTTAATAATACTCTAAAGTACAACAGACATACTTCTAGAGGGTCACGCCTGATCTAGTCTAATCATATCCTATAAGTTGAAGTGCTTATCCCTTGCCTTATCTTCTTGATGTTCTTTAGTCTTCAGTCTTCTTTGTTGAATGTTTAAGTGTAATATTTCCTTAGATATGTTGATATTGATAGTCCGAAATCTTGAGTGGATTTCGGAGTCCTGGCTGGTTTGATCAGAGTGTCTTTGGAAATAGTTGAGAATGTCTTGATCTTCTGAGTTAGTTCGGAGTATGATCTTCCGAACTCTTTCTTCTGGGTGAGATACTTTCTGATTCTGAGTTCCTTTGAAGGTCCAAAATCCAATACTGGATTTCGGATATTTACCATATTATCATAATACAACTTATCCAATATATAAGTTGACAACATACAAAAGATATAAGTATTTGTTCATTACTTAAAACATTCATACAAAAGTAAGTTCATTCCATCAAAATAAGAAGTTTGATAATGCAATCCTAACATATCAAACTATGAGTTGGTCAACGATTTGACTTTCAGTACTAACAGTTATAACTATAATCAAATTAAATTATGATACCATATTAAAATCAAATCAAAGTATGATGCTCTAATTAAATTAAAAGAATCAAACTTGAATGCTATAATTAAACTTCAAATCAAAGTAGATTGTTATAATCAAATAATTGATAACCCATCTTTTATAAAACTCTATTTTTATAAACTCTACATTAAATTTTATAAAACTCTTATATTAATTAGTGTGTGATATAAAATATTCTTGTGTTAGTGGGAAATTATGAAGACCACCAAAAGTAAAGACAAAATATACACATCTCACCTAGTTATTCCCATGGTGTCCCAATCACATCTCTCATCATCTTTCTTTTCCTTTTATTTCTCCTAACATATTATTCTCATCACCACTCAAACCCTCTCTATTCTTTCTCTCACTATCAATTTTGAAATTCATCCAAAAAAGCTCCATATTTCAGCTAATAACAATCCATTATACTCAAATCTTCATCCCTCTTGAAGCATTCATCAAGGTATATTGTTAAAAGTCTCAAAAATGAAACAAATTAAATCCACCAAACTATCTAAAACTCATTTTATGTATAAACTTGATTTTTCTTAGAATCCTATCAATAAAATAAGAAGTTCTGGAAATATTCAGAAAATAACTTATTTTTATCTAATTACTATAATTATTGCAATAAAATAGAGCAATAATTCATATAAAATACTATTTGCAGTCAATAAATTCTGGGAAAATTCTGAGATGACCCATACATTGAGTAAAAATAAGTTATGAAGTTTCATGCATTTATATTACTGTTTTATGCTTATTTTGTATTTTATTTTTTTGAAGATAAATAAATAGAAAAAATATAGTTATGAATGTCAAAAACTAGATTTTATATTTTTCACACCTTACTAACATTATAAAGACTCTATGAAAAAATTTACAGATGTTTTTAAGAAATTTTGCTTATTGTTCCGGATTTAATGATTGTTTAATGGTTTAAATTGATAATAAATAGTTACACATGTCCGAAAATTATAAAACCTTATCAAAATATCATATATTACATATTAATCATAAATAAAAAGTTAATGAATTTCCCTTAATCGTTTACTATTATTTATTATTTTATTGATTAATTAATAATGAAACACATAATAAATACTTCCCATAGTCAAAAATATCCAAAACCCTTACAATACGCTCTATATCATGTTAGAAAACTATGGTTAATGTTCCAGAATGTTTGGGGATCATTTATTATTTTTCCCAGATTTTGTTGTTGTTTAATCATTAAAATATTAAAAAAATACTAAAAAAGTTCAGAAAAATATTAAACTTTTACAGTAATTACTAATATATGAAATAATAATTTCCTAATAATTTCCGAATTTTTCAATACAGTTTACTATTTAAAACCATTTTCCTAAATATTTACGCATGTAAAAATGCATTTTTAATGATTATTTCATATAAATAATTGTTTATAATATATGAAATCTGTAAATACTTATAATTGGACAAGTTATTATTTTAATAAGAAATTATTAAAATCTTGCCTAAATTGAAAATATAAATTAATTATGCAAAGTAATTAATTCAATTTAAAATTCATTTAACAAATGAATAACTTAATATTCAAATCAAAATGGATTATTGTTAATTCATCTAATATAAGAATATGTGTCTAATTATTTTTATTAATACTCCATTCATGTTTAGCTGTTTCTAAGCTAAAACTATTAATTATATATGTTCTACGTCATTATGACCCGAGCCGTCTATCATACGACACGCACATTCCGTTTTGGACTAATGTAAGTAATCTACCCCATATTTTATAATTTTCAATACTTTTAGGGTGTATCATGTGGTTCTAATATGTTCAAACTTCACTTTATTATTTTATCACAATTGAGACATTGTTGGGACATTTATACGTGAATCAATATTTGTATAATTATTGTTTGTTTACGCTACATGTACTTGTAGTGTATTACCACTTTTAGTCTAATCTCCATGACTATGCCCGTATTCTTGAGGTACGTTATGGACACTAATAGCGCTATTGGGTTGACTACCCCGCCTTGGGACGCTAAGGTGATTGATCGCACGTGGTTGAGTGTGTATGATGATTAGATGCTCCATCATATATATATATATATATATATATATATATATATATATATATATATATATATATATATATATATATATATAGGGTGAGGACTTATTGTTGTTGTTATCATTTGTTAATCATTTTTTGATTTATAAACCGTTATCTCAATAACACTTGCTTGCCGACATCAAAAGAAAACAAATTTCAAATTACAAATTTTTCAAACTCACAAATTTCTTTAATAAAACTTGATTACTCACCAACTCTCGTAGTTGACCTGTATTTCCCATGATGCAGATTTGAAGAATGAAGTTGATGAAAAGTAGGGTGTACCTTAGAAACCCACAAGACTATTTAAATTTGATGTAATAAATGTTGTTCGTATTTGGATTTGTATTTGTATATTGTGGATCTTGTTTTACTTAGTACCTAATTGAATCTAATCATATTATAACATAGCTGTCATGAGACTTTGAACAATATATCACTCCTTGGTCGATTTCGCCAAGGATCGGGGTGTGACATAACATCCCAAATCCAGTAATAAAATTTTTCGTTTAAAAACGGTTCAATTACATAAAAACGGGTTACCAAATAAAACCACCCAAATTAAAACTTGTTATTCAAACATTAGAAATCGTATTTATCAAAAACATTTACAAACATTATCCAGCGGAAGGCTTAATTATCAAAACCTCAAATGCGGTACAGTCGTGCCATGCTCCAAGCTCAAGTCTACAAATACCTGAAAAACAGTAATGGTGAAAGAGTAAGCACAAAGCTTAGTGAGTTCCCCAAAATACCCCACCATCCATTTCATAACACATAATCACAAAAGGCTCACGAGCTTGCCCCGATCTTGCCTAGACTCACGGGCTTCCCCGATCTCATTTAATCAACTCATTCTTTGACTCAAGAGTTTGCCCCGCTCTTGTCTAGAGTCACGAGCTTGCTCCGATCTTGCCTAGGCTCACGGGTTTGCCCCGATCTCGTCTAATCAACTCATTCTTTGACTCACAGGTTTGCCCCGATCTTGTCTAGACTCACGAGCATGTCCCGATCTTGCCTAGACTCACGGGTTTGCCCCGATCTTATCTGTTCCTCGGCTTATGAGCTTGCCCCGAACTTGCCGATAAACACGTAAAGCACATATATCACATTATTACACAAAGTAATAAAGCTACCTATGCATGCAACATCACCCATAGTATAGTGAGAAGACTTACCTGATCCATGACCTCAAGCTAGACAGCACACCTTGTAAGTGCCCGCAGATCTCGACAATACGCACCTCCTAACAAGGATAGATAATACAAGATAATCCTATAAGACCGGTGTCCAAAATCCTCAAGTTTGATTAAAAGTCAAACTGGCCAAAAAGTCAACAGTCAAAGGTCGAAGTCAACAAAAGTCAATAGCACAGTTAGTGCCGCTAACTCCCCAAGTTAGCGTCGCTAACTATGAACAGATCCAAAAGTCCATTAAGTTCTTAATCCATTCAGCCAAAGTCTCAATCCATTCAGAGACTTTCCAAACAGTCCTAAATCCATACAAATCCTAACTTTATTTTCCTAAGCAACACTAAACAAGATCCTGAAATTGCATAAAGGTGAGAACTTTACTCATAATGGTCCAGAAAAATACGAATCTTTGAAGCTTTACTCAAGAGGAACAGCTTGTAGCATCACCACCTTCCTTCTATCATCAACAAGGCTTCAAAAATCCATCCAAACACACCAAAATAGTTTAGAGAGAGAGAGAGAAACGTTTTTGGAGATTGAAAAGTGGCATTTGGCGGCTGCCCTAGGGTTCCCAACCCTCAAATACGACCCAATCATGAAAATCTAGGGTTTTGGCCCAAAATCAGACATTAGCGCCGCTAACCCTAAGGTTAGCGTCGCTAATATCGATCGTGCAAAACTACAAAGACAGCTAGTAAGCTAGTGACACGAAAACGGGGGAAAACACTTCCTGGCAAAATTAGCGTCACTAATGGGATCATTAGCGGCTCTAATGGTCTCTCACTCCATTTTTCCGCAGTTTTGCTCCGTATTCCGCGAATCTTGACTCTTTAAAATCGAACCTTGGACTTCTCGGGATTAGGGTCTTACCTAACTTGTATAGACGATGTTGTAGCATCACCACCTTCCTTCTATCATCAACAAGGCTTCAAAAATCCATCCAAACACACCAAAATAGTTTAGAGAGAGAGAGAAACGTTTTTGGAGATTGAAAAGTGGCATTTGGCGGCTGCCCTAGGGTTCCCAACCCTCAAATACGACCCAATCATGAAAATCTAGGGTTTTGGCCCAAAATCAGACATTAGCGCCGCTAACCCTAAGGTTAGCGTCGCTAATATCGATCGTGCAAAACTACAAAGACAGCTAGTAAGCTAGTGACACGAAAACGGGGGAAAACACTTCCTGGCAAAATTAGCGTCACTAATGGGATCATTAGCGACTCTAATGGTCTCTCACTCCATTTTTCCGCAGTTTTGCTCCGTATTCCGCGAATCTTGACTCTTTAAAATCGAACCTTGGACTTCTCGGGATTAGGGTCTTACCTAACTTGTATAGACGATGTTGATACTGGTGTACATCATATGTTTGTATGTATGTTTTGTTAAAACTTAGGTGTACACTGTGTTGAACAGTCAGGTGTTACAAATTAGATTTCTCTTCTTACGGCGTCTAGTTTAGACTTTCTGTTTGCCTTTAGGTTCTTCGGATTAAGATATTTGTCCGATTTCTCCACACCATACATATAAGAGATATTAGGCATAGAATCCGAAGAAACGATGTATTCAAAATCATATAAAATTTTATCTATGTTGGCATCCGTTTGTTCAAGATACAGAAGCATTTTTCGATGCAAATCATTCGATATAAATGAATTGTGGTATAAAAGTGTCAACTGCGCATATAACCGCTTTGCAACATTACAAAAGATATTGCGTTGTTTAGTAATCAATTTTACATTTCGATCTAGGTCTATTCTAGAATCATTGATATTCACTACTCTTCTTTCCAACTCCTTAATCAACTTAGATTTTCTCCCCAACACACCTTCTAACATAACAACTCTGTCTCTGGCCTGAACATACTCCTTGGTGGCTATAATTAGTTCTTGAGCTAACGTAGTGCAGCCACTTTGAATTTCGTTAATGACAATGTTATGTACAGAAACAAGTATATTAAGTTAAAATAAAAATGAAAGTACCTTGTCGATGATGGAACCTCTGGGTTGGGCCGCCGTTAGACATATCGCATTCGAAATAGTGGACGTACTAGACACTACTGCTTATCATGTTTCACCATCATACACCCATGTATTGGTCTTCGCATCTATTCGTCATCAGAGCCAGAGGACCAAACCTCCATTTCTCCTTTGTCGACGAAAACCACCAGAGCAGCTCCATCAAATCTGATGCCTCGGCCAGCAGCTGTCCCTGTTGGTCACGCCTAGTGCGAAACTTGGCAGTCACAACATCCACTCTACGAGCCAGCCCCAAGGTCAGCTTCGAGATGCGTGTTGTGGCCCTTGAACACATGTAGGGGTTCTTCGGCTACAGGGGAAGGCACCCTAAAACTCACTCGGGTCGGCATCGACACGCTCTTTCTAGTGGTAGTCCTCGTGTGCAGCCCACACAAGGGCGGCTGGGGTAAGACGGATGTAGGTGTCGACCTGCCACTATCCCGAGAAGTGTCTCGACTACTCTCAACTTCCTCTCCAGACTCTGTGTCCATCGAGGGGTCCTCCTCAGGTTCGGTACTCGGGGGATCGTGACTATGACAGCCGGTAACATAACCCGACTCATCGTCCGATCCAGCAGCGTTATATGAAGAGTGTGACATGGTGATCGAGAAGGAAAATAAAAGCTTAGCTTCTAAAAGGCATATCAACTACCTAGAGTGCAAGAGTACCTATGCATATGATTAGAATTCTCCTAAGTCTTGCCTTATTTAAATAACTAAGACCTAGGTGGTACATACTCATAATATGACCACTCCCGATCCCACATTGATTCTTCTTTAATTATACATAGGTGATCAGTGATGTTGCCTCATTTATACATATATTTCGGGCAATATCGAGTGCCTAAACACGTGTTTATGGTATGATATCAAGATAAAAGGTACTTATACGTTTAAATTACCAAAACACAGGAAAAATGGCTTTGCAGGTAAAGAAGGAGCTGAATACGAGCCTAAAAATGAACAAAATAAGTAAACTGACCTTGCGGAAAGAAAAGAGCTAAATACAGAGACTTATGTGCGAGAAACAAGGAAATAAGCCCAACAGGAGTCAGATCGCGACCCGATCTCCTTATGGATCGCGACCCGATCTGCTGACAAGCTAGTGACGATTTGCTGACAAAAAGATCGCGAAAATGGCTTCAAATCGCGTCCCTACGAAGATCGCGACCCGGTCACCATATAGATCGCGACCTGACCCACCAACCACAGTCCACTGAGTCGGGGTAGTGGCCAGCACAAAAGAGCACTCCGCACTAGATCGCGACGCGACCGGGAGCACATCGCGACGCAATCTCCCCTGGACAGCAACTATAAATTGAGGCATTCTCCTCTTCTTTTGAGATCATCAACCACCAGTACATTACCAACACCAAACTCGGTAGTTTGCCCACTGCAACTGCCAGAAGGCTTGGAGGAGACGGTACGGTGCGTATGGAATCGAGAGCTTGAAGAATGTTCGGCCGGGACTTCATTCGGTTTGCTTTATATATATTTAGCATTCTACTATGATTTCCTAGGCCGTATTCTTCAGATCATGTTATATTTGTTATCTGCATTATTCATTACTTAGAGTTGAATACTATCTAGTTATGATTTGATTGTTATTTATCGGATATTGAACGTTTTATATTTTATCTTGCATAATTCATTTGACTATCATATATGTTAAGGAACCTTCCTTTTGGACTTATTGCTGAGTTATTTTAGTCTAGAGGACCAATCTGACTATATGACTTTTATCATAACTGTGCTATGACCATTAGACAGATATGACTAGTGATGGACCAAATCCTAGGGTTAAGTCACGAAGGTAGAAACTTATATGTGTATGGCAAGTTTGTACTAGAGGACCAATCTGTACAAACCATTTTGATTTTCATGACCATTGAGATCAAAAACTCGAATGAATCTTGTATGATACGAACCAATACATGATTATTTGGAATATGTAATTGCATGACCATTGCCATTAATGACCTTATAATCGTAGGATTAGGTAGTTGGACCAAAACATCTAATCACTCTAGAAATCGATATTTAACTTTCAATATCCATTGCACTAATAGCATATCAAACATAACTAGATGGTTGAATCGAATCTAAGTATAAACATTTACTTTTATGTTTTGTAATTTATATTTATATTTTCCGATTCTAATAAACTTTTGCGTTGTCTCTTGACACGAGTCAATGCATTCTCTCAAACCCCCACCCCTTTTTAATTACTGTTTGTTTGAATAATTGTTAATTAATAATTGATTTTCTTAACTTAAAAATATCCGTTTTCCCTTGGGTTCGACAACCCGGATTTACCATTACTATACTACAACCGATTAGGTACACTTGCCTAATTGTGTTCTTCTATTCATACATGGTATTTCCCTGTTCAGAAATGTAAAACTAATGTGAAAACCAATTGCTAATATCATATATAACCTCGTAACACATCAAGTTTTTGGTGTCGTTTCTGGGTATTTTATATGTATGTTTGAAAACACATCAATCAGGCTATGTATAATTAAAGTCTAATAATACGACACCAGGTTTAGTCATACTAATGGGTATGTTTATTAATTATTGGTTATAGTTTTGGTTTTCCCGAAGGTAAACCGATATTCTCTATAACCTTCGTCTCTGATACCAATTTCTGTCATACCCCGCTAAAGCGGAAACAGGGAATGCAACAGTACCATGCACAAGGTAAAAGACAATACCACCATAACATTAATAGTTTAAAGTTTACAACATTATCCATTTCACAACGGTTACATTAAACAAAATACTTAAAGTTCTTCTACGGCAACAAGCACGATAGCAAAATAAGATACGCCTAAAACTTTCACTGACCAGTTCTTGAAAAGCATGAAAAATAAAGGGTCAACTATAAAATTAGTTGGTGAGTTCACAGGTTTAAGAGTATGCGTAGCCTTGAAATCACAATTTATGTTCTAAAAATGCCTTGTCAAAGTGAATTATTTCATACGCAATTCGATTATAGCCATGATCAATTGTAAATCAAACTTGAGTCCACAACCAATCCTAACGACCAGACACCCCTCCAAATCATGTTATATCGTCAACATGTAAGTCTATTTGTAATATACACCCACATAGCCATGTGAGTGGGGGTGGTCAATCCCAAATAGTGCTATCCATATAAACCATCGGCTCAATAAGAGTTAATAGGTTGTATAAAAGAACGACAGGGGATTTGCATACGATAGACATCTCAAGCATACAACAATTGCGTATAATAAAAGCATACATTCAAGATAAACATTTTGTAAAGTAAAAGTCATGCTTTCCACCCCAAAACATAAAACAGTAAAAAGGGGCTATGAATACTCACTATTGCAACGAGTGAATTTGGAAGTTCGGTTGCTTGATACACGTGTGTGATTCCTACTCGCGTCCTACGACAACACACAGGTTCTAATAAGTTTCCCATCTAACTTAAGTATCTAAGCATCATAGAGTCATTCAGTTAAATAACAAAGTGCCTTAGAATTGATTGGAGTTTTCATTTTGTTTTAACGATATTTTGTAACAATTTTCTTGGAATTGTATTTATTTAAAATACATGAAAACCATATCCAAAAATCACCAAAATTTAATCCCATCATCCTACAGGGGATATGAGGCTTGTGTAAAATTTTGAGAATTTTTAGAGTTGTATTGTATCTATTTCATATTTTAAGCTTGTTTTACTAGGAAAATTTGGATAAATTAGTAAATAGGAGAAATAAATTCCAACACAATTTCTGTAGTTATTTCTAGTGTTGTTAAAGTCAGATAAAAATTATCATTGGCTTTGGAGGACCCAATATTGATTTTCGAAAATACCCATCATTAAGGGCTCATAAATCAAAAAAATTATTAAACAATGCCTAAACGGTCTAACCGTTTGTAGGGAACCTCAAAATATCATAGAAACAGTTTCCACCAATTTTTAGAATTTATTACGTCCTGTAACCATTAGTTCATGAATTAAGCCTTTATTTGGTACCTTATTTTTATAAAATTGAAACTTCAGTATTTTTGAGTGACATTTTCCAGTAAACATATTAATAATATATAGTTTCTGGTAAAAATAATTTCCTAATTTATTTCTTTCGAGACCCAAGCTTTTCAAAACCAAAAATATTAGAAATACAACTTATTTTTCCTTTATGGTTCAGATTTTGGTGTTGTAGTTTTATAATTTTTAAACATAGCTCCTTACTCTTACAGAACACCATTTTTTGACACCATAAAATATAGTATATCAGAGGTCTTTAAAAGTTTTCTCATGATTTTTAGAAACATTATAGACCCCTGTTCATGCATATCAAAACGACCCTTCACAGAAGGTGAGCTGTAAGTAGAACAGTTTTGCAAAAATTATTTGAGGGTCGAAAGCTTAATGTTTTTGAGTGAAACCACTTGGGTTCGAAACCTAACCCGTATAAGTTCATTCGAGAAGAAAAATGAATATTCTTCGGCCTGTAAAAGTTGATATATGGTCCTTTGAAGTTGGGCTAAGACATCTGGCAGATTGCATGCTTGGTTATAGGTTGATAGCTTGAGGTTTTGATCAACATCAAGCCAAATACATCTCCCATGTGGTTAACCACCGTTTTGAAAGCATCTTACTATCATTTTTAAAAAACAAAAACATCAAATATAGTGCATGGTTTTAAACTAATGTCTTTAGTTCATAAGTGTTCTATGAGGAAGAACATTTAAACCATTGACATGCATGGTGTTTTCAACACATGCAACCCGATTTCCTTCACATGCATGGTGTTAAAATACATCCATGATGTTCAAGGAAGGGTTTTATCATAAAAATCATAATGTTTTAGAAGAAAGATGAAGAAGAATCCGATTTTGAACATAAAGGTGCATATGATGCATTTCCTTGTGTTTGTGTTGTGTTCGATCATGGATTTCACTCTTTATAACACATGAACACATGTGAGAGTGAAATATACAAACCACAAGCATCTTATAAATGTTTCTAGTCATTGAAGAGACGTAGAACCCAAAATGAAAGAAGAAGTACATAAGATGATGAAATAAGAAGCATAGAAAACGTGTTCTTACCTAAAATCTCTTGGGTTTTCTTCCAACTATCACCAAGCTCACGATTTGGTGAGTTCTTGGCTGAAAAGTTGCTGAACTTTTGAGAGAAAATGAGAAAGGTTTCGTGAGAGATAAGGAGAGAAAGTGTGGAGAAATGGTGAAAATTGATTAAAGGTGAAGAGTTATGGTTTTTATAGTCCCAAAAAGAAGTTCACATGGGGAAAAGAAGAGAGAGAGAGAGAGAGAGAGAGAGAGAGAGAGAGAGGAGGCCGATTTTGAGGAGGGAAAAAGGCTTCAAATCTTTTAATTTTATAAAAAATTTAGTTGTAATATTTATAAAAGTGTTGGTTATTTTTATATAAATTTGTTTTTAAGGGTTTTATGACTTTTAAGGGTGTAAAACACTTATTTTGTAATATTTAATTGGTGTTTATAAAATATGTCAAAGACTCTTGTTTAAGATCAATTTATACTAGTATTTAACATAATAATAATTTAGTTTAAGTATTTTTCACTTTAGTACATAATTTGTTAGCTTAAAATCAAAGTACATTGTTATCCTTGATTTCTGACATGTAGTTCAATTACATTTTGAATCAATTCATGAAATTAAATCTTTTGGCACTTTGTATTAAAATAGAATGATATACTAGGAATCAAGCAACATGCCTAATGATCTTCAAGTTTCTGAGTGTTGAAAAATATATTTTTGTATGTGACAATCACTGAAATAAGATGAACTTTTATTTTATCTGACAAATATTATCAGTTTATTTCAGGTTGCATGGACTCGAGATCAAAAACAAGAATGAATCAAGACGCAAGAAACCTTGAGAAAACAACCAAACCTGAGGAAGTAATGCTACGAACCAAAGAGCAAAATACAAAATATCACACTGCTACAGCAATCACGACGCGACAGAAGGCATGGTCGCGACGTGAAGAAAAACCAAAACGCAAAGTCCAGATTGCTACAGCAATCGTGACGCGACGGGACTCCTGGTCGCGACGCGAAGACCTTCAACGCGACACCACCTACTTCTTGATCGCGAGACTACCAACACAACGCACTAACCAGTGGCCGACCAAAAGCAACACGACACACGCACCCTCGCGACGCGACGGAATACCTGGTCGCGACGCGAACACTGTTCTCAGCAACTATAAATAAGAAGCTCACCTCTTGCCATTCTTGTGCAGAAAAAACCTTACACCACACCATACCCATTCAAGCACCAATATTATCCTACGTCTAAAGAGCAAAAAACCTGCCAAAACTCTCAAGAAAACTCTTTTCAACCAAAGAAAAACCACGTCCAAACAAACACCAAACAAAACCGCTACACCCATACTCTACCCGACACCAAACAAAACCTCTACCCAACACCATACAAAACCTCTACCCGACACCAAACAAAACTCTACCCTACACAAAAACAAAACCTCTATCCGACACCAAACTTCAAACCACTAAACAACCTCAACCCGAATACCAAACTACAAAACCTACACACCCTCTACCAAATACATACACCACGAAAACTAAACCACAAAAACCCCGTGCATTTCAATTAAACCGACACCAAAAACCCATTTCACTAAACACCAAAAACTACCAAACCTCATCCTACCGTAAAGAACAAGAATCGACGCTTCAAAGAAAACACCATCTTCCTCAGCTATCGATAAGTTCTTTTGAAATTATTTGTGTCGTTATTGATTTATTTAAACTGTTATAAATCAACTGTACCAAATATCCAATACATCCGAATTGAACCTTGACAACGAAAACATATGTGGACTGTATTTAACCGAGACATCTAACTTCTAACTTCTAACTTCTAACTTCTAACCTTTTTATTTATTGTAAAAACACTTTATCGTTGATAATGGCGTTTATTACATCTAACCTCTAACTTCTAACATTTACTTTATTTACCGCTTTCTGTCTATTTAAATAATGTCTAGTTTAGATTTACCGTTTTATTTTATTCCGCAACTCTTATTTATTCCGCATATTATAGATAAAATACATATCTATCACACAGTAACCGGCTTAAAAACCCTTATTCGTGGAGATCAGTTATCGTATTTTTCAACAATTGGTATCAGAGCTTGTGTGATTTACTTTGAAATTTTTGTCGAGAACTTTTGTGTAGCGTTTTTATAAACCACCAATAAGTTTCCTTTAAAAATTTCATCTTAATATCACTTGTTCAAAAAAATATATATATATTTTAAAAAAACATTTAAAAATTACTTGTGTGATTTATTTTGAAATTTTTTGTCGAAAACTTTTGTGTAGCGTTTTTATAAACCACCAATAAGTTTTCTTTAAAAATTTCATTTTAACATCACATTTTCGTTAAAAAAAAAAATTTTTAAAAAAATCAAAAATGTCTTCCGCAAACTACTCAAACATAAATTCTGTATCTATTGCTAACAGTATAGGTTCAGGTACTCGAGCACCCATTCTTATTCCCGAAGAATATAAATCATGGGTAGGTCGTATGAATCTTCATCTCAACTCTATAAGTGAAGATGTGTGGAAATGTGTAGACGGATCTCTACCAAATAACATGACCTCTC
The DNA here is from genome assembly GCA_023525715.1 of Cichorium intybus. Taxonomy (NCBI): domain Eukaryota; kingdom Viridiplantae; phylum Streptophyta; class Magnoliopsida; order Asterales; family Asteraceae; genus Cichorium; species Cichorium intybus. The sequence continues at coordinate 105,841,604 of CM042012.1, read as the reverse complement.
TTACGAGTAACTTGGATATACTAAATGAAAGGAAGAAACTTGAACTTCAAGCCAAAAAGGAGCTTGTGTCTGGAATACCCCACAGTATTCTAAGCCAAATGAATGATATAATCCTTTTAACCGCAAACCAAATTTGGCAAACTTTGAAAAATCGTTTTGAAGGAAATGAGAGAATCATTGGAAACAAGAAAACATCGGTTTTAAACGAATTTGACAACTTCAAAATGTTTTCACATGAGACCATCCATGATGCTCATGACAGGTTCAATCTCATTACCATCAAAATGAATAATTTGGGCATCAAAAAGTCACAGCATGAGATAAACCTCAAATTTTTAAACAACCTTTATGAAAGCTGGAAAATGGTAAAACTCATCATTCAGGGAAATCCAGCAATTCATACTGAATCTTTGTACAATCTGTACGGAGAATTACAATCGTATGAATCCTCGATTGACCCACCAACGTCTACTTCTTTTGGAGGACCACTTGCTCTTTTGACAACTTCCTCTCAAAACCCAACACATTTTCTTGATCAAAGTCAAATTGATCAAAACCAAGCTTTTTTAAGTAATTCTTGTGACTTGTCCGATCCAAATAATGAAGCTGATTACCAACAATTGTGCGCTTTGGTAGCAAACACTAATCTCGAAAGATTTTTGCCACATCACAGACCAAATTTTCAACAAAGATCCACTTTTGGACAAAACTTTCAGAATCGTGGTTTTCAAAATAATCACAACTCTTATAATAACCAAAGTTTTGGATTTCAGCAAAATCATTCAAAACCATCTCAACAGAAACAAACTCAAACATCCGAAAGACCACCCGTTAAGAGCCAAAAGGCTGACAATAACGATGATGATGATGACGTAATCATTTGTCACAAATGCAAAGGACTAAATCATTATGCCCGAGATTGTCGAGCCAAAGTCAAAGTCAAAGACTCAGCCTACTATGCTCAAAAAGCCGAAGAGCTGAAGAAACAAGAACAGAAAGCAAAGCAAAAAGTTTTGATGGCATTCCACGAACCTAGCGTGGAATACTGGCCAACTTCTGATGATGAAACAGATACTGAACCAGCTCAGTCAAACTTCTGCTTCATGGCTGACAATGAACCAACCACAAGAGCTCCATATGTCATCGATCAGGTATGGTCTATGATCTCAGATCTCGGTCTTTCAAGAACACCATATGATTCCCACATGACTAAGATTGAGAACAGTCTAAAAGCTGATCTCAGACTGTATCATGACACAATAGTCAAATCTGATATCTACAAATCTGAATTACAAACCTTGCAACTCAGATTTGGAGAATCCACAAGGACTAGAGACAAACTTGAAAGAGACATTGAACGAAAATCTGAAGAAAATAATCACGTCCTAGAACAATTAAATGAAGCTCTAAAACAAAAAAGGGACTTAGAAATAAAAAATCAATCTGTTATTTCATCTGAAATAAAAGATACCTTAGAAAAGGAAGTCCTTCAGTTAAAACAAAAAATTCAAGATTTAACTGACAAAAACACTAGTTTAAATCTAAAACTAGATGATTCTTCAAAGCAAATCAAATTTCTTGAATCCGAAAATCAAATATTTCAAGGAAAATTGGATTCTATCAATATTGCCAGAAAATTGAGTGATGATGTTTTCACTAAAGCAAACAACTTAGGAACTGGCAAAATTGATACGAATTATAAACCAGGAATTGGAAGAGAATCTTTTGAAAATGAAGAGACTGAAAAGAAAAATGGGACAATTAGTGAAAACTCTAAATCGCCTCAACCAGATTTTTTCTCATCTGCTAATGAGGACGATTCAGATGATGAAACAGTTATCAACTGCAGCCCAGATGATACCTTTTTCAACAAATCATTCAAAAGAGTTGTAAAATCTGAATCAGACTCTGCTAGTTCAGTAACTCATCAATTGAGATCTACTAAACTAACAAGGAATGATGGCACAATCAAACTTGAAAATTTCTTAAATGGAGAAAATTCTGATCATCAAAATGGAAGTACTTCTGCTCCAACTGTCTTTCCCTCTTTAAACTCAACCTTTATTGGAAATAACAGTCTGGGACAAAAGTATTCAAAGAAACAACAGACAAATAAACAACCCATTCAAACTGTCTTTAAACCAAAAGAACAAAGCAAGCCCAAAGTTTTCAAAGACACCCAAGAAAAACCTTTGAAACCAGTCGCTGTGCCACAAAAACAAACCTTCAATCCAAAACAAAAACCTTTTCAAAAACCGATTCAAAGTCACTTTCAAAAGATAAACTTCAATCTCTCAAGGAACTTTCAGAAACCATCATTTCACCAAATTCCATTCCATCATCAAAGTGTTTTCCAAAACCAGTCAGATCCCAGATACAAAGAAAGGTTATCAAACAGAACTTCACATATAGGATACTTTTCACAAAATCAGAAATCATTTCAAATGACAGGTTTTCAAAAACAAATCTCACTTTGGGAAAATCTAATAAATCAACTTAAACCTCAACCATTCCGTCCAATCAACAAATACTACAATGATTCCAAATTATCAAAAACCATTAACAAATCAGGACCCACCATGGTTTGGGTACCTAAAATTTCTGTCTAATTGCAGGCACTTTGTGCTGGAGAGCCCAAGGATGGCACATGGTATATTGATAGTGGCTGCTCCAAACATATGACAGGAAACCAAAGCTTTCTACGAGACTTCAAACCCACAGAATCCAAACAAGATGTTACTTTTGGAAATAACATGACTGCAAGAATCAAAGGTTATGGAAACATAACAAATGGTCACTTCACCATCAAGAAAGTAGCCTACGTTGACGGCCTGAAACACAACCTAATCAGCGTATCACAACTTTGTGACAACAATCATGAAGTTCTTTTCACCAAACAACGAAGCACAATCATGGACGCCAAGACCAAAGCCATTCTAGTTAATTCTGATCGTCTAGGCAACATGTATCCACTAGATATGGACCTTATCTATGGAAAACCAGACATCTGTCTCTTATCCAAAGCTTCAGCTGATATTAGCTGGTTGTGGCATCGTCGTCTTTCCCATCTCAATTTCGGCTACATCAACAAGTTGATCGCAAATGATCTTGTTCGCGGACTGCCACTTCTGAAACTTGATAATGAAACTCTTTGTGCAGCTTGTGAAGGAGGAAAATTGTCCAAATCCTCTCATAAAAGCATTTCTGAATCTAGTGTATCCGAACCACTAGAATTACTGCACATTGATCTTTGTGGTCCTGCAAAAACCCAATGCATAAAAGGGAAGAAATACATTCTTGTTATTATTGATGGATACTCACGCTTTACTTGGGTTTTCTTTTTAAGGCTAAAGTCAGAAGCACCTGAAGAAATGATCAACTTCATCAAACAGATTGAATTAAAGCTCAAACGACCAGTTCGAAGAATCCGAAGTGATAATGGTTTAGAGTTCAAAAACATAACTCTAGACTCATTTCTCAAAAACAAAGGCATCGAACACAACTTCTCAGCCCCTTACACTCCTCAACAAAACGGCGTTGTTGAAAGAAGGAACCGAACTCTGTGCGAAGCTGCAAGATCAATGCTTATCTTTGCTGATCTACCACAATACTTCTGGGCAGAAGCAATAGCCACAGCTTGCTACACTCAAAATCGTTCTTTAATCCATAAACAACTTCATAAAACACCATATGAAGTCATTAACAACCGAAAACCAAACATCAAATTCTTTCATATTTTTGGTTGTCGATGCTTCATAAAGAATAACAAAGATCACCTTTCAAAATTTGAATCAAGATCAGACGAATGAATTTTCCTTGGTTACTCCTTTACCTCAGCTGCTTATCGAGTACTGAATAAACGTACTAGAGTAATTGAAGAAAGTACCGATATTCATTTCGATGAATTTTATGTCAGGAAATTGGATCGTAAACATTTTGGTTCTAAAATGATCAATAATATTTTTCAAAATCCAATTCAACAAATGCCTTCTACGGACATAGAAATTGATCTTGATTTACTTTTTGAACAACCCAAAACCGCTTATAATTCTGAATTTCTAACATCTTCTACTTTTCCTACAGGAAACTCCGATGCAGAAACTTCACAATCAAACCAAGAAAATACAGATCAAGTCGAGGGGGAATTACCAACACTAAATTCCTCTTTGAACACTCCCAATCCACCTGTCCAAAATGATCCCAGTGCATCATCTATGGGGGAACCTTCATTACCCCATTCTCACCCTATAATCCAAAAAGACATATCCGACAACAACCAAAATCTATTCCCAACAGAATCACCTGACCAAGAAGAACAATGGGACATAGAAACACCAATCGAAATACCTGAAAAAACTCGCCTAAACAAATGGACCAGAAATCATCCTGCTGAACAAATTATAGGAGATCCCAATTCTGGTATTCAAACAAGAGCCGCTACCTCAAATGAATGTTTATACGGAGCATTCTTATCCATGACCGAACCCAAAACCATCCATTCAGCTCTCAAAGATCCAGACTGGGTCAAAGCCATGCAAGAAGAACTAGCTGAATTCGAAAGAAACCAAGTATGGGATCTTGTTCCTACTCCTCCCGATGTTACTGTAGTAGGTTCAAGATGGGTTTTCAGAAACAAAACTGATGATCAAGGCATAGTTTGTCGAAACAAAGCAAGACTTGTCGTCAAGGGCTATTCACAACAAGAAGGAATTGACTACGATGAAACTTATGCTCCAGTTGCAAGACTCGAAGCCATTCGTATCTTTCTAGCATATGCAGCTCACAAGAACTTCAAAGTATTTCAAATGGATGTAAAATGTGCATTTTTACATGGAGAGATTTATCGCGATGTGTATATTCAACAACCTCCAGGTTTTGAAGATCCACAGTTCCCAAATCACAGTTTTAAGTTACAAAAAGCAGTTTATGGCTTAAAACAAACACCTCGAGCCTGGTATTCAACATTGTCAACATTTCTAGAAGAATCAGGATTCAAAAGAGGTTAAATTGATCAAACTCTCTTTCGTAAATTTTTTAATAAGCATCTGTTAATCGTTCAAATATATGTCGATGACATTATTTTCGGTTCTACTGATGAATCTTTGAGTATCAAGTTTGCAGATTTAATGAAGAGCAAATTTGAGATGAGCATGATAGGAGAAATGACTACTTTTCTTGGACTTCAAGTCAAACAATCATCAGATGGAATTTTCATCAATCAAGAAAATTATGTCAAAAATCTTCTAACTCGTTTTTCTCTTGACAAATCCAATACAGCAAAAACCCCAATGGCCTTTGGTTACAAATTAGATGCTGACTTAAATGGCAAGCCTGTTGATCAAAAGAAATATCGAGGAATGATAGGATCACTCCTATACCTCACAGCCAGCAGACCCGACATCATGTTTTCTACATGTGTCTGTGCCAGATACCAAGCCAATCCTATGGAATCTCATGCTATAGCTGTAAAAAGAATTTTTAAATATCTTAAAGGAACTCCATCTCTTGGCCTTTGGTATCCAGCTAACTCTGATTTTCAGCTTAATGCCTTCACCGACTCCGACTATGGAGGATGCAGACTAGACAGAAAAAGCACATCTGGTTCTTGCCAATTTCTAGGAGGCAGACTGGTAAGTTGGACTTCAAAGAAACAATCATGTGTGTCCAGTTCAACCGCAGAAGCTGAATATGTAGCTGCCGCAAGCTGCTGTTCACAAGTCATGTGGATGCAAACTCAATTACGTGACTATGGCTACAAAGTTTCACAAATTCCAATATTTTGTGACTCAACCAGCGCTATTGCCATTTCTCACAATCCCGTGCACCATTCCATGACAAAGCACATCGACATTCGATATCATTTCCTCAAAGACAACATTCAAAAGGGTCATATCGAATTACACTTCATCAACACTGAAGATCAAATTGCCGATGTCTTTACTAAGGCTCTAGACGAAACCAAGTTTCAATACTTCCTAGGCCGTCTAGGAATGTTGAATCCAGATAACATCCATCCCTAATCTCTTACTTTTTGTTTGTACAAAAGAGTGTTTACTTTCAGTCAAATAACCAAAATTTTCCAAAAACATTCAAATAACCAAAATTTTCCAAAAACATCCACATAATCAAAAATCACAAAAAAATTAGAATAAAGTTTTATCTTTTAAAGTCCTTATAAAACCATGTGATTAACATCTTCTTGACTAAATTTTCACATACTTATGCTCGATGAATGTTCTCAGTCATATTGATTCTTAAATTAAAGTGAAGGTTCAAATCTCAAAATTGTCGTTATGAACATTCTCCTATTCCCTTTGAATTTATTTCAATTATAACGATTTTATCTATTAAGGGACATAAGATCAGGAGATTCAGATGAAAACCAAACCCATGTGAGAATTTGTGCCTCGTCTTCAACTGCTAAGTGAAATTCATTTCTGTGAGCAAAGGTGTTTTCATTGTGACTTATAGGATTTATACTCTTATACCGTGATGATAGTCTCATTTTTGCTTAGATATCAAAATGACCAGGGACGATACAATCATTTTCTTATATATTAGACAAACTGTCTTTTATATCACCTATCCCTATCCTTAATCAAGCCACATCAAGAAAAGATTTATCATCTTGCATAGCAAGTCTGACAATTAAAGAAACGAAAAAGTCATATCCAAGAAAACCAGAAGAAAACTCAAAATCTCAAAACGCAAAGTCATATCCAACAAATGATGTCAAACTGGTAACCACATCAGATATCTTTTACACAAAAGGTATTTGCGAAAATCAAGCAAAGATAAAACAAAGGTGAACACTTCACCAAAGCAAAACAAGAGTTATTACAACAATCCATCAAGACAGACATCTCTCAAAATTTTCCAAACAAACAGATTCTCAAATGCTTTATCAAATTCAACTGTTAAAACCGAAGATTTACCGGGATACTGTAGCCTTCATAATTGAATATTCTTAGTTGCAAACTATACTATGAATATTTCTAAACGCCTCTACATGTATTTCCCGACGGAGAGAGAGTGAACATCAATGGCATGAATGAAGAAACCCTCAGAGTAATGCCGAAACCAGTCTTATGTGATTGATTATCTAATATGAAGACCAAGTGACTAAAGTATATAGGTATAAATCCACATTAAGCATAAGTCAACACCTTCAAACTGAGAGATATCACTCATCTTTAGTGATTATACACCAGTTCTGCACCCAGAACAAACAAACACCTCAGTCAAGTGTGAGCTATACCTATGAGAAGTTCACCTAAATCGACATATTAAGATCACTTGTCGTCTTTATAAATGTTATAAAATCTTAAGGAATATTATGAAAGTACATATACAAAAAACCTTTTGATAATTGAACATGAAACCTTGATTCAGAAACAAATATTCTTGTCAAACATTTTTCAAAACATAAGTAAAATCTAGTCACACTTTTTCAAAACAAGTGATATGGTTTTATAAATGTTTTATCCAAATTACAAGAATTTTCAACCTTACATTTTTATCTGTTCTTATTTCAGTAATGATCACATAGGGGGAAATTGTTGAAAAATATATTTTTGTATATGACAATCACTGAAATAAGATGAACTTTTATTTTATCTGACAAATATTATCAGTTTATTTCAGGTTGCATGGACTCGAGATCAAAAACAAGAATGAATCAAGACGCAAGAAACCTTGAGAAAACAACCAAACCTGAGGAAGTAATGCTACGAACCAAAGAGCAAAATACAAAATATCACACTGCTACAGCAATCACGACGCGACAGAAGGCATGGTCGCGACGTGAAGAAAAACCAAAACGCAAAGTCCAGATTGCTACAGCAATCGCGACGCGACGGGACTCCTGGTCGCGACGCGAAGACCTTCAACGCGACACCACCTACTTCTTGATCGCGAGACTACCAACACAACGCACTAACCAGTGGCCGACCAAAAGCAACACGACACACGCACCCTCGCGACGCGACAGAATACTTGGTCGCGACGCGAACACTGTTCTCAGCAACTATAAATAAGAAGCTCACCTCTTGCCATTCTTGTGCAGAAAAAACCTTACACCACACCATACCCATTCAAGCACCAATATTATCCTACGTCTAAAGAGCAAAAAACCTGCCAAAACTCTCAAGAAAACTCTTTTCAACCAAAGAAAAACCACGTCCAAACAAACACCAAACAAAACCGCTACACCCATACTCTACCCGACACCAAACAAAACCTCTACCCAACACCATACAAAACCTTTACCCGACACCAAACAAAACTCTACCCTACACAAAAACAAAACCTCTATCCGACACCAAACTTCAAACCACTAAACAACCTCAACCCGAATACCAAACTACAAAACCTACACACCCTCTACCAAATACATACACCACGAAAACTAAACCACAAAAACCCCGTGCATTTCAATTAAACCGACACCAAAAACCCATTTCACCAAACACCAAAAACTACCAAACCTCATCCTACCGTAAAGAACAAGAATCGACGCTTCAAAGAAAACACCATCTTCCTCAGCTATCGATAAGTTCTTTTGAAATTATTTGTGTCGTTATTGATTTATTTAAACTGTTATAAATCAACTGTACCAAATATCCAATACATCCGAATTGAACCTTGACAACGAAAACATATGTGGACTGTATTTAACCGAGACATCTAACTTCTAACTTCTAACTTCTAACTTCTAACCTTTTTATTTATTGTAAAAACACTTTATCGTTGATAATGGCGTTTATTACATCTAACCTCTAACTTCTAACATTTACTTTATTTACCGCTTTCTGTCTATTTAAATACTGTCTAGTTTAGATTTACCGTTTTATTTTATTCCGCAACTCTTATTTATTCCGCATATTATAGATAAAATACATATCTATCACACAGTAACCGGCTTAAAAACCCTTATTCGTGGAGATCAGTTATCGTATTTTTCAACACTGAGGTTTCTATGGAGTTAAGACTCAACTCTTAAATTCATGTCTAAAAGATTTTGCATTCACCTAAGGACTCTTAGTATTTCAAATTGGGTAATCACCTGAAATTTGAGGGTTGTCACACAAAACCACCTCAACATATGAATCACTACTTCAACTATTGTTCCCATCGCTTGAAGGTTCGAAAAAGTGTTTTGAAACAAATCTTGGTTTATTATCACCTGGAACAAGAACTAAAGGACCACTACCAATCTTTTTCCTTATTTTCTCTTCCACTCCATATTCGTGATTTCTAAGATAACCACGGATATCATAGAGAAATATGTAACACTCGGAATCAAGTTTGTATTTCTTGTCAACCTATAAAAAACATGTTGATTATGTTTAAGGAGTTTTAGTCTGGACAATAATGTTTTTGGTGAAAGGACAAAAAATGTTAAGAATGAAGAACGAACCAAATCTTGGTACTTGAGGTGTTAAGATGGTATTTTGGTGTTTAAATGTCCAGACCGATTTATAAATATTTACACATTAGTTTGTGGCCAAAGTATGAAAAATGAGACTTAAATGTATGTATATATGTGTGTGGGGTGTAATATTTGCAAGTTGATGGACTGTTGTGCCAAATTGGCAAACTTTTATGTATAAATATGGGAAAATCGGATTTTTCTCCAACCCTTCCCGAATTCTCAAGAACATGCTATAGTGCGCGAATGATCCCGGGAGATTGAACCGTTGGATCGTCGTGAAATTTTGACAGAAGCTAAAGGCGATACATACACAGGTTTTGACTGGAGGATTTGTAATTCTGATGGCATGAAGTCGAGATATAGTTGTTCGATCGGAACTGCAGAATAGAGGTAAAAATCATTGTTTTATACCATATTGTAAAAATCGTGATAAATCGTAGAAGTATCAGTTTGATGTAAAACCAGTGTCATATTTTTATAAATGGAGTCTAGTATATTTGGTCTATAGAGGTGAAAAAGTGATTCGGCCTCTAACATAACTCAAATATGAATTGTCTACAGCCTGGTACGTTTTTGGCGGACTTGAGATGTATTTGATATGTAATCTTGAAAACATCATAGTAAATTGTAGAAAAATCATTTGGGGTTGATATTGGTGTCTCTGGAAACCTAAAAAGGAGTAGTTTTCTGTAAAGTTGAAATTGTTATATAGAAATGATTCTAGGTTGAGTGAAACTGATCAAGAACAGGGGACAAATTCTTGGGAAAAAAGGGATAATTGCTAAGAAAGTTGATATTGAAGTTATGGCTTTCAAGTTCATGACTTAGGTTTTCAAGAGGGTATACAAATATGATTTATAAATGTGGGTGAAAACCTAATGTAGGTTTATGGAAGCCGAGAAGTTGAGACGATATCGAGATATACGAGCAGTGGAGCTAACCAACTCGGAATACCGAGGTGAGTAACTCCACTCAACTTGATCGGTGTTATGTTGTGTGTTGTATTTGTGTGATTATATATATATATATATATATATATATATATATATATATATATATATATATATATATATATATATATCATATGGTGGTGCTAGTATGTATTTACCTTGGTGATTAACAATATAATAACCCTATGTGTTAACATATGTAAAACTCTATTAGTAGTTGTTCCTAGATATCAACGGTGTAATTGTATGAGGTTATATCCGTTGGTGTTTTATGTGGTGTTTAATGGTTGTATAACCATTGTCTACAATCATATGGTGTAATTCAAGATGGGTGATAACTCGGTGTAACCGAGTGATGGTGGATCTTCGGGTTGGTGAAAAGCCCAATATTCATCGGTGAACGTTTTCAATACCGGTGCTAATTATAAATATGGTGTCTTACACGTATGGTGATTTAGATATTATGATATATCTTATTGATGTTGGATTTTCAGGTGACAATCTATTTGTGAAACCTCTAAGTGTGGTTTGGTTTTTAAAGTTTTGTTATAAACTTTAATCTGTTGCAGTAGAGTTATTCACTAAGCGTTTTCGCTTACGTTGTTTTCATTGTGGTGTTTTACAGGAATTAAGTATAGTAACGCCCGCTGGATCGTTGAACGATCTTGAAGATATCCACTTGACGCTTCCCAGACATCGAGTATGGTATTTGTAAAGTCAAATTTGTACAGTTTTGTTAAAATGTTGTAAATACTCGATATTGGTTTTTGGAGCGTTACAGAATACGAATCAAGCTGTTCGTGGCCTTGAAGCATAACATTCTTCCATTCCTTTCGAAGGGAAAGGATGACCATCAGTTGATTTCTTGATTTGATTTGTCTTGCTCATGACGTTTTAATTTGTTAATAACTTTGTTATAAAGTAAGAATATAGCATCAAGACTTTTAGAAGACCTTTGTTTAAATTCACGAAATTGTACCAAAACATTTTAGATTATGTTCTTTTTATGCTTTTCGTTGCCTTCAAAGAGATGTCAAAGCATATCCCAGATCTCCTTAGCAGAGGAGCAGTCTTGGATATCATCGAAAACAGCGGGTGGTAAACCATACCTAAGTTCCCTTTTGGCTCATGTGTTGTTCTTTATATTTTGTCAGCCTCTGTAGAACGTAGGACGCCGAATTCATCTTCGATGTTCAGAATAGAAGCCATTGCTGAGACATTTTCTACAGACGTCAGGTCATAAGGGCATTGGATAATGGGTCTCTAGAGATTTGGATCTAACCACCGTTAAATAGTCTTCAATCATTAGCTTCCATTGCCCATACTCTTTTGGGTCTAGTATGGGCGCCCTATTGTTGGCCCCAACATTGTTGGCCGATACAATAGGCACTCTGATTTTGTGTGGACATATTGATGACGAACTGCTTATGATGGACAACACAAAAACAACATGTTTCACTATTGTAAGAATAATATAGGCCCTAATACCAAATGCCGGGTTCGAAGGGTATGCAAATAACTAGACAACCCAGATTCGAAGACTAAGAGTATTAGTATTCCAATGTCCCTAACAATATGTCAATGCGGAATGTAAAGAACAATTAGAGATACTAAATATTTATGATATTGATTGATGAAATAAGGGTACAGCTCAAGTATTACAGAGATTCATAATACGAACAATGAAACCCAAATTTTTACCTCAATTATCCGAAGTGTCTATCTACAACAATGATCGACGCTATCTATTTATACAATACAGAAGCACGCGATAGTGGTCCGATGATCAATGAGATTATTCCACATGTTGCTCTGTTAGGGTAGACGTGCATAACGGTTTGACAGATTGTGTTGTAAGGATCGTGTGTTCAGGTCTGAGAATCAGCAACGTGCACACACCAAGATGCGAAAACCTTATTGGACCACGTTGATTCAGTCGAAGGAGTAGAGTCGAAATGCTTCGACTTCGACCGACAAAAGTCTTCAATAAAATAAACTCGAAGCGCATCCTTAATGACTTGATTTTTGACACAAACTAAAGTCTTCGACTCAACATTAACCAACATTAACCCTATTTGAGGCGTATTATTTGTTGTATATTTTATTTAATTTTCCAATAAATGTAACATGTAAGCATATAAGATTATTATACAAAAGAAAAGTAAAATAAATCCACCAATTTTAATGGACTTTGGAAGATATAGAGGTCGAGAAAGGAAAAGTTTCTATTATATAGATGTAAGAAAAAGACACGAAGACAAAAACAGTGCATGTCACATGTGGTTTTTGGGATTTAGTGAATAAATTGACAGATTATTAAAAGCATGCATGTATTACGTCACTGCAAACGTTTAATAAGCCATCGTTTTTTAAGGATACCAACTAACCAATGTAATTGATCAGCTGGGGTTTCCACCTTATCCACCACTTATTGATATGATTTTACAGGGTGTTACTTGTTATTTAATAGGCGTTTTTAAGTTAAACTTGATTACATGGTTACAATTTCGAGTGAGTCTCAAAAATATCAAAATCGATGGTTCTATCGTAAAATAACTATCTTTTCTAACGTTATAAATTTGTATTTTTTGTGAAATGGAATAATTTGTATAAAGATAATTTCATATATTTAAAAAAAGATTTAAAATTGGGATCAATTATAATGAAATTTCGCTATATCGAGATTATTCAACGGAAAAATGTTCCTGAGGATAGTTATTCTGTGTGATATTATTACATCTTTTTTTGGTTGTTATAGGGATTAATTCTATATGTTTTTATGTTAAAATATGTTTCATGACTTATAAACATAACGTTTAAAAATGTTTGATGATATAGATATATTTTTAAAATGTTGAAATCTTGTAACAAACTGTTGTTATTATTTCAGATTGTTCATCAAAGCTTTTTCGTGTACGTCAGAGATATACACAAAATTCTTTTCTATTTCTTTAATTTTCTTACGACCAAATAAAGATTGTTTTGACGGCTAAATCATTTTATTGTGCTATACGATCATCATGGGTCTGAGTGTAGTATCTTGGCAATCATGGAAACAAATGGCAGTTGCAGTTTCCCCGGCTAAAGTAGAATAAATAGCCATTTCAATGGCTGATTGTCGAGCATTATATGATGGTTATAAAATAGAGTTAATTATAACGGCCAACCCCCAAAGGTTGCAATGGTTAAGTGGTGTATATATATAAGTAATAACTTGTCTGTAAATTCTACGATCGATTTTTTGTGATATTATATATAAAAGAGGCAATCTTACTTTGGTGTATCTAATTAGTATAAGAATTAAGTTTATCCAACAAGAGGATGGTATCTAATCTATGTTTGGGGAATAAATACAAAATTTAAGATAGCTTATATCACTACAAGGATTAGTGGTTTTAGCAGCGACATATGTCGCCCCTAATAGTCCAGTAAGTCGCCCCTAACGGTATTAGGGGCGACATGTCGCCGCTAAAAGTGTCGCTTCTAATGCTTCGTCGCTACTGCTTCCATGTCGCCCCTAAAAGGGTCGCTGCTAATTCCGTCGCCGCTAATACTGCTAAGTCGCCCCTATAGGGTCGCCACTAAAGAGTTCGTCACCATTATGGTTAACCGTCACTAAAACGTTCGTTGCTAATACGTGTCGCCGCTAATACTCTTATGTCGCCCCTAAAAGTGTCGCCCCTAATCAATTCAGACAGGTTCTAGAAAATGCCTTATTTTCATTAAGTTCTTACTACAGATGTTCTTAATCAATTCAGACAGGTTCCAGAAAATGCAGAAATTTAAACAACATCCAGAAATATTTATATAATCCGATAACATGTTTCAAAACCCATAACATGTCTCAAAATCCATAACATATCTTATAATACTAAATAAAACATTAACTAGTTGTCATAAACTAAAAAAACTACTCATCATTACCACCGTTTCCATCATCGTTATCATCATCTTCTTCTTCTTGCAATTGTCGCATATATGCTTTCATTTTTTCAACTTTTCTTGGGTTGTTGAATAAACGGTCTATATCATCCATCTACAAAGTACACAACAAATGTATTAAGTACACAACAAATGTATTAAGTCATTATCAAATAAGTTACAACTAACCTCAGTACTCTGTGTTGGTTGTGATGATTGGCCCTCCATAAAAGAAGGATTCTTGGAACTTTGTTTTCCAGACGGTTTACGTCCGATCCCTCTTATGTGTCATCGTCGTGTACCGAGCACTTTTTCAAATACAGCCACCTCGTCTACTGGAGTGTTTGTGGGGTTACATATTGCGTATTGCTCGTTAAACTCACGAAGTAAATCATTCTGTAATTTACAATGATGATTAATATAGATTAGTATACTTCTTATTTAAAGTAAAAAAAACAATAATATACATATAACTATAAACAAAAAACACCAATGTTACCACTTTTTTTTCCACCGTAGGATCCCTCTTTCGTTCTACGGCCAAGATTAAACCAAGCGATAGCATCCGGATCACAAAATTAGCGGCGACAACCTTTAGGGGCGACACCAGGCTTTTGGGGCGACACGTGATTTCACAAGGAGGGAAAATCTCCCGCCTGATTTTTGACCGTCCGATTGGCTAGGGTTTCGATGGCTAGGATTTAAAACAGTGGACACGATCAGATCCAGGTATTAGCGGCGACACCTTTAGGGGCGACACGTGCTTTAGCGGCGACCCTCGGCTCGTCAGGCTTGGTGTCGCCCCTAAAGCTCATGTCGCCCCTAAAGGTGTCGCCGCTAAAAGCACTAATTCTTGTAGTGATATGATACTCGAAACATAAATTTCGGGTTATTGCTATAATGAAGGGTACATAATTTCTTATAACAGATGTTGAAGACATCACAAAGTAAACACATACAACGAGTACATGTAAACTATACACGTACACACATATACATACAGTTGACCTTTCAATCCATTATTTATACGAAGAAAAAAAAAAGCATAACCAAAATTCCAGTTTTACATATCATCCAAGAAAGCTTGCAGGTTTTTGGTGGATGATCCGCCATTGTTGAGAGCTTCTCTTGCCAACTCCCTCCATTTCTCGGCATTTCTCTTTATATCCTCGTCTTCCATCACCATTTTCACACATCTCTCAATTTCCTTCCCTTCCACCATTCCATCGCCCTCCCTCCTCCTCACCCTAACGCCTGTTCTCCATACATCTTCCATCATCTTCGCGTTGGTCCACTGATCCGACCATTGTGGAAACACCACCGTAGGAACACCGGCCGCCAACGTCTCAATGGTCGAGTTCCACCCACCATGCATCAGAAAACACCCAATTGCTTTGTGGCTTAACACCACCACCTGAGAACACCAAGCGACTATCATCCCTTGTTTTTTCAGTTCTTCTATCGTGGTCAACCTTCCTGCTTGATCACTATCTCTTATCACCCACAAAAATGGCCGGCTACTCTGAAGCAACCCGACTGCGAACTCCTCCAGTTGATCAGTTGATAGAGATGCTAGTGATCCGAATGAAACATACACAACCGATGATTCCGGTTTTGTGTTTAACCATTTCATGTAATCATCCTCTGGTTTGTTGAAGAAATCACAGCCCAAGGATTTTCCCGGCGAGTCTTTCCCGTCCAGGAATTCTGATGGGATTAAAGGTCCAATAGGAAGGAGATCAAGTTTCTCGATCCCTTTGATGGATTCGACTTCTAGTTCATTAAAAGTGTTAACAAGTATTCTTGAAGTTATTTGGAAGACATCGACTAAATCTTTCAAACTTCTCAGAATATGCTCGTCTAACTTTAGGTTGGACGGCAAAAGATGCGACGGCAAATCAGCGTTGGTTAATGGTGGCAGTCCAGGTAAGTTGATCGGAAACTGGTTGTTTTTGTTACTGGATATCAGACCATAATATTCACTGAAATAGTGGTAGTAGATATTCAAGATAGTGGCCGACTGGATCCAAAGGACACTGGATTTGATATTGTGGGCATTCGCAATTCGCGCGGCCCAAGGAATGGAATTGGCGTACACCAAGTGGTCAAAAGGTTGGCTGGCAGCTGCGGCGGAGCTGATGAGTTCTGCGACAGAAGAAGCACCATTGATGTTAAAGTCGGAGACGATTTCTAGCATGTTTTTAGCTGGGTCTTTGCTATTATCGCGGCTTTCGATGAACGGAGCGATGGTTAGGCCACGAGGGATGGTTTGCTTGTCGATGCGTTGTACGGCGGAGAGGCTGGTGCAAAATGTGACATCGACGCCCATTTTGATTAGACGGTTGGCGAACCGCAAGGATGGGTTGATATTACCTTGATATGGATAGGCAACGATCAGGATTTTCCGGGGACCCGTCATTGTGGCGGAAGAGTGTTTGAGATGCGAACCAAGAGAAGAGTCTACGACTTGGATCAATTTCACCCTATAACACAATTTGTATATATATATATATATATATATATATATATATATATATATATATATATATATATATATATATATATATATATATATATATATATATATATATATATATATATATATAGATGTAGGTTCAAATACATTTTCTAAGTATTGTGAGATTGTAGGACTAATTCTGGACCAATCATTTGATAGGGCAAATTAGTAACTTTACCAACCCTATTTATCCTCCCGTATCTCTAACGTCTTCAATCGACAGATCTTGCTCCCCTGCCTGATGCACCATCGCCGGCGGCTTCCTCCCCTGCCTGATGCACCATCGCCGCCGGCTTCCTCCCTGCGTCATCCGCCATCGTCGCCGCCGGCAACCGATTGCATCGGTTTCAGTTCAGCAACAGAATGCATCGACCGAAGGTTTCCAATCGAACTCAGATTTGAAGGTTTTCGATTGCAAATCATGATTGCATCGACTAAAGGAATTGAGATCGAATCAGCAACCGATTGAACCGGCTGAAGGATCAGCAACCGATTGCATCGACTGAGATTGAAGGTTCAGCCACCAATTGCTTCGACGGAAGGTTTACGTTGGGTTCAGATTGCGATTGAATCAGGTTCTTTTTTAACATGCATTTAACCTGTTCGATGAAATGCTTCACCGAAGATGGACTACAGGGGAAGACAAGGTGTGAGCAGTTCAATTTTTTTTAGTTTACATTCTCAGAGAATGGGGCATTCTTAGAGAATGATACATTCTCAGAAAATATGAGGCTTTTCTTTCCCGTATTTCCTTTTCTCCTTTTCCTGTTTTTGTGTTTAGTTCTTGTATCTTTCTTCTTGTTTCATTCTCCAAGAATGTTAAAAACCATTCTTCTTGTTTCATTTTTCAAGAAATTTTATGTATTCTCAAGGAATTCGAAGATACTGTAATTTACTTTAAAACCCACAAACTATTTTTTGACAAAAAAAAACGTACTATTCTCCTAGAATAGGCTTACCAAAACACAAACCAATAACAAACTAACACCCATTCTCAGAGAATGGACTTACAAAAAACACAAACCAATGAAAACTAGCACCCATTCTCGGAGAATGGACTTACCAAAACACAAAACCAATAAAACCTAATATCCATTCTTAGAGAATATGATACTAAAAGCCCCTGTGTATCCGCCTCTCAGTCGCTAATCAATGTCTCTCTCGAACCCTCTGATTCTCTTTGTCAATCGGTCGATTAACGCACACACACACCAGATCGGTGACCGGATTCCCGATCCCGACCAACAGCGTCGCCGACGACCATCTTTGTGGCCTTCGGCAGCCGCAAACGGCGTCACAAACCACCACTGCATCGTAATTAAAAAGAAACGGCGTCGGTTGAAATAGATTTGGGGATTTTTACATTTTTACCCTTAAATGGGGTTTGTCATTTGGAAACACGCGCATTCTCAATTTTTTTATTAAAAAAATGGTTTTTTTTTACAGCCACTGATTATATTGATCTAATGGCCCACATTGAGTCTTACAATAACACAATACTTAAGAATTTCATTTAATACTAACTCTATATATATATATATATATATATATATATATATATATATATATATATATATATATATATATATATATATATATATATATATAATAATTAAATAGAACATATTTTCACGTGGTTGTAACGGTGTCTTTTGAAATCGGTTTTTAGGACGTGTCGTTTTCACAAAAACTTAAAGCAAGTTGCTCTTTTGTTCTCCTCGTGATTCTAGATTCACCTCTATAGTCCATAAATACACCCCACCTATTTATATAAAATATATTATTTGATGTGTCTTATCAAATCATACATAGCTTGTATGTCTTAATATCTTATCATTAATTATATTTAATTACGATTTGCATCGCGGGGACCTTATACTGATTAGGAAAATATATTCCAACATACATGAAAGAGAATATATATATATATATATATATATATATATATATATATATATATATATATATATATATATATATATATATATATATATATATATATATATATATAGGGTCAGGATCTTGTGAGAACCCAAATATTCGTGAGATCTTGAGAACTCTTAAACTAATTTTTATTTTTCAACAAAAATGACTTAATGCATTAAGTCACTTATATTTAAGACCTTTTTTAAAAAAATTTGAAAAAAAAAATATGCATATACGAAATGTGCATATGTGGATTTTTGTGCAAATGTGCATATGTGCACGTTTTGTGTATATGTGCATCTTAAAAAAAAATCGACTTTTTTTAAAGATTTTTTTTGACGAAATGTCTTATATATAAGCGACTTAATGCATTAAGTCACAATTTTGAAAAAAAAATTTATAGCCTAGGAGTTCTCAAGATCTCATGAATATATGAGTTCTCAAAAGAACCTAACTCTATATATATATATATATATATATATATATATATATATATATATATATATATATATATATATATATATATATATATATATATATATATATATATATATATATATATATATATATATATATATATATATATATGCAAAAGTTCAACAAATGACTAATATAAACCATGGTATCAAGGGACTAATATCATCCACACGATTATACACTTTACGGTGGACATGCATCTACCGGATTATAAAAAACCCACTTCGTTTTTTTCATTTTTTTAATTTTTAGGGCTTATTTTGTAACGCCCCAATTTCAAATTTTCTAAAATTCATTTATTACCAAGGTTCCAATAAAATATTTATTCCAAAAAGTAACACTATTCGACAAATTTATTAAACCATCAGCTGAAACATTTGAAAATCATAACATAGTTCTTTAAAATAAATCTCTTGTATGCGATGCGCCGCCGTCACGCCTTGCCCTTCCCTTTGTCATTTGAAATACCTGAAATGTTATAAAATCAACGGGTAAGCTTAAAGCTTAGTGAGTCCACAAATTATCATACATGCCCACACATTAAACAACCCGTCCTCGAGAACGACCCGACCTTACCCGCCATACAACAGCTACGGGCGTCCATCATACAACAGCTATAGACACGGGAAGGTTCTACCCATCATACAACAGCTATGGGTTTCCGGTTATGGCCCAGCCCATTATACAACAGCTATGGGACAAGGCAGTAGTCCAACTCGCCATACAACAGCTACGAGGGGACACGCATCAGTACTGAGCCCAACAACAAATAACCACAGATATAGAATAATCATATAACTGTACAAAACACACAAGATGCCTAACATGCAACATCACATAGTAAGGTGAGGATACTCACCTGATTCGAAACCGCACAGATATACTTTAATATCTCCTCTAGCTCGTCCACACACCTATATCCCACATATACAACATGTCAAGCACTGACTAAACTTCTATAGACTTGCCTAAAGGTCAGACCCCATATTAGGTAACCAACACTGGTCAAAACTAAGCTTTTGGGTCAAACAGCCGCTCGCCGCGGCGTGGCTTCTCACCCTACCCGTCGCGGCTATCTCTACATAGTTACGGGGCTTAGCCGAACCCGCGTCGCTGACATAGCCTGTCCGCGCCGCGGACTCGTATTAATCCAAAGTCTTCTAAGCACTAAACCAGTTCAGTCATCGGCTAGGGTTTCACTCAATACCCTTCCTGGGATCAGAAACTACCCTAAGATCACTTCTTTATGGACATACAAGTCCATGCATGTCCTTGGTCCAAACCCTAAGTGTTACAAGTCATCCAAGACTACTAATCAGGGGATAACACCATAAAGACGGGATAAAATGAAATATCAGAAGGTAGATCCTCTTACCTTGTTTCTGGAAAACAGAGGAATGCACCCGATCGGCTACAAGCCTTTCCCCACGTTGTATCTCTTTCTTCAAACCTTCAAAGCCTTAGAACCAAAGAGCCTCTGCTGAAACCAGTCGACTCCACTCTAGAAATTTCCCAAAAACACGAACCCTAGGGCTGGGACCCTTTATATAGGCGTTTAAATCCGAATTAGGGTTTTTCACATTAGCGGCGCACCGCGCCGCGGATCCTTTAAGGCCGCGCCGCGCGTACAAAATCATTCGCGAATCCAGATCCCTCCCGAGCCGCGCCGCGGATCTCTCCTGGCCGCGCCTCGGCGGAACGGGTCTTACATATTTTTTATCGAAAAAAAATCTGAATATATAGAAATTTATAACTTTTTATCTTCTACAAATAGAGATCCATATTGATATACAAAAAATGATTTTTTTTCGAAATTTCCGCTAGTTGAGATTCACATGTGAATCTGAACTGTTATTCTGTCAACTGTTGACATACACAATTGCATATGGTATGTATATGAATTTGAATAAATTTTTGTGTGAATGTGAATGGAATTAACTTATGAATCATAATATATTTATTATAAATGATTAAAATGTTGAATTGTTAAAAATTTTCTAACTAAATTAATCATATTCATATTACGGAGTATATTTAAAATATCATATGATATTGATATGTGAATCTGAGTAAATTGTTGTGTGAATTTAAATAATTTATATTGTGAATGAGAGTAAATCATTATAAATGGTTAAAATGTTGAAGTAGTAAAAAAGTGTTAAGTAACTTCTCAATACTATATGATTTTGATATGTGAATATGAATAAGTTTTCGTGTAAATATGAGTAAATCCTTTTGTGAATCAAGTATATTACTTATAAATGGTTATAAAATTGAAATATTAAAAGTTTTAAAAGTAAAATAATTACTCATATTCAAAATTTTACAGTTCAAATTCACATGTGAATCTGAACTGTTATTATGCTATTCTCTGTTGGCATTCACAATGACACGTGATATTTTCAAGTGAATCTGAATAATTTTTTGTGTGAATCTGAATGAAATTAACTTATGAATCATAGTAAATTCATTATAAATGATTAAAATATTGAAGTGTTAAAAATTTCCTAAGTAAATTAATCATATTCATATTACAAATTATATTTAAAATACCATATGATATTGATATGTGAATCTGAGTAAATTGTTGTGTGAATGTAAGGAAATTTAATTGTGAATCAGAGTAAATTCATTATAAATGGTTAAAATGTTGAAGTAGTAAAAAACTTATTATTAAATTCTCAATAGTATATGATATTGATATGTGAATATAAATAAATTTTCGTGTAAATATGAGTAAATCCACTTGTGAATCAAGTACATTACTCATAAATGGTTATAATATTGAAGTGGTAAAAGTTTTAAAAGTAAAATAATTATGAGTAATGTACTTGATTAAAATATTGAAGTGTTAAAAATTTCCTAAGTAAATTAATCATATTCATATTACAAATTATATTTAAAATACCATATGATATTGATATGTGCATCTGAGTAAATTGTTGTGTGAATGTAAGTAAATTTAATTGTGAATGAGAGTAAATTCATTATAAATGGTTAAAATGTTGAAGTAGTAAAAAACTTATTATTAAATTCTCAATAGTATATGATATTGATATGTGAATATAAATAAATTTTCGTGTAAATATAAGTAAATCCACTTGTGAATCAAGTACAATACTCATAAATGGTTATAATATTGAAGTGGTAAAAGTTTTAAAAGTAAAATAATTACTCATATTCAAATTTTTACAATTCAGATTCACATGTCAATCTAGACGAGCTGTACTTATAAAAAAATTTTATTTTTTATATATCAATATGGATGTCTATTTGTAGAGGATAAAAAATTATGAATTTTGGTATATTCGGTTTTATTTTTGAAAAAGAATAATGTCGAAAAATAAAATAAAAACCAAAAAATAAAGTGGGTTTTTTATTATAATCCTCTACATGTGTGTCGACGTAAGAAATTTACAACCTATTTTTGGCCGTTGATGATTTTGATTCCGACGATCGAGATTAGTCCTTTGGTACCATGGATAATTTTAGTCCCTTATTGAACCCAACTATATATATATATATATATATATATATATATATATATATATATATATATATATATATATATATATATATATATGGATGGGTTCAATACAGAACCAAATTAAATCACCTAACTGCAGAACCATGTTGTTAACCGTAAGATTAAAATCTAAGTAAAAGGGTACGATCGTCAAAAAAGTTAAATGGCTATGTTCATCAATGAACATATATTCATCAATATTGAATAAACGTTCTTCTCGTTCTCTATATATCATTATTTGTAAATTAACATATGTTCATAAATGAACATATGTTCATAAATGAATAAATGTTATCAATAAACATGCATTCATCTCCTTCTCTGTATATTCATACTCTGTAATTCAACATATGTTGATTGATGAACATATGTTCATTGATGAACATATATGTTCATATATGAACACATGTAAATTACATCAGCAGGGTTTTGTGTTCTCTCCTGTATCTGTATGTTTCTGTCTCCCTTTGATCAAAATACAAAGAAAACTTCAATACCAATAATATCAACTAGTACATTGATCAAAGTCTTAAATAATTACATGAGCAAAGTTAAAAGATTAAGAACACATCACGATTCAGTATCAAAGTATCAAACAAATGAAACAATATTCATATATGAACATTACATGGAAGTTCCCGGTTCTTGGAGTCATAAAATCGCCTTTAGATTCATTATGTGAACCTGTTTCTTGCATTAGAACCGTGTACTGTGATGTTCTGCTTCCGATTGGATAAGAAAGTGCCGCATTTCATGAACTCTTGGAACCCAACATCAGAACCTTATTTAAAATAATCTTAAAAAAAGTCTTACATCAAAACTTTATTAATAATAGCAACAAACTTGATACTTTCTACCATTTATAGCATTCACATTATAAAATAAGCAATGTACGAATTCTAATTCTAAATGTCAAATGCAGCAAAAATAAGTAATGTACGAATTCTAATTCTAAATGTCAAATGCAGCAACATTCTAAATAACATGAACAATTTGACCATGTATTTTTGTTGTAATAGGCTATTGTAAGTTTACATACATAATCACTAAAGAAGAAAAACATTTAGGAAACCTTTTCAAGAGAACTTGTATTATTAAAAAAGCATTTTAGCAAATTAAGGTTAGCTAACCTTATCGTGCACTTCACAAAACTTCAATTTCTCTGTATATATGCAATCCCCATTCCTCACTTTCAACTGATATGATCCAATCTGTAAACACAAACAACTTATTACACATAAGAAGCCATATTTTCAACTGTCAGCAATGCATTCATCAAAATTTGGCATTAGAAGTATACTTCTAAAGTTCTAATGTACAATAAATTTCATCATTTTCCGGTAAGGTTAGACACTTCCATCCATTAGAATCAATGACAGGTTTAATGTTAATGTCAATAAGTATATCGAAACTCTGTTCTGAAATTGATAAGCATAATGCTGCATATTTCTAGACAAAAGTGTCAACCAGAACTATAATTTCTTGGTTAATACACTATTAAACTAGATTGGAACATCAAATCTTATATTTTGATAATACTCTCTCTTTATAGCATTATTTGCCTTAACATCCTTCTATTCCTCTATGTATTATTTGCATATCTGAGTCAACATAATAAACTAGCACAATGTAAACCATAAGAGTAATTAGATCTCTATAAACCAAATACCCAAACATAACAGGAAAACAATCACTTCCAAAATTGAGGTTGGGAGGAGGAATTGAATTCACAAGGAGAGGTGAGGGGGTGCCTGGTAATTGATTCACAGAGAGCAAGGGAGGAGAACCAATAATGGAAACATTTGAAGTGTTAAACATCAAAACCAAATTCGATTCACAGTGGGCACGGGGAGACCCACCAAGCATTGAGCATCGATACTCATTCCTTGGTTTGACAACCCTTTACCAATCGCTGCATTAGAAATTCCACCCAAAGAATCCAAATTAAAAAGACTAGCCTCTAGTGAAGTAGTAATCGGACTTACCAACTGCGCATCGTTTGGGATTGAATCGGATCTGCAGCAGTATTTGACGAACTCAACTGACTAAAATCGCCATCGATGCATTGAGTGTCCTCATCGGACTCAGCGACTTCACTCATAATCTCGTCAATTCTTTTATTAGACGATTTCTCGGTTCCAATTTTACAGTTCACTGTGCTAATCGACTTCTTCACCACAGTTCATGAGTTGAGTTTAATCGCAGACGCAGACATCGTCTTCTCTCTTCTCGCCCTTCCAATAATCGAGGGGGATGGATCGTAAGGAGTGGAACCAATTGAACTTGTGTTCCTCGTATTTGGCTACGTCGGCGGAATTCAATCATAATATACGTATTAAGATGGAAAGAATATCAAATCAGATTTCTGATTTTGTGTGTGTATAATCGATTTCTAATTTTGTCTCCTTCAATCGATTTCTGGTTCCCTCCCCCTTTTTTTGCGATCTGAACATTGATGAAGGGTGTAGAATTGACGAGATTATGAGTGAAATCATGGTATAATTATGAGTGTGGTGGAGAATTGGTGTAGAATTGATGAGATTATGAGTGTGGTGGAGGAACGAAGCTGAAATCATAGAGGAGAGAGAGAGAGAGAACATGGGTGAAGATGGTGATCGATTAGGTTTAAAACCCAATATACCCTTACCTAGCAATAATCTCCTGCACAAGGTTTATAATTTTATGGTGCATCCTTTTTAATCTAAGACGTTGATATAATGATCCAAGGGTTTTAAGGATGGTTCTGTGGTTAGGTAATTTAATTTTGGTTCTGCATTGAACCCATATATATATATATATATATATATATATATATATATATATATATATATATATATATATATATATATATATATATATATATATATCTATATATATATATATATATATATATATATATATATATATATATATATATATATATATATATATATATATATAAAATGTAAATAAGTTTGTAGCAATAATCTGTAAAAATAAAAAATTCTAAAATCACATGAACAAAAGCAAATATGCAAGAAAATTTTAAATCATAAAAAGAACATTTATAAAAATAAATATTTCATATATATATATATATATATATATATATATATATATATATATATATATATATATATATATATATATATATATATATATATATATATATATATATATATATATATATATCATTTGATAAAAGATTAAATTTATAAATATAAATTCATAAAAAACCAAAATGCAAAATAAGAAGTAAAAGAGGATGTAAAAACGTAAATTTTTTAAATAAAAATCTATTTAAAAGAACATATAAATTTTATATGAAAAGATATTGTTTTAAATGTAAAAATCCCTATATATACGAAAAAACGCATATTTAATTGAAAACGGCTTAATTTATGTGTAGAAATACGTTTTATATGTACCTATACATATAAGTACAAAATAATACATGTTTATACATAGTATATCGGTTGTAAATTAAAAAGGTATGTTTAATATGTACCTATATGTTTTTTTGTTGAGCTGATAAGCGATTGAATCTGATGAGTGTCAAATAATTGCTCACGCTGCTAAGCTGTCTCGACTCCTAGTCATCAGCAGCAGCGCAAAAGTTGTTTATTTTTGTATATTTTGTAATTATCCATAGTTTCCATAGTTATCTACTTTATAGTTGGAGTTATCCCTGAAATGTAGGGATGCTCCCGATACTTAGCTTTTCTGTGTATAAGTATAGCGGCTAGGGTTCATTGTATGTTATTAATATACCTAAAAATATATATCTGTGTGAGATAATATGTCGAGTTTTCGGTGTGAATTCGTTGTTCTTGTTGTTTATGATCCTGCTTAAGTTCTAACAATTGGTATCAGAGCAGGCTTTCTTTTCTCACAAGAACAATGGCCTCTTCTTCTTTCTACTCCACCTCTGGCAACAAGATTCCACCGTTTGATGCCAACAACTTCATGATGTGGAAAAGTAAGGCGCTGATGGTCCTTGAAACCATGGACTACAATATGAAAAGCATTCTCTCTGATGGTCCCTATGTGCCATCTTTTATTGAGACCAAAGATAGTGTTCCCGGTGACCGAAAGAAGACCCCGGTGCATGCTTACACTGAAGACGACAAGAGATTGGTAAATTTTGATATTCATGCCAGGGTAGCAATTGGTAACTCTCTTCCTTATGAAATCTATCACTTGGTCCAAAATTGTGTTTCTACTAAGAAGTTGCTTAATACTTTGATTGTCGCCTTTGAAGACACTGCTGAAGTTAGAGCTGCTCAAGAAAACTCTCTTAATCGTAAATATGAGCACTTCTTTGCGTACAAAAATGAATCTGTTATTCAAACCTTTAATCTGTTTAACTGTTTGATCAATGGCATGAGAAGGTTTAATATTGTCAAACATGACACTGTCCTTGTTTTAAAGTCTCTTGATTCAATTGATGAGAAGTGGGAACATCACGTTGATGTCCTGAAGAACAGTAAGAAGATTAACACTATGGACTTGCAAAGCCTTTTTGGAAATCTCAGAAGCTATGAAGAAATCAAGTGTCAGTGCAAGGCGATTGTGATATCCGCCTAAAATGGATTCGGGTCAACCCAACCCAATTGGAAATTTAATAAACCCTACTCAAGATTACTTGACGCTAATAGGATCAAAACCCATACACTACAATATAAATTGACGTTAATAGCAATATAGCATAGTATAACGTTATAACTATAATCAAATTAAATTATGATACCATATTAAAATTAAATCAAAGTATGATGCTCTAATTAAATTAAAAGAATCAAACTTGAATGCTATAATTAAACTTCAAATCAAAGTAGATTGTTATTATCAAATAATAACCTATTTTTTTATAAAACTCTATTTTTATAAACTCTACATTAAATTTTATAAAATTCTTATATTAATTAGTGTATTACATAGAGATGCTTGTGCTAGTGGGAAATTATGAAGACCACCAAAAGCCAAAAGTTATTCCCATGGTCTCCCACTCACACCTCCCATCATCTTTCCTTTCATTTTTCTCCCAACACATTATTCTCATCACCACTCAAACCCTCTCTATTCTTTCTCTCACTCTCAATCTCGAAATTCTTCCAAGAAATATCAATTTTCCAGCCAAGAACAATCCCTCATACTCAAATCTCCATAACTCTTGAAGCATTCATCAAGGTATGTTGTTAAAAGTTTCAAATTCATTAATGAAACAAATTAAATCCACCAAAATATCTAAAACTCATTTTATATATAAACCTGATTTTTCTCAGAATCCCAACAATAAAATAAGAAGTTCTGGAAATTTTCAGAAAATAACTTATTTTTATTGAATTACTATAATTATTGCAATAAAATAGGGCAATAATTCACATAAAATATTTTTCCCGAATTTTGTTGTGGTTTAATTATTAAAGTACTAAATAAATACTAAAGCAGTTAAGGAAAATATGAAAATTTTACAGTAATTACTATTTTATGAAATAATGATTTTCTGATAATTTCAGAATGTTTCATTACTGTTTAGTATTTAAAACCATTTTCCTAAATATCTAAGCATGTAAAAATGCATTTTTAATGATTATTTCATATAAATAATTGTTTATAATATATAAAATCTGTAAATACTTATAATTTGACTAGTTATTAGTTTAATAAGAAATTATTAAAATCTTGCCTAAAGTGAAAATATAAATTAATTAAGCAAAGTAATTGATTCAATTTAAAATTCATTTAACATATAAATACATTAATATTCAAAACAAAATTTGGATAATTGTTAATTCATCTAATATAAGAATATGTGTCTAATTATTTTTATTAATACTATATTCCCATTTATCGATTCCTAAGCCAAAACTATTAATTATATTAGGTTCTACGACATTTTGACTCGAGTCGTCTATCGTACAAACACGCGCATTCCTTATTGGACTAATGTGAGTAATCTACCCCATATTTTATAATTTTCAATACTTTTGGGGTGTATCATGTGGTTTTAATATGTTCCAACTTCATTTTATTATTTTTTCACCATTGAGACATTGTTGGGACATTTATATTTGAATCATTATTTGTATAATTATTGTTTGTTTACGCTACATGTACTTGTAGTGCATTATCATTTTTAGTCTAATCTCCATGACTATGCCCGTATTCTTGAGGTACGTTATGGACAATAATAGCGCTATTGGTTGACCACCCCGCCTTGGGACGCTAAGGTGATTGATTGCACGTGGTTGAGTGTGTATGATGATTAGATGCTCCATCCTATATATATACATATATATGTATATATAGGGTGAGGACTTATTGTTGTTGTTATCATTTGTTAATCAATTTTTGATTTATAAACCGTTATCTCAATAACACTTGCTTGCCAACTTCAAAAGAAAACAAATTTCAAATTATTCAAACTCACAATTTTCTTTAATAAAACCAGATTACTCACCAACTCTCGTAGTTGACCTGTTTTTTACCCATGATGCAGATTTGAAGAATGAAGTTGATGAAAAGTAGGGTGTACCTTAGAAACCCACAAGACTATTTAAATTTGATGTAATAAATGTTGTTATATTTGGATTTGTATTTGTATGTTGTGGATCTGGTTTGCATACTTAGTACTTAATTGAATCTAATCATATTATAACATAGTTGTCATGAGACTTTGAACAATATATCACGCCTTGATCGATTCCGCCAAGGATCGGGGTGTGACAGATTGGTATCAGAGCCCTTGACTATAGGGAATTAGGTTAATTGCCTTGACCTAGTCTATAGCCTCTAGGGTCCTCTCGTATGCTAGTTTATAAAATGCACACACAACTGCATGCAACTCGCACTTAGAAAATCCTAGGAATACCTTTGTGTGCTAATTGCTCCCTCATGTGCTTACGTATTATTCCCGACACTTATATGTGTGCATACACTTGTGAATTTTCTCCTCTTTCTCTTAAAATCACACACATACTCAAATGGTTTCAAAATAAAAATTTATATACAAATATATTCCTTAGAGCTCATAGGAAATTAAAAGTCATCCACTCTAGTTGGGTAGGATCAAAGTAATGGACGCGTAGTAACTGGAAGGGGGAGGTGCCGGTAGCCTGAAAGTCCTGACTAGGTAAGCATTCGTATACATCCCAATCAACCGAGGGACCAGTTTGCTTACCTGGGGACCAAAGGCGAGAGTTCCCAAACCTATAGGCCAAAGCGCGTTATTCACATTACTTTTGAGCCATCAAAATACCCGACCTTATCAAACGTATCCGAAAGGATACACTCCAAAATGGCCAACTCATTGGACTATTAAGTTCCCTAATGGGCCTTGAAGTGCGAAAAACATGTGAAAACTTAGTATTGTGGGGGCCCACGCAATTGCTACATGCTTCACATTTAGTACCCATGGAAAGCCCAAAAGGTGCCCAACACTCCTAACCATGGCCCAACAAGTGTTTTACAATCATTTTACCCAACAATGTCTACAAACTTAATTTCCATAATCAATTTACAAAAAACTCACAAGTCCATATGCGTGTTTCTCATAGATGGCATTACGACCCCCATACGCTGCTCGCAGCAACCGAAGGCTAGCCGCCCTTATCGCTAAGGAGGTAGCAAACGTCATCCCAACAATTGCAACCCAACTTCAAGCTCTTCAGCCGCAAGCTCCAGCAACCACTCCTCGTTGCTCGTTTAAGCACTTTCGTAACTGCAATCCGCCTTACTTCAAAGGCATCGATGGTGCCACCGCACTCCTTACATGGATCGAAGAAATGGAGAGTACTTTCATCCATAGCGAGTGTCCTGAGGACCTGATGGTCCGTCACGCCACAGGGTGCCTCCAAGGTCATGCTCTCACCTGGTGGAACCTAGAAAAACGGGCAAAAGGAGAGGCTGTTGCCTTGGGAATGACCTGGTCAACACTAAAGGAACGCATGATGGAGAAGTTCTGCCCTGACAGCGAATTGCAAACTCTCGAGGAGGAATTCTGGAATCTGAAACAGGTGGGAGGCGACAACGCGACCTACACAAATAGATTCCATGATCTCTCAAGACTCCTACCTCACATGGTTCAACCTATGAAAACTGCAATACGCCGCTACATCAAAGGGTTACCGCGCCAGATCCGTGATTCGGTGACCAGCAGCAGGCCATCTACCCTGGAATCCGCTATTGAAATAGCAGGTCAACTCAACGAGGACAATGTGAACGATGGTGTCCTCCCACGCAAGGGTTTAAAGATGTCTACTGAAAAGCCGACCCTTGAGACTCCCCTAATTGTCAAGTCCGAGTCCTCACACCGACACGACAAAAAGAAGCGGAAAAGCCATCACCACAACCATGCTGTTATTACCCCTGCCACTCCTATCTCCCAAGTCACCCCACAAGCCCAACCAAACAAAAAGCCGTATACTGGACCTCACCCCCTCTGTAACCACTGTAACTATCACCATATGACCACCAGCCCGTGTCGCCTTTGTACGACTTGTGGTCGCTATGGCCACTTGGCAGACACATGCCGTGCACCAAAAACTCAGCGACCATTCGCTCTACCCTCAAATCAGCAAACACAAACCCGGTATCCAACTGGAACATGCTTCAACTGTGGTGACCCCACCCATTTCAGAAACGCGTGTCCTAGGCTTGTCAATATCATTAACACTCAAGCCCAGGCAAATCCAACAATGCATGTTCCAGCTCCCAAAGGCCGAACATTTGTCATTACCGCAACCCAAGCACAGACCGATAACAAGGTCGTAAATGGTACGTTTCTCATAAATGACTGCTACGCGTCAGTACTTTTTGATTCAGGTGCCGATAAAAGTTTTGTGTCTTTGGAATTTGAACCCATACTTCACACACCTCGCACGATTCTTGATGAAAACTTTACCGTAGAAGTCGCCAATGGAAAATACATTTCACTCAATGCAGTCATCCAAGATTGCACTTTCGATTTTTGCGGTCATAAATTTTCCGTCAATTTAGTTCCTATGGAACTTGGTAGCTTCGACATCATCGTGGGAATGGATTGGCTATCCCAAAACCATGCTGAAATAGTATGTTACGAGAAGTTCATTCGTATTCCTCTTGCCGACGGTCAAAGTCTTCGTATTTATGGCGAGACTCATTTGAAAAAGCTTAGTCTTATGTCATGTACTCAAGCTCGATCATATCTACGTAAAGAATACATGACTTTCTTATCCCATGTGGTGGAAACAAAGGTCACAGAAAAGAAAATCGAAGATATTCCGATTGTACGAGACTTTCCCGACATCTTTCCCGATGACGTATCTGGACTCCCTCCAGTACGTGAGCTAGAGTTCCGTATCGATCTCGTTCCTGAAGCTGCTCCCATAGCCAAGTCTCCATATCGGTTGGCTCCAACCGAGATGCAAGAATTAGCAAGTCAGCTCCAAGAATTAACTGATAAGGGATTTATCCGCCCTAATACTTCACCCTGGGGAGCCCCGGTTCTCTTCATCAAAAAGAAAGATGGTTCGTTTCGTATGTGTATCGATTATCGGGAGTTAAATAAATTGACCATCAAGAACCGATATCCGTTACCTCGGATCGACGACCTTTTTGATCAGCTTCAAGGAGCTTCATGCTTCTCAAAAATCGACCTCCGCTCGGGTTATCACCAACTTCGAGTACGGGAAGAAGACATCCCCAAAACTGCTTTCCGAACCCGCTATGGTCATTACGAGTTCACCGTTATGCCTTTCGGCCTAACAAATGCCCCTACCGCATTCATGGACTTGATGAATCGGGTATTCAAACCTTATCTCGACCGTTTTGTTATCGTCTTTATTGATGACATCCTCATTTACTCCAAGACAAAGGCAGAGCATGAAAGACACCTTCGCCTAACTCTCCAAACGTTGCAAGGAAATCGGCTCTACGCCAAATTTTCGAAATGCGAGTTTTGGTTAAATGAGGTACAATTCCTCGGTCATATTGTAAGTGACAAGGGTATTTTAGTCGACCCCGTAAAAGTTGAAGCAGTCAAGAATTGGAAAGCCCCACGTACCCCCAAGGAAATTCGGTCCTTCCTCGGTTTAGCCGGCTATTACCGGCGTTTCATTTCAAATTTCTCAAAGATCGCTTTACTGCTTACTTCTCTCACTTGCAAGGGTACGCCATTTGATTGGGGACCCAAGCAGGAAGACGCTTTCCAAACCCTTAAACAAAGGTTGTGTGACGCTCCGATTCTTACACTCCCTGAAGGATCCGAAGATTTCGTGGTATATTGCGATGCCTCCAATCTCGGTCTAGGTTGTGTTTTGATGCAAAGGGGAAAGGTTATAGCTTACGCATCGCGACAACTCAAAATCCACGAAAGGAATTATACGACTCATGATTTGGAGCTCGGTGCCATGGTTTTCGCTCTTAAAATTTGGAGGCATTACCTTTACGGCACTAAATGCGTAATTTTCACCGACCATAAGAGCTTGCAACATATTCTTAATCAAAAGGAACTCAATATGAGACAAACACGATGGGTCGAACTCCTAAATGATTACGAGTGTGAAATACGCTATCATCCAGGCAAGGCGAACGTCGTAGCCGACGCGTTAAGCCGAAAAGAACATGCCAAAGCATTTCATTTAATATGTTCTCCTATCTTGTCCAATCTCAGCGACCGAATTCGAGGAGCCCAACACTCGGCAATTATCGAAAATGACATGCCCACGGGAATTGATGGGGAGTTGGAATCTAAATCTGATGGTATTTTCTATTATCAAGATCGCATCTGGATCCCAGATCGTGACAATCTTCGTACATTCCTGATGGAAGAAATCCATAAAACTCGATATTCCATTCATCCGGGCGCTGACAAGATGTATCATGGCTTGAGAACCAATTATTGGTGGTCGGGAATGAAAAAGGATATTGCTTTATTCGTAGCCAAATGTCTTACATGTTCCAGGGTCAAAGCAGAACATCAACGACCCTCTGGACTATTGGTCCAACCGGTAATTCCCGAGTGGAAATGGGAAGCGATCACCATGGATTTCGTAACCAAACTTCCCCGTACCACAAAGGGACATGACAGCATTTGGGTAATCGTTGACCGTTTGACTAAATCTGCTCACTTCCATCCCATCCGTGAACATTTCAAGGTCGAACAACTTGCTCGGATTTACATCGACGAGATAGTTAGTCGGCATGGCATCCCTCTCAGCATCATTTCAGATCGTGATGGGAGATTTCTCTCTCGGTTCTGGCAATCACTTCAAGAAGCCATGGGAACCCGCCTCGATCTCAGTACCGCCTATCATCCTCAGACCGATGGTCAATCTGAGAGGACAATTCAAACAGTCGAAGATATGTTGAGGGTGTGTGTCTTAGATTTCGGAGGAAACTGGGACTCTCATTTACCGTTGGTGGAATTCTCCTATAATAACAGTTATCATTCTAGCATCGGGATGCCACCATTTGAGGCATTGTATGGCCGTAAATGCCGATCTCCTATTTGCTGGCATGAAATTGGCGAGTCCCACGTAATTCGCGCAACAGTGGATTCTCCAATCGTTGGTCCTGAGCTTATCCAGGAAACAACCGACAAAATCACTCAGATTCGCAATAACCTTCTCACAGCTCGTAGCCGACAAAAGAGTTACGCCGACAAGCGACGCAAACCGCTTGAATTTACCGTGGGTGACATGGTCATGTTAAAAGTGTCCCCATGGAAAGGTGTGGTTCGATTTGAACGCAAGGGTAAATTGGCACCCCGCTACGTAGGGCCGTTTAAGATCCTGAAAAGGATCGGACCAGTAGCCTACGAGTTGGATCTACCAATAGAGCTTAATAAAGTTCACCCAGTATTTCATATAGCCAACCTCAAGAAGTGTTTAGCAGACGAGAACCTTCATGTTCCTCTCGAGGATATCCAAATCGACGAGACAATGCAATTTATCGAGAAACCCTTGGAAATTGCTGACCGAAAGGAAAAGCAACTCAAAAGAAGTCGCATTCCCCTGGTCAATGTCAGGTGGCAGTCAGCACGTGGACCCGAGTATACATGGGAGCGTGAGGATCAAATGCGTACCAAATACCCGCAACTTTTCTCTTAAGGTACTCTTTTCTTAAATTTCGAGACGAAATTTCCTAAAGTAGGGGAGACTGTGACATCCGCCTAAAATGGATTCGGGTCAACCCAACCCAATTGGAAATTTAATAAACCCTACTCAAGATTACTTGACGCTAATAGGATCAAAACCCATACACTACGATATAAATTGACGTTAATAGCAGTATACCATAGTATAACGTTATAACTATAATCAAATTAAATTATGATACCATATTAAAATTAAATCAAAGTATGATGCTCTAATTAAATTAAAAGAATCAAACTTGAATGCTATAATTAAACTTCAAATCAAAGTAGATTGTTATTATCAAATAATAACCTATTTTTTTATAAAACTCTATTTTTATAAACTCTACATTAAATTTTATAAAATTCTTATATTAATTAGTGTATTACATAGAGATGCTTGTGCTAGTGGGAAATTATGAAGACCACCAAAAGCCAAAAGTTATTCCCATGGTCTCCCACTCACACCTCCCATCATCTTTCCTTTCATTTTTCTCCCAACACATTATTCTCATCACCACTCAAACCCTCTCTATTCTTTCTCTCACTCTCAATCTCGAAATTCTTCCAAGAAATATCAATTTTCCAGCCAAGAACAATCCCTCATACTCAAATCTCCATCCCTCTTGAAGCATTCATCAAGGTATGTTGTTAAAAGTTTCAAATTCATTAATGAAACAAATTAAATCCACCAAAATATCTAAAACTCATTTTATATATAAACCTGATTTTTCTCAGAATCCCAACAATAAAATAAGAAGTTCTGGAAATTTTCAGAAAATAACTTATTTTTATTGAATTACTATAATTATTGCAATAAAATAGGGCAATAATTCACATAAAATATTTTTCCCGAATTTTGTTGTGGTTTAATTATTAAAGTACTAAATAAATACTAAAGCAGTTAAGGAAAATATGAAAATTTTACAGTAATTACTATTTTATGAAATAATGATTTTCTGATAATTTCAGAATGTTTCATTACTGTTTAGTATTTAAAACCATTTTCCTAAATATCTAAGCATGTAAAAATGCATTTTTAATGATTATTTCATATAAATAATTGTTTATAATATATAAAATCTGTAAATACTTATAATTTGACTAGTTATTATTTTAATAAGAAATTATTAAAATCTTGCCTAAAGTGAAAATATAAATTAATTAAGCAAAGTAATTAATTCAATTTAAAATTCATTTAACATATAAATACATTAATATTCAAAACAAAATTTGGATAATTGTTAATTCATCTAATATAAGAATATGTGTCTAATTATTTTTATTAATACTATATTCCCATTTATCGATTCCTAAGCCAAAACTATTAATTATATTAGGTTCTACGACATTTTGACTCGAGTCGTCTATCGTACAAACACGCGCATTCCTTATTGGACTAATGTGAGTAATCTACCCCATATTTTATAATTTTCAATACTTTTGGGGTGTATCATGTGGTTTTAATATGTTCCAACTTCATTTTATTATTTTTTCACCATTGAGACATTGTTGGGACATTTATAATTGAATCATTATTTGTATAATTATTGTTTGTTTACGCTTCATGTACTTGTAGTGCATTATCATTTTTAGTCTAATCTCCATGACTATGCCCATATTCTTGAGGTACGTTATGGACAATAATAGCGCTATTGGGTTGACCACCCCGCCTTGGGACGCTAAGGTGATTGATTGCACGTGGTTGAGTGTGTATGATGATTAGATGCTCCATCCTATATATATACATATATATGTAATATATAGGGTGAGGACTTATTGTTGTTGTTATCATTTGTTAATCAATTTTTGATTTATAAACCGTTATCTCAATAACACTTGCTTGCCAACTTCAAAAGAAAACAAATTTCAAATTATTCAAACTCACAATTTTCTTTAATAAAACCAGATTACTCACCAACTCTCGTAGTTGACCTGTTTTTACCCATGATGCAGATTTGAAGAATGAAGTTGATGAAAAGTAGGGTGTACCTTAGAAACCCACAAGACTATTTAAATTTGATGTAATAAATGTTGTTATATTTGGATTTGTATTTGTATGTTGTGGATCTGGTTTGCATACTTAGTACTTAATTGAATCTAATCATATTATAACATAGTTGTCATGAGACTTTGAACAATATATCACGCCTTGATCGATTCCGCCAAGGATCGGGGTGTGACAGCGATAATGCGTGATATTCAACATGAGAGATCACCAGCTCTCATCTCTAAGAGCAAAGATCACACTAAGAGTGATGTTGACGAGTCTGGAAACTCAGACACTGGAGATGAAGAGTACAAACATCTCACTGATCTGGCTTCTCAAGCTGCTCTGGTGGTGAAGTAGTTCAACCAATTCAAAGACAATAAGAAGAGTGGTTTTCAGAAGAGCTCAAGTAGATCCAGACCCAATGTTTCTGGATTTAGAAACCAAGTAATGCGTCATTTAAATCTGCAAGTGTTGACAATAAGTGCATTAACTGTGGAAGCACTAATCACTTCATGGTGGATTGCAAGCTGAGAAAGACTGATGCAAAGGAAGAGTCGTATGATGTGAAGTACAAAAGGCTGGTGGCTTCACTGAAGAGACAGAATCTGGGATCAAAGCTTCTGATTGCTGAAGAAGAAAATGAGAAGTGGGAAGAGGAACCTGAATCCTCTGATGATGAATAGTCCAAGAACATGTGTATAATGGCTATTACTGAAGATGGTGTCACTGAAGAATCCAGTAGTAGTAGTACCAGCACCTTTGATGCTGACCTCTCTCAAGCTGCTAGAGAAAGTATAGCTAATGATTGGGATTCCTCTTGAGTGTATCTGGTTAAGAATTTTGTCAAATATTCGAGTAATGAAAAAATCAAAATGTTTGAGTATTGTGTCATGATCTTCAAAAATCGAATTCTGAAAAATATCACTGAAAAGAAGATAACAAACATTTGTTTGTAGAAAACAATAAGAAAAGACCACATCATTATTAATCTAAAACTTGAGTGTAGAGATCTCACTCTTTCAAATCAATCTTTGGCAAAAGAAAAGGAATTCGTTGAAAATGAGTCTAAAAGAATTCATTTAATCATTTAAAATTGGACACACTCGCATCACAGGGTGACTAAGTTTATAAATGATCAAATTCCATCTCAAGCTCCAAAGAATCTTGGTAGAGATTTTGAATCGGCATTTGGAGTTTTAAACACATTGAAACTAAACATTCTTTTCCTTCTACTGAAGAATTAATTTTTGATTTTAAAAAAAAGGTTTGTTAAACCAGGAGATCAAAAAAGGCATGAATTAATTGACAAATACTGCAGCGTAAATCAAAAGGGTGATCTCACTCTCGAAACCAAAATAAGTGTTATTGATCCTTCTGTGAAAGGAACTGAGCAAGAAGATATCAGTGTTAGCGTGAAAAACTTGATAAACTTTCCTATTTCAAATTGCAAATTTCACATTGTCACTAATCTCTTACTTGAAAATCCTATCAGCACCATCTCTAACATTGACCATGATATGGAACAATCAAAGTGTAATAGCTTTTCGAAAATATACAACAAGTTTAAATTTTCAAAGTTTGGAAAGTCTAAACCTATCAGGACTTGTTATAGATGTGGCAACTCCTCTCACAAAGCTGACTAATGCAACTTTGAGTCTAGGACTGATAGAAAAGAAAATGTTGTTACTCAATGTTACAAGTGGACTAAGAAAGAAAACTCCTTAAACAGTCGTCCTTCTGAGTGCTATGATATTCTTGCTTGCGTCAAACCCATTTCTAAATGGGTTCACTAAGTATTCTAACCAGCGTATTAGTAACTGCAGGGCCATGAGAATATTTGATATCTTGATAGTGGATGCTATCGTCACATGACCAGATACAAGTCACTCTTAGATTATTTTGTCAAGAAGGAAGGTCGTGTGCTTACTTATGGTGACAATAGCAAGGGACATACCAAGGGCTATGGCACCATAAAATATAGATCTGTACAATTTTATAACTTTTCTTATGTCAAAGGATTAAAGCACAACTTCATCTCAATCATTCAACTGTGTGATGTTCACTATGAAGTGCTCTTTAACAAAGGAGAAGCGAACATTCTTGATGTTGCGAAAGAGATTGTCCTTACTGCCAAACGATGTGATGATATCTACATTCTTGATATGTTTTTAGCTGATCAGTCTCTAAAGAGATTCTTCTTCTCTCGTGCTCAGTCTCATGTAAACTGGTTGTGGCACAAGCACTTATCTCATCTAAATTTGAAGAACATCTCAAAGATTTCCAACCATCAGCTTGTCAGGGGCATTCCCAAAATGAGCTTTGTTAAAGACAAAGTCTGCTCAGCATGTGAAAATAGTAAGCAAGTAAAGTCCTCATTTAAATACAAACAATGTTCTTCGATTCAATCTCCTTTCAGCTTAATACACATGGACCTCTTTGGCCCTGTTCCTGTGGCCTCCCTTGCTAGAAAGAAGTATTGTTGGTCATCGTTGATGAGTTTAGTCGCTTCACTTGGGTCATGTTCTTAAGAAAAAAAAGTGATGATGCATCTAAAATCATCTCACTCATCAAACAATCTGAGGTTCTGTATGAGCATAAGGTAAAGCAGTTGAGAAGTGACTATGGCACGGAGTTCAAAAATCAGACTCTCGAGTCCTTCTGCGAGGAAAAAGGCATTCTTCAAAACTTCTCATTTGTACTAACTCCTAAACAAAATGGAGTTGTTGAAAGAAGAAACAGAACTCTCAATGAAGCAGGAAGACCATGGTTGTTGATGCTAGTCTTTCCCTTGCATTTTGGGTTGAGGCTGTCAACACTGCTTATTACACTCAAAATTGGTCTATCGTCATTAAAAGGCATGGTAAAACAGCATATGAAATGCTGAAGGGACGTAAGCCTGATATTTCTTACTTTCATGCGTTTGGTTGTTCTTGTTTCATCTTAAGATAGGGAGATCAGCAGTCCAAGTGTTGGGCCCTATCTTGTGGTTTATGCTTTAGGTATTGGTCTTATAGGTGTTTTGGGCTATTTTGTATGTTTGGGGTTTAAGTGTTATGGGCCAGTTTATTGGATCTAGTATATATATATATATATATATATATATATATATATATATATATATATATATATATATATATATATATATATATATATATATATATATATATATATATATATATATATATATATATATATATATATATATATATATATATATATATATATATATATATATATATATATATATATGAGGCGTGTTTTTGCTCT
This sequence comes from Cichorium intybus, assembly GCA_023525715.1. Taxonomy (NCBI): domain Eukaryota; kingdom Viridiplantae; phylum Streptophyta; class Magnoliopsida; order Asterales; family Asteraceae; genus Cichorium; species Cichorium intybus. The sequence continues at coordinate 105,801,496 of CM042012.1, read as the reverse complement.
TTTAGTTGACCAATCACGTAGAGTAGAGGGAGAGCAAGGAGAAAACATTTTGTGTATTGTGTGATCTTTGTACCAGTCGTTCATTAATACAACGGGATCAATTGATTCTCAATTATTCATCTTGTTTCTGTGTTTTCTTGATTGTTACTCATTGGGTTTCCGCACCAATTGAGTAATCCTTGATTGATATCGTGTTAGTTTAAATTCGAGACTTACAATTGGTATCAGAGCTTGAAAACAATTCTTATAGTTTTGGTGTCAATCAATTTTTTGAGAAAACCAAGAATTTTGAAGTTCCTTTTGTAGCTACTGTTCATCGAGTTCATCACATCTTCTTAGTGTTTTTCGGAATTAATTTAGGAAGCCAATCACTCAAATCACGTTTTTTTAAATTGCCAAAGTTGTACTTGTTTTCGGTGGTGGCATTGGTGTTTTTGGCGGCAAAAATAAGGTTCTCGTTCAACTTTTAGGTCAACATTGAGGGATTTCGACGGCTTGAGGGATTTCGGTCAAAATCATTGGTCAAGGGGTGGTTTTCGGTCAAACCCTAAGTCAACAGAAGAGGTTTTCGGTCAACATCTGGTCAACTTTGAGGTTCTCGGTCAAAACTCTGGTCAAACCAGTGTTCTCGGTCAACCAATTGAGTTATCGGTCAACTTTTGGGGATTTCAGTCAAATCCCTGGTCAAACTTTGGAGTTATCGGTTGACCTCATTTAATCTTTTTTTTGTGGACTTATCGGTTTAAATTTAAACATTTTTAAATGGCTTCCACGACAAAGGACCCATGTGAAATTTCATGTTCTCCAGACTGTGAAATTAAAATCAATAAATACCATGAATTAAATGACAAACTAGTTAGACAAGTATTTGATCTGGAAAATATTGTTTATAATCTCAAAAAGAAAATAAAATCTCTACAAGAATCACTAGAAGCTAAAACAAGCGATTTTAATAAATTACAAGAAGAATATAGCATAAAAAGTTGTCATCTTAGATTTGCTAATGAGGATATTGTCAAATTGACTGCCGAGCTTGACACTTTGAAAGCCAAACTTCAGGATACTGGTTTCATTTTTAAAAGGTTCTAAGGGTCAAGTGCGATAGTCGAATCAATGATCGAGCATCAACTTAAATGGGATGATAACAAGGTTCTGGGGTATAAAAGTGTTCCACCTCCTTTCAATAACAAATTTACCCCACCCCTCGAATTAAACGAAATATTTTTAGCTGAACAACCCAGCCAGTCTGAGAAGGTTGAGGAAAAATTTGCTAATGTTTCTATTCAGTGTGCAGATAAAACTGAGAAAGATGATGACAAGTCCAGTCCTGAAAAGAAATCTTCAAACACTTCATCTACAGTTCTAATGACCATGTGGGCCAAGGCACTAAAGCTGCTGGCTGTTCAAAGAAAAGTGATGATGCTGCTACAAGCTCAACTGATCGGGCCTCTAAAAAATTCAAGCCAAGGAAATCTATACAACAAGCAGCTACTTGTATGTGCAATTGTGGACGTTCTCTGAAGCCAACTATTTCCGGACCAGGATTCCGTTCCAGTCATGTTGTTCTGAAAAGACAGACATGCTATAATTGTGGAACTCCTAGACACATAGCCAAAAACTGTCCACACCACGCATGCACTCCCTATCGTTCTCAAAACCAAAACAATGTGTCAAGAGGGAGATCTATCAAAAGGAATACCTCAAGATCTCGCTCAAGAGATGGTGACTGGAACGTCTCCAAACTGAAGAATTAGGCACAAAGGGACGGAAGGATTAATCCAAGAGATGGTACTGCCAAAACAAATTCAGTGAAATCAACGTCATCTTGAGGATCATCATCCAGCTCCCACTGCAGTATAAGACTAAATCAAAAGGCAGCTCTACTTCCAAATCAAGCATTGAAACACCTGTTCGGTCTACCAAGAAGAAATCCAGACCAAATTACCAATAGGTACCCAAAGGGAGTAGTTCAAAATCACCTAACAGTTCTATTAACTCTTTATATTCTTTCCTTGATAAACAGGACATGTCATGGGAGCAAGTCAAAAGCATAGACAGCAGTGGTAAACCCAGTTACAAAATGGACTGGGTTCCAAAAAGAAACTAATACTGCATCGTTTGCAGGAGTGACGATGGAGGAATATCTTCATACCTTGGTATGTTGATAATGGCTGCTCATTGCACATGATGGGAGACATCTCTCTACTGTAACCAACTCAAATCTTCATAGAGAGTATGTGTCCGCTACGGGAAAAGAAAAGAAAAGGTTCACTCTATGGCGAATATTTCAAGAGGTTCTTCAATTGCAGAAATCCAGTTTGGTCTCTCTAAACTCTTCTATCTGGTTTTGGTCTGATGTGTTAATAGAATCTTTCTTGATTTTTGTTTCGTTACTGATATTGTAATTTCATTCATGTTTTCATTATCTCCCCTCCGTGCACAAATCTAGGGGGAGTATTAAAATCAAAAAGCAAAATAAAATTATAAAATTCAAAAAATATTGTCTTTGCATGATGTTTTAAGGAAAAATGAAAATCAAATAAAAATTAGAAAACCTAAAAATCCAAAAAATATTGTCTTGCACATCATACAATCCTGCTTTAGTTATAAGTTTGTTCTTGTTTGGTAAATGATATTCATGAAGATAAATATAGTTGTCTTTCAAGTCAAATATGATTCACATGTGTTACAAAATGAAATAACTGGAATTGAAATGATGCATAGAAGGTTTAGTGTTTATTTGAGGATATGAATGGTTATTGTGGTCACCTATCTGCTTCGTGTACAATCACCATGAGCTTAAAAGTTCATTATACTTCAAGTTGTTGTGAAAATGATTTGTCTGAGAATCGGTGTCTACCCAATTTCCTCTACCTACATGGTTTATCAAACTTGGCTTTTCCAAAGGTTTGGGTTTGAGAGAAACTTTTAGTATACTATCTTGGTGTCTGCTGAGTGTGTCCAATTGTCACAACCCACACTAAAAGAGTGTGTGGTTTAGGCTAAAAGAGGCCAATGAGCACACATGTCAAAAAGGTCATTAGAATTAAATAAAAAGAGGCAAATCAGCCCAATTAGAGACCTTAAAAGAGGTCAATGCGCTCACATATTTAAAGCCTAAGGAGAATCAATGCAAATTGTATAAGAACTACTCAAAATATGCCAACGATGCACAAACGGAGCAGCAATGAAAATTGTGTAAAACTCCTTAAAAGATGCCAAAGTTGCACAAATCCAAAGAGTGAGGAAAACATGTAAGAGCGTGGACTAAAAAGGAACATAGATTTAAGGAAAAGAGTCAGTTAACCAAAGAGTTTCTCGATTAGAAAGTGGAGATAACCTGTGTATGTTATGGAAATTCTGTTGAGAGATAGATTCTCGAGATAAAGTTTTTCATTCAAAGTGAAGAAATTAGAAAATGCGTTTCGAATTGAAACAATTTTAAGAAAATTATCCGGGTTGGCGATTCTCTCGACACAATAAACGTTCATGTCTTTCTATAAATTCCAAAATGTATATATGCTATTTTGAGAAAAATTGTTTTGTAATGTGACTGTGTGGGTCTTGGTTGCGATGAAAAACATAAGTCTATCCTGAAAAATATCAACTAAACGTGGGATGAGCATGAAATTTTGGTAGGGTCAATTGGATTGTGATATGCAAATTTGTTTAATTTTACGTGGTAGTCTTAATTTAATTTCAATTTTCGTTTACATATGTTTTAATTTTTTAATATTTGAAAAATCAAAAATTTTATGTAAAATCTTTGATTTAGGGTGAGAAATAGAAAAATAGTTTCTAAAAACAAAATTATTTAAAAAATGCTAAAAGAAAAATCAAACAAATTTTAAAAATTTTTCGTGTGTGTTTTATTTTTAATTTAATTTAATTTCACTTCAATCTTTTATTTTTATTTTTAATCGTGTCACGAATTAAAAATCAGAAATTTTTTATTTTGTGTTTGGACCGAAAACTGTCCTTTTGGGCTCGAATTTGGGTTATCGGTGGACACATGGGCCGAAAACCCATGGGGCCCACTTTTGGTTCTCGGTGACTTATACCCTCCATCCCGCGTCCTCTCTCATTTTTCAAAACCCTAATCTCTACAGTCGTTATCTCCTTCTCTCTCTGTCTCGAACTCACTCGGAAACCCTCGCTTGTCCCTCGTCAATCTCTCAATTTCCCTCATTTTCAATCGTGAAAAGGTTGAAAATCCTGTTTAATGTAGCTAATAAACTCGATTTTGTGTGTGTTCGGTTCAATTTTGTGTTTGTTGCAGGTTTATCGGTGTTTTGGGGTGTTTGGTACCGATTTCTCGAGGGTTGTCGCCATGGTGACATCAACGAGTCAATCAGTTTCTCGGTTGGATCCGGATCTGACCGAGATCCATTTTGATCTGATCCATTTGGAACGAAAAGGACAGAACCTGATCCATTTCGACCGAAATCGTTGTCATCCGACCCGCTCAGACCGAAATCGATCACATTGGACCGAAATCCACCATTTGGACAGAAATCAGAACCAGTGGTCCGAAATCGACTTAAATGGAACGAAATCCACCGTTTGGACCAAAATCAGAACCACTGGACCGAAATCGACTTAAATGGTCAAAATAATTTTGTTACAGGACCACTTAAATGGAACGAATCATTGTTACAGGGAATTTATTTTTGAAATTTAATTCGAAAAATAATTTTTCAAAATAAGATAATTAATTCCATGGTCAAAGCAATTTTTAAATCAAGAAAATTAATTAAATGAGAGATGTGAGTTAAATTCAATTTCGTTCGAAATATTTTCTCACTTGGCAAGTTTGGCGCAGATCAATAGCTACTGAGACTACCTACCTGAAGTACGTGGATTCCCACAACATCGCAAGCTATCTGTTGGATCCACAAGTCACACACAAAGACTTCCAGTCTATGATCAACGGACTCAACCAGTGCCGCATTTCTCATGCCTTACGCGCCAGTCTAGTCATCTGTTTGGACCTCATCAATGAATTCTAGAAAGGTGCAGCAGTTAACAAATAAGGAGAAGATGCTGTCACTATTGAATCAACCGTGCGAGGTGTGAATGTTGTCATTTCTGAGCAAATCATCCGGGAGGTACAAGAATTTGGTGATGCACCCGGATTTCCAACTGAATACCCGGCTGACAAGGTGAAGGCGGGTCTTGCTGAAATGTGCTATGAGGGAACGTATCCTCCCACTTTGAAAAAGCTGCTTCCACCATTCTGGAAATTCCTTGCACATACTTTTGTAAGCTGTGTGTCTGGAAGAAAGGGGGAATCAGATGAGACCAGCCAAATCACAACTTCTGCCATTGTTTCCTTGGTCATGGATTGGGACTACAACTATTCAAAGTACGTATTTGAGGAGATGCAGAGCAATCTACAGGAAAAGAAGAAGCATTTGTTTCTGATGTACCCTCGCTTTCTGCAAATGATCCTAAATGACAGATATCCTCAGATCGAGAGGACTGCAAACACTCTTGATCTCAAAACTCTAGATCCCAATACATTTAGCCTCATGAAGCAAGTCAGGAAAGGCAAAGCATCGTACCAAGGAAAGAAATAGCTGGTAAAGTTTGGAAGGTTTGCTAACAAGGAAGAGACACCAGAAGCCACTGTGCCGGAGATAGAAGTGGAAAGGGCTCAAGAAAAGTATGTGTTTGCATTCGAAGAGAATATAGACATTGACGATGAGGAATATCAGACAGCTGAAGAAAACCAAGAGACCGAGCTCACCGAGAAAGAGCTTGAAGACCTCATGGAAAGCGTGTTTGGCCATCTACCGGATGAGACTAAAGTTGAAATCCCACAGCCAACTGTGTTGATTCCTCCTCAACCAGTTGTTGCTGCTACTACTGAGCCTGCTGAAGGTGAACATGAAGATCCCGCTCCCACTCTCATTCAAAGAAAGCGAAGACGTTTAGATCCAAGACCGAGAGTGTATTCTCCAGAAACATCCAAAGACACTCTTACTCCTACACCCACACCAGCTGAACAAAACCCTATTGTCCAAGATAATCCAACCCCATTATCCCAGAAGTTCACAGCCCAATTCTTGAATCTAGCCCCATGGATTTCAACATTTCAAGCCCCATCACTGAAAGAAACAAACCTATTGTTGAAGAAGATGTGGTGCCAACCACAGAATTTCAGGCAGGTGGAAGCTCATCCATCCCACCTTCTGTTGATGTTTTCAAGGGCAAAAGCAAAATGCCTTAATCAAACTTTGTTGATGTTGCCCAGCTCCAAAGCAGAGTTTTTGAATTAGAACAAGACTCAGCTGAGAAGGATCTGTTGATTGGAAAGCTAGATGTGCGAGTTGATGAGCTAGAGAAAGATAATACAGAAAAAGACAAGAAAATCTATGAGCTTCAGGCAAATCTGGGAGGGCTTTCAGCAATGTACTTTGATTTGAAACAACGCCTGTCCTTGAAATTTGGTGATGATTTCTTTTCTTAAGGAGCTGCCGACAACACAGATGCTGCTCCTAGCTCTAGAGTTACTCCGCCTGCCCCTGATGAGACCCTTGGTGAGTACATGTCCTCGGGTACTTTAACTGCTGAAGAAAATTGTAAGAAACAAAGGAGGTTGGATCAAATGAAACCTCCAAAGGGTGACACTCTAATCAGATTAAACTCCGATCAACACGCAGTTTCAGTCAATGAACCGAAGGTGTTTATTTCTGACGTGAGAGAACGATTCTCTGACAAGTACGGAGATCGTTCAGGCATCAAAGTTTAAGGATACGACGCCAAGAAAGAGTTATGGTTTGTGAAGCGAGGCAATGATAATGTGGAGTACTACGCATCGCTCACCAAGTTCACATCTTGGATAATAGTTGATTTGACAGAACTTTCTCAAGTTCCCTTTCACAATCCATCTGGTGACACCAAGGCCTGGATGTTCAAAAGGTTTGTTGAAGACCAAGTCAAGTGCGGCTTCAAGAAAATGAAGACTGCGAAGTCCTTCACCAAGAGAGCCAAAGGTGTCAGAGATGCTTATACAGGTAAACAATTGAAGAACGTTATGTGGCCTACCCCTGATAAGCTCAAGACTATTCCTATCTCTAAACCTCTTCCCGAAGGCACTCTTGACAGCATGGAGTTTTGGGCTTTTGATCCCTCGTCACATACTACTGTAATTAAGCTGAAAGACAATCAGATTCGTCTCGTTGATCACAGAGACTAGTAAAAGTTTGCAAAACGAGATACCTGGAAGCTTGCCAGTACACAGATAGTGGTAGAGAACTCCTTGTTTGAAGTGGCAGCCAAACCGTTCACTGGAACTGCTGCCAAGATTGTTGAAAATGGTAATTGGGCAGGAGCATTGGCGAACGCAGACGTTCATCTCCTAGATCTATCATGAAGACCAGAAAGCAATTAACCAAGGGGGAGATTGTTGGGCCCTATCTTGTGGTTTATGCTTTAGTTATTGGTCTTATAGGTGTTTTGGGCTATTTTGTATGTTTGGGCTTTAGGTGTTATGAGCTAGTTTATTGGATCTAGTATATATATATATATATATATATATATATATATATATATATATATATATATATGTGTGTGTGTGTGTGTGTGTGTGTGAGGCGTGTTTTTGCTCTTTCAGTTGGCCGATCATGTGGAGTAGAGGGAGAGCAAGGAGAAAACGTTTTGTGTATTGTATGATCTTTGTACCAGTCGTTCATTAATACAATGAGTGCATTTGATTAATTGATTCTCAATTATTCATATTGTTTCTGTGTTTTCTTGATTGTTACTCATTGGGTTTCCACACCAATTGAGTAATCCTTGATTGATACCGTGTTAGTTTAAATTCAGGACTTACACCAAGATTGAAGCAAAGTCTGATGATGGAATTTTTCTGGGATACTCTTTAGTATCAAAAGCATTCAAGGTGTTCAACGTGTCTAAGAGGAAGGTGATTGAATCTATACATGTCCATTTCGACGAACCTACTTTTCCTCATTAGAATGAATCTCATGAACCTTCTATTCTCGGAGAACTCTTCTCTCCCATCTCATCAGCATCTCTCGTCTCTCATTTGTTCCCTCAAAATTCCCTCAAAGTGAACCTCTGATCCTTCTTCCATTAAGATCCTTCCATCTACTGAGTCTTCCCCATCCACTGGTCCCTCTGTTGATCCGCAATTGGGAGAGCTGGACCTAGATAATCATAACCCTGATGAAAGTTCTGATTCAAATAATCCTCCTCTTTGCAATGTCAGATATCATCCCATCTCCCAGGTCATTTGAAATGTGTCTTCATGGGTTCGTACTCGAACACAAGTCACCAACAATTTCTGCCTCTACGTAAACTTTGTTTCCCTTCATGGATCCAAGAAAGTTGATGATGCTCTCAATGATGTTGATTGGACCAAAGCTATGCAGGACGAGCTGCATGGGTTTGAGCGACACAAGGTATGGACAGTGGTCCCTCGTCCTCAGGGTAAGACAATTGTTTGGACTCGTTGGTTGTTTCGCAACAAAATAGATGAAGACGGAAATGTCATCAAAAATAAATCTTGTCTTGTTGCTCAGGGGTTCACTCAATTGAAAGGACTGGACTATGTTGAAACATTTGCTCATGTAGCCTGCCTTGAGGCTATCAAACTGTTCCTTGCCTATGTATCCTTCATGAAGTTCAAAGTGTATCAGATGGATGTGAATACTGCTTTTCTCCATGGTGATCTTCCTCAAGAAGTGTACCTGAAACAACCCTTAGATTTCAAAATGCAGAGTTTCCGGGATCACGTGTTTCGTCTTGACAAAGTTGTGTATGGGTTGAAACAAGCTCCCTGGGCCTGGTATGATACATTGACTGCCTATCTGATCAAGAAGGGATGTCAACGGGGTGCTATTGATAACACTTTGTTCATCAATCAGTCAGGAGATGATTTGATTCTTGCCTAAGTGTATGTAAATGGTATCATTTTTGGCTCAACAAATGATAAGCTGAGTGAAGAATTTGATGTTTTAATGTTCTCCAAGTTCGAAATGAGTATGATGGGGGAATTGTCATTCTTTTTAGGCCTTCAATTCAAACAGTCTTCTCAGGGTATCTTTATAAATCAAATCAAATACATCTCAGACATGTTGAAGAAGTTCTCCTTCACTGATTGCAAGTCAACCAAGATTCTTATGAACACTTCCCTAAAGCTTTTTGTTGATCCATCTCGTGCTGATGTTAATGCTTCTATTTATATAGGCAAGATTGGATCCTTACTTTATCTCACTGCCAGTCGCCCTGGCATCATGTTTGGCATCGGTATGTGTGCTCGCTTTCAAGCATGTCTAAAGTAGTCCCATTTAAATGTTGTGAAACAAATTTTTCGCTATCTCAAATACACTCCCTCCCTTGGGTTGTGGTACCCTAGTGAGTCAAATTTCGACTTAGTTGGTTTCACTGACTCTGACTTTATAGGATGTTCTCTATATCGTAAAAGCACTTAAGTGGGATGTCATAGTGGGAAATCGCTTGATTAGCTAGTCGAGCAAGAAGCAAGCTTCACTGGCATGCTCAACTGCTGAAGCTGAATATGTTGTTGTTGGGAGATGTTGCGCTCAAGTTCTATGGAATCAGAATCAGCTCATGGATTATCGGTTCTTCTTCACTAAGACTCCCATCTGCTGTGATAACACCAATGCCATCCTTATCTCCCAAAATTTAGTCCATCATTCAAAGACTAAGCACATTGATATAAGACATCATTTAATCAGGGACATCATTCAGAAAGAGAAGTTTGAGCTAGCGTGCATTCCCACTGCTCAACAACTATATATATATATATATATATATATATATATATATATATATATATATATATATATATATATATATATATATATACATACTAGGAAAGTTTGAAGTTCATGTTTAGGACGGCCCAGTGTATTCATGTAATATATAAGAAGACAATGCTTAAATGTAGTTCTTATGGTTAGGTAGATTAAACAAAGTATAATCCCATATAATGAAAGAAATAAGATAGGACTTTGCAATGACTAAACAGGTAAAAATGTATTGAACATGTTTCAACAAAAAAAGAAACTAAAACTGAAAAACAATAGCTCCAAGCTCTCGATTGCAGAATCAAAATTTAGGTACAATGAAATTAGACTTGAAAACTTGCCACAACACTAACCAGTTTGGAAGTGAAGTTGTAAATCTTTGCGACCGGGCAAGAATATGTAACTTTGAGTAAAGATACCAATCCACCAAAATATTCGCTTCTGTGGTTAGGAGGGATGAGCAGATTTATGAAGAAGTACAACTAACAAAGTCACGTTGACCAATTATAACAACTAAATTTGTTGAGCACCTATAAATGGCAATCTACTTTTATCCCAATTTGACCCACATGTTTTGGTCGAGATATGTCAAACTAACTGTAGAAAAGTTGATATACAAGTGCTATCTTGATATTTTGAACATTAACAAAATGTTTGGTATGCAAATAGAAAAATCCAGGACAAGTATGTAAATTGACGTTTCAGAATATTTCCTCTCATAACAATTTCATGGCAATAACAAATTGTTTGATGTTTTAAGTGAACTTTATTGTTTCTATCGTTCATATTTTTAGTGTCGAGCAAGGGGGTTTTAAAGAAAGAAATTGTGTTCTGCTGACATGTTAAGAGCTTTCATCGAGTCTTAGAGGCTGGTTAAGCTTTTCCAAAGTGCTTATTGGCTTATTGGCTTTTCAAAAAGCCAATAAGCTAAAAAAGTGTTTGGATGGTAAAAAGTGCTTCTTAAAATAGCTTTTCAACACTCTATAAGAAGTTATTTTCAAAAAGCCACAAAATACTGACTTTTTTAGGGGCTTGTGGTTTTTTTATTACAAAATTACAACAGTACCCTCAACTACTTGACATTAACCTAACCCTATTCCACAATCCGCGTCACACTTGCGTACATCTCGACTACAGATTGCAACCCACCCCTTGTGACTCCGGCGTCTACTTCACGATCCTCCATCAAACAGCCGTTTCCGGGGATTGCCGGTCCGACTTCCATCTCCGGCTGCATCTGCATCGATAGGTAAGGTTTTATGCTCGAATTTTTCTGAGATTTTTTCCTGCGAGTTTTCTCCATCTCAATCGATCGGACCATCTGTGATTTTTTTCATACAGTTTGATCCCTGAATTTCGAAAAGCTTGGCAATAGCACATTCCAAATGTTCTATACTAAAGCTTCATCTTTGATCCCGATTTTCCTATGAACCGATTTTCCTGTGAATCCAATGTTCAATCCAATTTTTTGTGAATGCATGTTTAGATTGCAATTTTCTGTTACTGTATGTGTGAATCAGATGTGTATGTGTGACTCAGATTTTCTGTGAATGTGTGTGTGAATCAAAATTTCTGTGAATGTATGTGTATACCCGTGAATGAATCTTTGAAGGTGTGAATCAGATTTCAATCTAATTTTTCTCCATCTACTTTTTCAATCTGTTTTTTGTGTTGAATTGGGTTTTTGTCATCCCTTTGTTTTATGAATTCTGAAAAATATGGTTTGTGGATTAGTATATCAATATGGTGATTCATGGGTAGTAAAAGCTTGAAGGTTGGTGGAAAAGCTAATACAAGTGTTGGTGTCTCGATGCCTAGCTTTGTCCACCCGATCTCCAGTTTGGTACATATGAGAAGGTGGTTTTTTTATGTTTTGACCATATGATTTGATTCCACTTATGTTCAAGTTTCATATCTATTGTTATGATTATATTCGAGTATGTTGTTATTGAATATTGATTTGGGTATGGAGTTTGTTGCTAACATCAATATGTGTTATGTTTCAGATGTTACAAGAGGACAAAATAGATCTCAAATGAATCATGTATCGAGTTCTGGTGGTAATCGTGAGGCCTGGTTAGAATTTAATATGATGGCAGATGGAAGTCCACATACCATTACTTCAGATGTCATCTTTTCATTTTTCAAGATCGGATGTATGCAAACAGTGGAATTCAATTTTAATTTGGATTTTTGTTATCTCGTGTTCAATTTGATATTGATTCGTCTAATCTATTTATGGCTTCTGGTTCTAGTGACAAACATAAGGAAAAATTCTAAACAAAAATTATATCTTTAATATTATTAAGGGCGTAATAAAAAAATTCCAAACAAAAATTATATTTTTAAATATTTTTGTAAAAAAAGATGTAACATAAATATAAATTTTGTCAAAAAATGGTTAAGTATAAATATTATTTGTGAAAATGGCAAATAGTTGTAAATATGTAAAACTATCCTTTTTGATCATTTTAGATATATAAAAGCTAGATTTTCTTATCAACTTGTTAACTTTTTCCACCACATATGCTTATCAAAACACTTTTTAAAAACTCTTTTTTGAAATATTATAAGCTAATAAACACTTTTACTCAAAAGTGCTTATAAGTAAAATAAGCTTATCCAAACACCCTCTTACATGATGTTAAAATATTTTTAGTTTTATTTTTTACCTCAATTGTTGTTTAAACTAAAATCATGTGAACTCGATATATAATTAAAGATTGTGTTGTTGGGTCGTTGGCATTATTAAGTTAAAGACATAAAAAGTTCTTTATATTTCTAAATAGAATAATTGTATTGCATTTTTAACATAGAAGAACAATTGTTTTTTTATCGACTGATGCTCTAAATAATAATTTCAATAGAGTCACTTTAAGTTCAAATATTTTAAAAGGGCAATTGTCATAAAAACCCTAACATTTGCAAAAAATGTGCGGAATAACCCTTTATGTAGTTTTTGTGTGGTAAAAACCTAGAGTTTGGATTAATTTGTGCATTTGTGGCATTTAGCAGGTAAACAACCTTACAGCCGATAACCAATGCATATGTGGCCTTACTTCAATCTAGTCTAATAAGATTCAAGAAGCTAATGCTTAATCAAATAAGAACAAGTTTTCACCACCAAAACAAGGCTTCCATCTGATTATGTAAATGCAATGCTTAATCAAAGAACAAGGCTTACATCTAATGAGATTTCGGACCTGCACACATTATGCACACATTAAGACTGACGAGGTTGAGACATAAATTAACGACATGTAATCGGACCTGCAACATGGAGTCGGACCTGAAGAGGTTGAACCTAGAATCGGACGACATTTAACTGCAATCAGACTGCAATCGGATTTCTTTAATTTGAAATTAGCAACCTGTAACCGCATAACATTGAACCTGCAATAGGAATTCATTAGTTGGAGTCTAGTACCATTCTAGGTATGCTTAATCGGTACCAGCAATCGGTAATCGGCAGTCGTAGAGGAAATCGGAACACGAAGAGGAAATCGGAACACGACTAACCTGTAATCGAACTTGAACTCCAACGAAATCGTAACCAAGAATCATTGCAAATGGGGAAGACGAGACTCACCTGCAACCGATTTCCAATGGTTTCCGGTGGTATTTCTTCGACGAGGTCGACGCCAGGGAGGCAGAGGTAAATGACGGATGAGTTGGTTGGGTCGCAAGTAACGCCGATCCAAGAGCAAGCGGAATCCGACGAGTTCCATGAGATACGAGAAGCGTGAGGAGCCTGGCTTCAAGGTGGGAGGGAAGGTAACCGGAGGTGGAGAAAGACGAGCAATTGATGGGTGCGATTTGTTCGAGAAAGGCGACTGCACCCCCACCTCGCCACCTCCTGTTTCTGTTTACTTGCTTATTTGTTTTCCATTTCACCCAAACAATCGTTGTTTCTCTTCTCTTCATTTTTCTATCTCTAGAAAGACGATACAGGTGAGGAAAATTGAAAAGAGGAAAACGGCAAACCGAGCCATGGGGAAAAATGCACTGTGATTTTGTTTGTAGTTTCGGAAAAGGAGATGAGTAGCTGGAGGTGTGGTGGCTATTTTGGAGGTTTTCCGGCGACAGGCGGCCATGAGAGAACTGAGGGATTGAGGGTAACCGGCTATTGATGGTATTACCTTCTAATTGCCATAATCGCACAATTTAATCCAAATTCTAGGTTTTACCACACAAAAATTACATTAAAGGGTAATTCCGCATATTTTTTGCAAATGTTAGGGCTTTTATGACAATTGTCCATTTAAAAAAATACTGCTCTCATGTATCTTTTCTTACCGTTTCCCAAAACGTGCAGTCATTTTCTTAGATAACTTTTTAAGACAAAAACTTTATACAAACATTACATTAACAGCTGTAAAATTTACATATGTAAATACCTCCAAAATTTTAGTAAACGCAAGATTTCATGCTCCGAATCCCACCAGTGAAGGATAACGGTTGATGATTGACTTGGTGCTTTTTTCATTCTGAGCCACTCTTGCATTTTTCCGCACCAAAATCACAAAAACATGAGATTTTCGACTTCCAAACCGGTAATGGAAAAAAACATCGGAATTCTTTCTTTTCTTTCTCCTGGCTAAGTAAATGGCCATTCTTTTTCTCCTTAAACCGCCATTTTTCCTGTATATTATCCTCATGATCGTGTTTCCAGGAATGTTGAAAGCTTACATGACCGATTCAGATGCGTTGCTTAGAATCAAGAAATCTTTGAATAATCCCGAGCCCCTTGATTCTTGGAAACTGGGAACACAGCCGTGCGATGATGTAATAAGATGGGTTGGTCTTGTTTGTAACAATGGGATCGTTTCTAATCTTCATCTTAAATCAATGAGACTCTCTGGTAATATTGACTTAAATGCCCTTTCGCAAATGCCTGGCCTGCGAGTCATTTCCCTTGAAAACAATTCTTTCTCAGGCCCTATTCCGGAATTCAACAAGCTTGGATCTTTGAAGGGACTTTTCCTGTCGATGAATCAATATTCCGGCGAAATTCCAAAGGATTACTTTGCGTCGATGACATCGTTGAAGAAAATATGGTTTGATGGAAACAAATTTACAGGAGAAATTCCTTCTTCAATTGCTCAACTTCCAAATCTTGTGGAATTACATCTGGAAGACAATCAGTTTTCCGGGGAAATTCCGGCGATCGGTCAACGGGGTTTGGAGTCGGTCAATCTTTCGTATAATAACTTGACGGGGGAAATTCCATTAGGTTTGTTAAGATTCGATGTATTCTCTTTTGAAGGAAATCCTGGGCTTTGTGGGCCAAAATTCGGAAAGGCGTGTGAAACTAAAACAGTAAAGGCCGGTAAAACAGTCGGAAAATCATCTAAAAAGTCTTTAAGGATAGAATACGTACTCATGGTTGTGACTCTGATAATTCTTGTTCTAATGGTTATCGGAATCTTTGTACTGGCGAGGAGGAGAAAAGAGAATTCAGAGACGATTGGGATCATGGAGAAAGATAATCTTGAAGGTTCGGTCGGTTTAACCATATGTAGTATCGGCAAACCAGAAGCTATACCGGGCCAGCAAGGATTTGGAGCAGGTCAGGTGTCGTTAATGGCGAAAAAGAAGGCTAGTATCGATCTAATGTTGTTAAACAACACTAAAGGAGTTTTCCGGTTGTCGGATATTATGAAGGCTGCCGCAGAGGTTCTCGGAAATGGCATGCTTGGGTCATCGTACAAAGCTACCATGTCAAATGGGATGACCGTGGTGGTGAAGCGGTTGAAAGAAATGAATTTGGTCGATAAAAATGGCTTCGAGGCTGAGATGATGAAGCTAGCAAGACTCAACCATCCAAACGTCTTGGCACCGCTAGCATGCCATTATCGGAGACAGGAGAAGCTCTTGATTTACGAGTACATTCCCACCGGAAGTTTACTTTACTTATTGCACGGTAGCCATTAAACTTGTCAGAATTAGTTTTACCTGAAAATTTTCAGATCATGATGATTCAAATCTTTCAGGTGACAGAGGAAAGAGGCACGCCGAACTCAATTGGTATGCTCGTTTAAAAATTATCCAAGGGATTACACAAGGAATGGGCTATATCCACACCGAACTTGCATCGTTAGAGTTACCTCACGGCAATTTGAAATCGAGCAACGTACTCATCGGCCCTGGTTGCCGGCCACTAGTCGTGGATTTCGGTCTGCACGCCATGATCAACAAAAACCACGTCGCAAACGCTTTAGCAGCCTACAAAGCTCCCGAAGCATCACAAAATTGTCAAGTTTCAGCTAAATCCGACATTTATTGTCTCGGAATCATAATTCTCGAAGTACTCACCGGAAAATTCCCTTCCCAGTACGTTAACAGTGGCCAAGGGGGGACAGATGTTGTTCAATGGGTGAAATCCGCGATGGAGGAAAATAGGGAGGTGGAATTGTTAGATCCAGAGATCACCGGTTCTAGTAAATACATCGGTGAAATGAAAAAGCTATTACATATCGGTGCAGCTTGTACGGAAAGTAATCCGGCCGAGCGATTAGACATTAGAGACGTAATTTGTAGCATAGAGAACATTCAAGGTGGAGACGATAGAGCGATTCAGATGAAATCGTCGTTCGGAGATAGATACGACGATGCAGCGAGTACGATATCGGATGCTTCGTATTTGTCATTCGCAGGGGAGCCCAAAACCGGCAACAATGAATTGACCCAACGGAATAACGATAGTTTTGGGTTTCGAGTATCTTAATTAGTTACGTTAGGAATTAGTATGAGAAACCGAAAGATGTCCCGAAGATTTGTAAATATCATTGGGCCCATGGCTTCCTTCTCGAGCTGTGCTATCCGCCTGCAACAATGGATGCTCCTAGGGTTAGCCTTCGGATGTGATAACTAGAAGAAAGGAAGAAGACAATTAGGGCAATGTACTTTTTATCATTTCCTTCGAATGTTAGGAGCAGGTGTGTTTTAGTGTACGAACGAGTACGACGTCGCTTCAAGAGCTTTCATGGGCCTTTCAATGGGCCTTCCGTGTATCCATGAATTCTAGCCCACTTCCAAGCCCAAAAAGAAATAGAGTGGTTCGATTCAAAATAGATAATGTTTAATGGTCTAAAAACTGATTTTTGAATGCATATTTGTTAAATTTTGTAAACAATTAACGTCGTCAGTTTAATGGTTAGAGAAAATATATAATTAGAATAAAAGAATAATATCTTAGTAAAAAATAAGTTCAAATTTCAGACATGGATATCTAGTTTCTGACTTTTCGATCTATTTCAGTCTTCATATGTCTAGGTTTTCTTTTTATTTTGGTTGATTTACTTTTAGGTTAATGTTTGTGTTTATGAATTTATTGTAGATTGATAGAACAATTGATTGCTTAGGTAAAAAAACAAATAAACTAAAAGAAAGTTCATGTCACGAAAACATTGCAATCGAAAGTAAGAAAAGGTTGTTTTATGACCATATTTCACAACTTCGACTCGTTACATGTCACAATAAGAATGGTTGATTTTTATTTTTTTCTATATTAATTTAAACTATTTATTAGATAATTTACATATTGAAAATTTATGAAAATATACGGAAATTCATGATTTTTAATTGATATATAATATCCTAATAAATAAGTAACTCAAAGCCACATGTCATCACCACATTCATTTTGCCACATGTCATTTTCTCATAATTTTAAATTTTTTAAAAAAAAACTAATTGGTTTGAAACGTTTCTAACTCATTAATGATCGATTTAATTATCATTCAATTTCAAAATTAATTGTTATCATTTCATTTCAAAAATAATTGTTTTTTAATATCATATTATTTTTTAATGTTTAAATGATTTGGGAGACAATAGAGAGACAATTGACGTCATAATATTTTGAAGAACGATTCTAATCATAATAGTGAATTTGATTTTAGTACCGGTAACATTCTCATAATCAATTATATTTATCAAAATACAAAGTCGTAATAGTAAAAATCAAAAGCAAGATGTCACGATACACAAACAAATTTCTTATGTAAAATTATTAATGTTTAGATATTCTTAATTAATAATTTTTTTGTATCATCCCGTGTAATACACGGGTTTTACAACTAGTTTTTAATATATATTTGAAACTCTCGTAATATATTTTTGGTTGTTTTAGCTTTTTAGGTTGTTGATAAATGGTGAGAATTTGAATTTGATTGTTGTATATGTACATGAGAAATAAGATATTTGATAATGAAATAATGGATTGTGAATGGTTACCGATAAAAATAGTATTAAAAAACAGTTTTGGTTATATGGTTGACATCTTTTTATACTTTTGTTCCTATTTTTCAATATTTTGCATGGATGGTCCCGGTGGGTCGGTAAATTCATCACTTTTGATCCCTATCTCGGTTACCGTTAGTTATATTTTGTTAAATGCTTATGAAATGACTAAAATTCCGTTGTTCTATTTTTTATTCTTCTTGTATTTTAGAATTATTATACTATCATTGTATACCTCCACCAACACCAATGTAAACCACCACCACCGTATACCCTACCTAAGGGGCGATGTTGAAGTAGCATTAATGATCCAAGATTTACTCGGATCTAGTTCTATAACCAATTCATTGGTGTCCGGTGGAGTGAAATGGGACGGAGAGGTTTACTATAAGATGGGTTCACAGGGTGAGAAGGTGCATGTAGGAGAGGTGATGGAAGAGATCAAGAGGGTGGGTTGATGAGTTGTGACAATAGCATGGAAGGTGGGCGGAGGAGGTTGTGATTGGCAGCAAGGGGGTGGTGTTGGGGTGCCGACATGTTGTCAAGAGCGAAGACAAATAAAAATGTGAGAGTGTTGATGGTTGTCACATTTCTTTAGGGTTTTATTGGTTTCGCAAAGAAATTTCATAAGGCTACACGGTGTAGCGAAAGATGAGGGCGGGCTCGGCTGCGGGTTCGTGTGGCACCGGCGGTACCGCTCGAGTTCGCCCTCCGGCGGGTTCAAAGAGGACTTCCAGCGGGCTCGTGAAGCCGCTGTGCATCGAAGGCAAAGAAGGAAAAGGGGTTGGAGGTGGGTTCGGCGGGTTGGAGGGCGAGGTGGGTTCGGCGGGATCGGCGGCTTCTACACTGTCTGGATGCGGGTTCCGGCGGGTTCCGGTGGGTTCGCCTTCCATTACTCTGTGCACCCTAAATGGTCTGAAATATTAAACTTTAATAAGTTTTTACTCAAGGACAAAAAAGTCTTTTTAACATATATTTAACGGAATCTTTTAAAGATAACAATTTCGATGATCATGCAAGAAAATTTTGAAAACCTTAAGAATGAACAATTCTCTATAAAAAGATAGCATTTGCAAAGAAGAAAATTGTAATTTACTAGTAATGGTAGAAGAACGCATGGAAATGATTGATTATTTGATTATATTAATTATGTAACGCCCCAAAATCCAAATCAGTACAAAAAACATTTTAACAAATCAGTACAAATTTGGTTTTAAAAACATAATACTCGATGTCTTGGAAGCGACAAGTGGATACCTTCAAGATTTGCTCCACCATCAAGTCGGACGTTACTACACCTAATTCCTGCAAAACACCACAAACTAAACAATATAAGCAAAAAGTTTAGTGAATAACTATACTGCAACCAAGTATAATCCACAACGAAATTTATGAAATCTAACCACACGTTAAGATCTCACCATTCGTTTGTCACCTGAACACTAACACCAAAAATATGCATCAAAACACCAAAGTGACCATTAGCATAAACACACCACATATAAGACTAACACTAATATTATAAGCATTCACCGAGGGATCTAGGGCTTTTCACCAACCTAAAAATCTATCACCAACATTCGATTACACCAATTTATCACCGGTCTTTGGTTACACCATTTATGCTAAATAGAGAGATTTTTAGTAAAAACATAACAAACTTGAAATGGTGATGAAAAAAAAGATGTTTCAATAAACATCTATGATCCTAAAAAGTGGGACACCATTTATGCTTAATGGAGAGATTTTTAGTGAAAATAGTCGGTATATTAACATGTAATAGAGATAATAGACTTTTTTTTCAGACATTTATAGCAAGTATTTACCAAATAAAGAGAAACATCATATAAATTGGTTTGTGTGCT
This sequence comes from Cichorium intybus, assembly GCA_023525715.1. Classification (NCBI taxonomy): domain Eukaryota; kingdom Viridiplantae; phylum Streptophyta; class Magnoliopsida; order Asterales; family Asteraceae; genus Cichorium; species Cichorium intybus. The sequence goes on along the minus strand of CM042012.1, from coordinate 105,781,587 downwards.
CTATTAGATAAAGTATTTTGTTTTTTCTTTCTAAATTGTTTAAGAAATAACCACAACCATATATAATGCATTGGCTGTTTATCTTTTTATCTTTTTTTGAAAATCTTTTTTTAAGAAGTTGCTTGTAGCATTTTTAATCTATTATTAATGAATATAGACCAATTGTTGTTTTTCTTGAATTATTAAACAGACAAAACACGCAATTGTTTATATAAATGAAAAGTAAGTTTCATACGACCAAAACAACAAAACCAAATCTAAATTCACGCTTTCATTCTTCCATAAAACTTGGCCTTCTCATCAACAGTCTGGACACGGCCATGACCAAACTTAGATGACGTGTCAATAAACTTGAGCTTAATCTCCTCCATAGCAAGCCTCGATGTCTGCTTCAACAAAGACTGTCTCAACGTCACCACCCTTTTCTTGGGCCCCACACAACACCCTTTTATCATCAAAAAATCATCCTTCACCACACCATAATGCGGAAACCCACCCATCGGTGTTATCTCCTTCTCAGTCCTACCACACATAAAAAAAAAGTTAAAAATTTATTCTTTCAAATATAAAAAGCAAACAAAAAAATAAAAAAATAAAAACCTGTCGTATTCGGTAATAGCAGAATGAGACTCCTGTCCAGCTTTTCCAAGTTTATAAATCTTCTTATTCATTTCAGTCCTGTGATGATACCCGTTTTGACCAGCTCTTGCAACAGTGAACGAAACCCTGGCTGGGTGCCACGCTCCGATACACGCAACCTTACGGAGTCCACGGTGGGTCTTCCTGGGTAAACGCGTCACACCCCAACGCGTCACCACACCTTCGTATCCCTTTCCTTTTGTCACACCAATTATGTCTATCATTTCATCTTTCTGAAAAACCGCATCAATCGGTACTTGTTTCTCAAAGAATCCATACGCAAAGTCAACTTTTTGCGCCACGTCACCGCCATTGACTTGTATTTCCATCAAGTGAGCCTTCTTCTGTTTCAGACCTTTCATCTTACGAATCTGAAAGTCGGTAACAATATTTAATTATAAAATGAATATTACTCACATTCCATGGTACCAAAAATGAAAAAATTAGGGTTTACTTGTGTGTGGGCAAGAACACGGATGACATTGCAGTACTTTTTCATTTTTTCGAGCTGTGACTGGATATCTTTCTTTCCGGTCTCAGTTTCGTACTTTTTTGAGTATTTTGTGAAAGCTTTCTTTTTAGACTTGCACCAGTTTTTATAGAATCTTCTTTTGACATCTTCGCTGAGATGTTGGGCCCACACTGTGTTTAAACTGCGGAGCCCACGTGGGGTTTTGACGTACCCCACCACCCCAACTACCACCATTGGTGGTGTCTCGATGATTGTCACCGCCTCACATGTCTCCTTCTTATGAAGTTCTAATTAAAGAAAGAAATAAAGATTTAAGAGAATAAAAATAGTAAATAGTATGTTGAATTTTATGTTGTTAAAAAAAACTCACTTGATCCGGGCTTTTCAACATCTCTAACAATGTGTGTCATTCCAGCTTTGTATCCAAGAAAAGCAGTTAGTCTGCATGGATTGGCTGGATTGTCTTTTGGGAATGCCTTCACTGTAAAACCAACATTTTAGAATTTAACAAAAGAAGATATAAATATAAACAATACAAATAATAAAAACAACAAAATATGAAAATATAAACCTTTTCCTCTGTGACGGGCGGCCCTTTTCCTAGGAAGGAATCCCAAAGAGCCATGTCTGGGATGCTCAAATTTGCGATGAGACATGATATTAAATATCTGCAAAACTTATAATGTTTATACCAAAATAATACAAGAACACAAGATAAAGATAATTAAAAAGTATTATAGATGTGGGTGTTTGTGACTAATAAAATAAGGACAATAAATCTTGACATGTGTTCTTATCAAGTTTAACATGAATTACATTAAAAAAGCAATGATACCCTAAACATTAATAAGTAAAAATTCAAAAACAAAAACCAAGAAAAGAATTAGAGATGGAAAAGTTATGAATTTTGAAAAACATGTAGAGTAAGAGAATATTCGTATGTATAAGTTATATTATGAGAGATTAGAGATATGTTTGACTAGATGCAAATGGCGTTGACCACTAAATGTATTGATGAAAAGAAAATGCTCCAAATACCAAAGGCCTATGGCAAATAAATTATGCCAATTCTCGGGCTTATTAGTGTTTCTTACCAAACCCTAAATTGGATTTGGCAAACAAGCCTTTTTGAGATTCCAGCCTTGATTAATTGTATGTTTTAGGAGACCATTTCATTCACCATACATAAGAGGAAAAACCAACATGCAAACAAAATCAATATCTCTGTCATAGTCTTAAAACATTGAAATGATAAGTAAAAAAGGGAAAATACATGAAACCTGTAAATTTTTCACAAAAACCTCACTAGGTTATGTCTAATAAAATTAGCACATAAAAAAGTAAAACCCGAAAATATCTACATGGTGATGTAGCAAACTATCAAATATTACAGATATAAATAGAGAGCCACTCAGATCTCATTAAGCTGATCTGATGATCTTAGAAGAAATATATCTGCAAAATCAGTCCAACTAAATTACGAATGCTAGAAAACATGATGGAAACATGACACTATTACATCATAAAATTTCAAATTTGCATTTAACGATACAATGAAACTAGAAAAGAGATCAAAACGCTATACTTTCAGCATAACAAGATAAAAAAATTGTTTATTAGTGAGAAACAACAGATTGGTTGATTATACAAGAGTCATCATACCCAAAACAATCTTACGGTTCAAAAACCTAGAACATAAACCATCAGATTCGAATAGAAAACTGCTAGTTTGAATATGCGAAGTTACATAAAGACAAGATCGATAAAGAAGACTAGTGTTATCATGTACAAGCACACAAACCACATAGTAGATAAGTTTTCTTTTTCCACAAATTAATCAGTAATATATGAGCATTTATGACATTAACAATACAAAATTATCAGAATTTTAGAATCGTAGAGATAATTCAGACATCCATACCTTGAAACCGAATTGGAGACAGGGAGAGATATGAGATGAAATGAGCAGATGAATCAGCCTCTGCTTAGGGTTTTATCGGCTTCTATAATGCCACACAGAAGCGAAAATCGCTCGGCATTAGGGTTTGATATTGGGCCGCAAGTATAGATAACTTTTGCGAGCGTTTCCGGTTTGGGAAATACGTTCCACCAAAACCTTACGGGTCGTTTAGGATTTTGAAATGGGAGATTCTATACATACCCTTTCTATACATACCCTTCCTACTATCTAATCATACCTTATTTTTTGTTTTTTTTGTTGTAAATTGCATAAAAGTCACTAACTTTTCTAATTTTCTCGATTTTAACACTGTATTTTTAATTTTTGCAATTAAGTCATTATGTTTTCAAAAAATTACAATTAAGTCATTATGTTTTCCAAAAAGTTGCGAAAATGACCATATGACTGGATGACAACAGGTTACCAGGTTATATGGTCAGATTTGCAATTTTCCAGAAAACCTAATGACTTAATAGCAAAAATAAAAAAACATAGTGTCAAAATCTAGACATCTGAAAAAGTTAGCGACTTTTCGGGTTCGGGTTATTCGGTTATGGTTCAGTTTTCGAGTTGGTGATAGTCTTTAATCGGTTTGGCGGTTCGGGTTTGATTTCGTTAAAAAATTTCGGTTTGAAATCGTAAACCGTTTAAAAATTAATATTAAATATATACTTATTTTTATATTAGATTATATAACACTATTTTTTTTCTAATAGAAATGATAGCATTAGGAATTACAATTAAATGGTTCGTCTAATCTTATTTGAACGTTTAATCGGTTTGGTTAATTTGGTCCCAAAACAACAATATTAAATGGTTCGTTTTCATATTTACCGAAAACAATGTCACCTTACCGAAAAGTCGCTAACTTTTTCAGATATCTAGATTTTGACACTATGTTTTTTTATTTTTGCTATTAAGTCATTAGGTTTTCTAAAAAATTGCAAATCTGACCATATGACCTGGTAACCTGTTGCCATCCAGTCATATGGTCATTTTCGCAACTTTTTGGAAAACATAATGACTTAATTGCAATAAACAATAGTTTTAGTAACAATAAACAATAGTTTTTTTAAAGTAATTACGACACAACGAACGACGTTTATAATTTTATAAAATTATGACAAATTATATCAAAACGGTTATGTCAAATTCAAACGAATGTATAAAAATAACAATATAAATAATAATATAATGCAAAGTTTGATCCAATATTACGATTGGGTCGACGGGCCAAGAATGACGGTTTCCGACTAATAATAACATGAATTTCGATTACTTACAAATGGTATAACCCGAAGGATTTTATAAAAAATAAATTCTAATTCAACCACTTGATGTATAAACGACTGAATAAATTCGAACGAATAAAAAAGGCATTAGATTATCAATAAACACGAACGGTTATAATTTTATTTTATAAAGCTAATAATAATAAATTTAATTTAATAATAATAAAGGAAAAGATAATAAAAGACGAAATTGAGATAAAACAAATCAGTTAGTCAAATCAGGGAGGTGTATTGATTAAAAAACTAATAAAATAAAACCATTTTTGATTTGATGAGTTATTGGGGGTACAATATGAAATGGGGGTAGCTATAGCACAACCCTTTTGAAAGTTGAAAAGGGTTTGTATTTTAAATTTCCGGGTCAATTTCGTAAGTCTTTATTAAACATGAAAATATCATATTTGTTTAGTTTAAATTTTAAATATTATATTTATGTTTTATTAAATTTCAGAATATCGTATTTTTCTAAAAATAAATTTTTAACATATTTAAAAATTTGAAATATCAATTTTCATATATTATGATCACTTTAATTTGAAATAAAAACTAGATTGGCCTTCTTGTCCCTAAATAATAAAACCAATTTGCCATACAATGGATTGGCCATATTGCCCTTCCTTTCCTAACTCGAGAACTGATCGTGGTTTTAGTATTGACTTGGAGTGATGGTTTAACATGTGTTCACACATCCATTTGCATCGTCTTCAGCTATGCTCAACATTGGAGAGTCTACGATGTCTTCACCATTGAAGATCACGGTGATCAGAACCCGCACACGAATATCTGATTTCAAGCAGTTACGAGCCCTTATTGGTAATCTATGTCCTCCTTTTACTCACAGACAACAAATATCAAATTCTACCATATACAAATTTTATCCTTCAGTCAAACCATGACCATAAAAGAAAACCCAAGGATAATTTCGAATAATTAACACCCGTAAAAGTAGCTGCATGGACTTAGTACGGGCTTGGAGAAGGTTCCAAGCAAAGAATAGTATCCGAGAGAGATTACAAGATCATGTGATATTGTCGTTGGGTCTTCTAGGTACAAGCTATAGACTATGAATAAAGCACACAATGATACAAGGGTGTCAAGACGATATATTAGCAATCCTCTGTTTTCTACAGATTATGTTGATAGTTCTCCTCTTGATGTGTATGAAATAGAGCGGATTTCGAAGGATATTGATTGCTATATAGAGTGTAGTAGGGACAAATATTATTGTTGCAAATGTGTTAATGATGCTATGTTGTTGGTAGTCGGAGAATTGTGTCGTTGCAAAAGAGGAATTCTAGTATCACAAAAGCTAATAATACCGGAGTGCGTCGGCAAGAAGATTCCCCACTCTTGTTTTCATTGTGCTGCTTATGCTTGGAATTCTTTTCAAAAATAAGGAGATGCTTTTTACTATACATAAGGATTTTTGCAAAATGGCAGGAGATTAAACTTACCAACTAGATATATGGATGTTCCTTTTAAACAAAGGGATACAACAATTGCCTTCTTCGGAATATAGAAACTCAATAGTTACAATAAACAACAAGGCTTTGAATAATGTTATATTTTCTGTCATTTTATCGTCATTTTCCATCACAAGGATAGAAATATGCAAACTTATCCTCAGTGCTTAGTTATAATCATTTGTTTGGAAGAAAATTTCATGTAGGAGAGAGAAATCACCTTCATAGCTAACATGGGATCAATCTTAAAACTCTGAACTACAGAACCTTCAATATAAGAATATGTTCAGGGTAGAATAAAACACGGGTTATATGTTGATGATAATTCATAGATCGTACCTAACTTTTTTGCAGTAGAGTTGTGTGTAAAAGAGTTCTAGAAGCCAAGGAAACATCAAAGAGGTAAACCCCCTTTTCTTTGCCAGCAAACACACCCCCATAGTCTCCTCTCTTGTCCCACTTCTATTTTCTCCTCTATTTGCTTAGGTAGAGGGGCTTCCTCCGGCAACCATACCCACAAGTCTAAGACTAAATGGTATGATGTCAAAAAAGTTCATCAACATCGACATGGCGAGTCAATATGGCCGACATCATCGCCCTGCGATGCCAGCATCGATGTTCATCGGCGTTGGTATGCCTTTGGACTAGCCGTTTTGTGACCGTTGATTTTTTTTCAAAAAACATATATTTACTACTATAAATATCATACAACTTAACCATTTTATACACACAATTTCTCTACATTTTACACACATAATGTCTAACAATCCAAATTCATCCAACACATAATCCCCTAACTTTTTAGGCACGATCTTTCATCACCGCCACCTTACCGCCCATAATTCGGCCCTGAAAACCCATTTATGGTGTACAACCAATTTCCGATGTCACCACATCAAATGATGCCACAAAACTTCAACCCGATTGCGTAATTCCATCCTTAAACTCAATTAGAGTCACCGTGTCCACAAATGTCAAACGTTTTGCTACCTGAATCCGAACTCGAGGAGGTCCTGCTACAACAAAAAGAAAAAGAAATGGAAAGAGAAAGCGAAATAGAAACCAAAAGGGAGGGCAAAAACAAATTATGGTCTCTTGAGGAAGAAAGTAATTGACAGGTACTGGCTCGACATATCCGAGGATGCGACTACCGGGAAGCACCAAGGCCGGGACAAGTTTTGGTTATGAGTTACCAATCGGTTTCGACTTGGAATGCATAAAGGGCATTAAAGGCTATGACTATCGGACTAGCAACCAATGCAACACCAAATGGGCAAACATGAACAAGAAAGTCATGCACTTTAACGGGCTCGCCACAAATTTGACGAGTCAATGGACAAGCGGGGCTAACAAGACGATGATATTGAAAAGAGAAAGATATATGTTTCAAGATGATTGGGCGAAACCTGTCAAATATTTGCATGTTTGGAAAATGTTAGTCCCAAAATAGCCTCTGGATCAACTTGGTATCAATCAACCACACTCGAGAGTGCAGAATCCAAACGAGTATGAATCGAAACACACAATCAAAATACTACAAACCTTCAATGCACTCTATTAAGATTAACAGACTGGTACATAAGGTTCTATTGATCGCTTGAGCAACAAAATCTCTATCTCTCTAGACTCCTCCAAAACGATCAACCTCTAAATGACACAATACAAGAGTATTTATACTAGTGCCTAAACCTAAGCCCAATCGCACCCAAGCCCACCGAACAACAAAACCCCATGGGCCGAACAACAAGGAAGCCAGACCGAGCAACCTGTGGTTGTTCGGTCCCCAACCGAAAAACCCATTAAGGCCCAAATTTGTCTTCATTTTAGCCCAGAACTCTTAGATTTGATCAGATAAAATGCAAAGCTTAAACCAACATAATTTATGGCCCAAAAATCTCCCCCTTGGTTTAATGCTTTCATTTTTATTCGAGCTCTGTCTTGATCTTGGCCTCAGTTGTATACTGCAGACGAATTCTAACAATCTCCCCCTTTAACGAATGACGGGAGTAGAAGTTAATAGCATTCAACACCTTGTAGAGACAACATCATCTTCGATATCGGACTGTCTTTAGATTTGACTTTGAATGCGCATTGGGTACGGGCTTCAGCATAGGTCTTGAATTCACGACATCAAGCTTTTGATTTGACTTTGACAAGCATGGAGTCTGAATCTTCTTCTTCTCTTCCTTGATCACATGAATGTGCAAATATAGTAACAAAGACTGTTTGAGGAGGAATTCAACGCAGCTTGTCACATGGAGTTATGCTTCACCTTCTTTGGGGTTGAAATGATTGTGTTGAAACCTTCAAACTTCACTTCTGGCTCCATCACTTGAAAAACTTCACTGGATTGTCTTCGACTAAACCAGTGTGCAATGATGACAAAAAATCTTGTGGGTCACGGAGTCATAAACTCTCACCACAGTTGTTCAAGGATTCATCCTTGGCTCAAAATGAGACTTCTCGCAGTATCTGTGTGAACTCGAAGGAACGTACTGCGATTGTTTGAGTATCAGAGAACTACTCGTGGCCGTTTTGATTTAGGCCCCTGCATATCCTTGATCAGAGATCTCAATGCAGTTGACAAGTTGATAAGTCAACTTGGCTCTTGGCGAGACGTTCAATGGTATCCAAACTCTGCGGAGTGTACCATCCTAGTGCCAATTTTGAATCAGGTAAAGTTGTTGGGGTCTCACAGCTATTGTGGTAAACAATAACAATCACTAACCCAGAGTTTCAATGTTTCATCAATGTGAGGTAATATCACATTGAATCACGAACATTTGTTTAGAAGAAGTTTTAGGTCAAGAGAGGTATGAGCGTGTAATATGTCTTGGTTATGAGACATACTCATCGGCTAGACTTTCGAATTGTCATCAGTGTATGGTTTATTACACTGAGTCATCCAACTCTTGATTTAGAAGCTTTGTATATAATAAAGGTTGTTGATGCCTCACATCTACTACTGGTGTTGTAGCAAAGATCACTGGCATAAAGTTTCAAAATATCATCACCACTTGGTTTAAAATGGTGAGTCGTCTATTTCTTGTAACAGAAGGACAGAGGTGGTTAAGAATGGATTGGTGTGTGTGATAGATTACGGTACGCAATCTAACCATCAACACAGATTTTGTAACTCTCGACTCTGAGTGGCTTTACTCAAAGTGTCTAGAAGTTCGTGTTGCAGAAATACTTTAAGGTTGGTTAAGAAAGGTTGTCAGTGCTTCAAGCTTACTATGGTGTAACAGTAAGTATCACTAGCACTTAAGTGTTACCTCAGCAGTGTGTGGTATAACTAAGTGTGTCGTCGGTAGGTAATGAATGTCTTAGTGAGTCACGGTAATAGTGATTCACATCTTTGACATGAAGATTTGATCTGTATTCCTGATTGGTATTTATCAGGAACATTGACGATCGTGCAAATATGAAAAAGCACAATATTTTTGTAGTTTTTAATTTTCTGAAAGGAAATATATGAAAATTATAAAAAAATTTGTATTTTTTAAGTTTTGTAATTTTTGTTTGATTTTCGTTTTGAAAATAAAAGACATAAAGGAAAAACATCTTTTTGGAAATTTTAAGTTTTCTAAAAGTTAAACACATAAAAGTGAAAGACATATTTTTATATTTATTAATTTTGTTGTTTTTTTTAATTCTCCCCCTAAATTTGCGCATAGAGGAGAATGAACAAAAAATGCACAAATTTAACTGAAAACAAAAGGAAAATACAAAAATTGAACTATTAGTCATCAAAACGAATCAAATTAGTTTAGGACGAAGTTACCTTTTCAGTTTTCAACATATCTTTAGACACGAACCCCACATGATCATCTTTCTTCCTCTTTCACAAAGGACACATACTCTCCAGTAATGATTTGAATGTTGTGCAACTGAGAGTTGTCTCCAATCATGTGCCTGGAACATCTACTATCAACGGACCAAGATCTGATGATATTCCTCTATAACTGCTCCTGCACAGATGCGGGATCAATTGGTCTTAGGAACCTAGTCCATTCGGAAGTTGGGTTGACCGTTGCTATCCACACACTTCACACGCTCCCATGACATATCCTGCTTATCAGATAAGAATGAAGAGTTAACAAAATTATGAAATGAGTTGGAATGTTGGCCCTTTGGTACCTATCGGTAGTTTGGTTTTGGTCTTTTATTGTTTGACCGGATGGGTGTGTCAACAATTGAGTTTAAAGCAGCACTCCCCCTTGACTTGTGCTTCTGTTGCCAGCGTGGACTCGAGGACGATCCTTGAGATGAACTCGACCTTACCGATTTCGATTTGACAGGATCATCTCTTGAATCAATCTTGTTGTCCTTGGGGGCCTGCTTCTTGGCCTTGGCTTCATTCCAGCCGCCATCTCTTGATCGTGATCTTGAGGACTTTCTTTTGCGAGAACTCCCTCTTGGCGCGTTCTGCCAGCCTTGTGCGTAGAAGGGAATGTATGGACGATATGGACAGTTTCTGGCTATGTGACCTGCAATCCCACAGTTGAAGCACGTTTTTCTTTTCAGGTAAATGAGATTGTGACTTGGTCCTTGTCCTTTTGAATTCTTCAAGGAGTTGCCACAAGAACAAGCACAATCACATTTTGTGGGTCTTGGTCTTTGTGCAGCAGGAAGTTCACCTTCTTTCACAAACTTCGGTGGTTTGTATTTTCCAGCACTTGGAATTTTTGAATTTAAACCATCACCACAAGGTTTAGAAGGGGCACCGGTCTCAGCAGTCTTCTTCTCCTTGATTTCATCCTCTTTGTTCACTGTATCTGCACATGAGGTAGTGGGATCAGTAGAGTTCATTTCAGTACTCTCAGGGGTGCCAGATGTATTCGTTTGAATATATTTTAACCAATAACATTCTTCTGATTCTTCAGTGTCCGAGGATGGAGTAAAGTTGTTATTGTATGGAGGGGGAACTGCACTGTATCCAAGACCTTCACCATGTATGTTTGCCCAAACAGTTTTTTTTTCAAGTATAGATTCAACTACTTCACTAGATACATAAACTTTCTTAAAAGTTGATTCTTCTTTTTGAAACTTTGATTTTAATGAATTTAGTTCAGCAGTCAAACTAGAAATATCTTCATTGGCAAACCTAAGGTGACATCTAGTTGTGCTAAGTTCATATTACATTTTGTGATAGTCTGAGGTTTTGGCTTCTAATGCTTCTTGTAGAGGTTTAAGCTTCTTTTTATGTTTATAAACAAGACTTTCCGTATCAAGGACTTCTCTGACAAGATTATCGATGTGTTCACGAAGTTTGGCAATTATATCAGCACACGATTGAGAAGAACAAGCTATTTCTGAAGCATCTTTTGTTGCCATTTTAGAGGTTCTAGAGGTCCAAAAAAGCCTTCAAACGCCAAAATACGGATCGAAAAACCCAAAAACTTTTCTTGCGAAAAACCTTGAAAGTACACCGAGATACCCTTTACCGAGCAACTAAACGAGTAAAAGCTTGACCGAGTAACTCACACCGAGAAACCTTGACCGAACAGCTACAGTAACCGAACAACCAGAAGAACCGAACAACTGAAACCCTAAAGGCATCGAATAACTTGAGTTGGGCTGACCGAGTAACACATAAATGGGCCGAACAACCTCCAAACCCTAATCGCTACAGTAGTCGCCGCCGAATAACCCAAAATTCTGACCGATCAACTTAATCTCGCACAAACAGGTACAGTAACGTCATTTTTTGGATCAAAAAGTGATTTTTGAATGATTTTTCTTGAAGTTCGCCAAGAACACGAAGAACACTTCGAACAAAAACATCCAAAACAGCAGAAAATTGTCCAAAATTCGCCAAAAACACCAAAATCATCCGGATCCAAACCAAAATTTCGAAGAATTGATACCAAAACACCAAAAAAAATTGGATTTTTAAGGCTCTGATACCACTTGTTAGTCCCAAAATAGCCTCTGGATCAACTTGGTATCAATCAAACACACTCGAGAGTGCGGAATCCAAACGTGTAAGACCCGTTTCGCCGAGTCGCGGCCCGGACTAATCCGTGGCGCGGCTTTGCGAAGGACTTATACGCGCGGCGCGGATCGGAAGAACCCGCGGCGCAGTGCGCCGCTAAGGTGAAAAACCCTAATTCGGATTTAAACACCTATATAAAGGGACCCAGCCTTAGGGTTCGTGTTTTTGGGAGTTTTCTGGAGCAGAGGCGTCTGGTTTCGGCAGATACTCTTTGGTCTCGAGGCTTTGAAGGCTTTGGGAGATTAGAAGAAGGAGATCCAACACGGGAGAAGGTTTGGGACGGATCGTGGGCATCACTCCGTCCTTCAGAAATAAGGTGTGAGGACGAACTAAGTGGGGATATTAGAGAATATCTACACGGTTTCGAATCAGGTGAGTATCCTCACCTTACTATATGATGTTGCATGTTAGGCATCTTGTGTGTTATTTACAGTTATATGATTTGCTCTATATCTGTGGTTATTTGTTGTTGGGCTCAGTACTGATGCGTGTCCCCTCGTAGCTGTTGTATGGCGAGTTGGACTATTGCCTTGTCCCATAGCTGTTGTATGATGGGCTGGGCCATAACCGGGAACCCATAGCTGTTGTATGATGGGTAGAACCTTCCCGTGTCCATAGTTGTTGTATGATGGACGCCCGTGGCTGTTGTATGGCGGGTAGGGTCGGGTTGTTCTCGAGGACGGGTTGTTTAATATGTGGGCATGTATGGTAATTTGTGGACTCACTAAGCTTTAAGCTTACCGGTTGATTTTATAACATTTCAGGTATTTCAAATGACAAAGGGAAGGGCAAGGCCTGACGGTAGCGCATCGCATACAAGAGATTTATTTTAAAAAACTATGTTATGATTTTCAAATGTTTCCGCTGTTGGTTTAATAAATATGTCGAACAGTTTTACTTTTTGGAATAAATATTTTGGAACCTTGGTAATAAATGAAATTTTATAATTTTTGAAATTGGGGCATTACAAATTGGTATCAGAGCCTTGGTTTGAGGGATTTGGATGAACTGTATTGGGAATCCAAACTCAAACTTAGGACTGAGCAACTTTTGTCAAGAAAATATTTTTGGAAAGTTAATTTAAAGTAAGAGAAGATGCGATGTGAACCGTTAGCCGAGCTCAAGTAACTTTTGTGATTCTCAATTATCCATGCCAAGTTTGTGTTATGTGATAAAATGTATTGTGCTAGGATGTAAAATAGCCTAGATAATATACTTTGTAGACTGTTTTGTGCCATATGTGCTGTTTTGGAATTTTATGCTACTATCGTTAGGTTGCTTAGTGAATGCCGGTAGGTTATATACAATTAGGGTAAGATAGCCTAAGAATTCTTGGTCTGGCCTTACTGGTTGTTCCTTGTTTGGTTATGACTTTAGGGTAGATCAGCTATTCAGACGTCTATCTTATTCCTGATTGTGTACGGCTATGCGTTCGTGAGGCGACTCGACGACATTAGCGGTAGTTCTCTTAGGCACGTGTGAGATGGAGAGTTAGATCAAAATATTAGGCACCACTGTGCATGACCGCAGGAGTCATAGGAAATGGTTTAGTGTGTGTGACATTTTAGGAGGATGATTGACGAACTTGGAACAAGGGCGAATAGGTGTGGAAGGTAGTACCTGGCCAGTATTACCGAAAGCACAGGATTCACGCTTGAGTCAAGAGTAGTCAACCAAAGTCCTAGAAGGTTAAGTAGTTGGGTAGATAGGAGTGACCCGGGCATTGATATTAAAATTATTGTGCATTTCAGAATGGCAATCACTCGAAGTAATGGTGGACCAGATGCGGGTACCTCGAGTGGGGGAGGACCGACTAATGAAAATCTCCGCAACCTGATAGCGGAGGAGGTCTCGCGAGAAGTGTTGGCTGCGATACCTCAGTTCTTTGGTACTATTAAAGATGAGCTATGGGCAATGCTCGAGGAGCGACTGGCTACTCAGGGCACGTCAAGGGCCAGGGATGCAAACTATAAGGACTTTTCGGCTTGTTCGCCTCCGATGTTCGATGGGGGCAGGGATCCGATTGTTAGCATGCGGTGGATTTCCGCGGTGGAGGGTGCTTTCCGCACATGTTCCTGTCCTGAGAACTCCAAGGTAACGTTTGCGGCGAATCTTTTAAGAGAGGGTGCAAAGGATTGGTGGGAGATACGAACGAAAGATCTCACTCCTGCTCAATTGGATGCTATTATGTGGCCGCAATTCAAGGAACAGTTTAAACTGGAGTATGTTCCACAGGTGGAAATGGAGCGCCTGGCGCAGGAATACCTGAATCTAACCCAGACTACTGAGACGGTGACGGAGATCACCAAAAAGTTTAATGAGCGAGCACTCTTCTGTCCAGAGTTTGCGGCAACCGAGCGCATGAGGATGACACGATACTTGACGATGCTTCGCACAGACATTCGGGAATTTGTGTCTGCTGCTAGGCACCAAACTCTTACTGATATGATAGCGGCCGCTCGGGCCCGAGAGTTGGAATTGGAAACCCAAAAAAGGCAGAAGCGTCCGGCGCCTACTCAGACTCAGCAGGCGTCAAAGAAATTTTTAGGGGCAGATCAGGGAAAGCAAGGGCAAAAGAGCCATGGTAAGTGTAGTAAATGTGGAAGGAATCATGAGGGGCGTTGTTGGGTGTTAATATGCCATAAGTGTGGAAAGGAGGGCCACTATGCTAAAGATTGTCGACAAGAGGTCAAGATTTGTTTTAATTACGACCAGGTAGGCCACTTCAAGGCCTAGTGTCCCCGTCTGACTTAGGGAGTGGTTCAGAATCCGGCACCCACTACACTCCGGATTACCGATGGTAGGCAGGGGAAAGGGGAAGCCCCTAAGACCAAGGGTCGAGCATTCGTTATGACCGCCGAGGAGGCACAGGATGCGCCCGACGTTGTCACGGGTACTCTTTCTTTACTTGCCTCGTGTTTGTGGTGTGTGTACTTAATGTGTCTATTATGTTTTGATTAAAAACTTTCTTAGTCAACTCCACGCCTACCTTTGTACTATTTGATACAGGTGCTAGTCATTCTTTTGTGTCCGCCGTGTTGGGAAAGGGTTTCGGTATTGCTTTAGGAACTCTTCATCGGCCGTTAGAAGTAGAAATTGCGGATGATAAAACCGTGCAAGCGACTAGTGTTTATCGGGAATGTGAAGTGGTGATTCAAGGAATAAAGTTTCCGATCAATCTCATCCCTATACCGTTGAGTGACTCTCGAGTCATCATCGGTATGGATTGGTTGGGTCAGCATGAATCATGGATTGATTGTAAGAACAAACGAGTGTGGATTCAAACCCCAAGTGGGGGAGAGCTGGTTGTACAGGGCGAGAAAAGAATCGAGGTGCAGTTTTCTGTTCAGCTGCTAGGGCACGCAGACATTTTCAACATGGAGGCTCGGGATTTGTGGCTTATGTTTTAGACGCGTAAGAAAAGAAGCCACAGCAGAAAGCAGGTGATATACCGGTGGTTCGGGATTTTCCTGATGTTTTTCCCGAGGACCTGCCTGGCATACCGCCAGAGAGACAGGTGGAATTTAAGATCGACTTAACTCCCGGTGCGGCTCCAATAGCTAAAGCACTGTATCGTCTTACGCCTCCAGAGATGCTGGAGTTGTCTATTCAACTTCGGGAGTTACTGGATAAGGGATTTATTCAACCCAGTTGCTCACCGTGGGGAGCGCCTATTTTATTTGTTAAGAAGAAGGATGGTTCCAATAGGATGTGCATAGATTATCGTGAGCTGAACAAGCTTACGGTGAAGAATCGATATCCATTACCTCGCATCGACGACTTATTCGATCAACTGCAGGGCGCTTCGTGGTTTTCAAAAATTGACTTGCGGTCAGGATACCATCAAATGCAAGTACGGGAGGAAGACATCCCGAAAATGGCTTTTCGGACGAGGTACGGCCACTTCGAGTTTGTAGTGATGCCGTTTGGACTGACCAATGCCCCTGCTGCTTTTATGGACTTAATGAATCGGGTGTGTCGACCGATGTTGGATCGGTCGGTTATAGTTTTCATTGACGATATCTTAGTTTACTCTCGGAGCAGGGAGCAACACGAACAGCATTTAAGGGAAGCATTGGAGACCTTAAGGAAGGAGAAGCTTTATGCAAAATTATCCAAGTGTGACTTTTGGCTGTGGGAGGTCCAGTTTTTAGGTCACATCGTCAACGAGCAAGGAATCATGGTAGACCCGGCTAAGGTGGAGGCCGTGATGCGGTGGGAGGTTCCGAAGAATCCCTCTGAAATTAGAAGTTTCTTGGGTCTGGCTGGTTATTATCGTCGTTTCATCCAAGACTTCTCAAAGGTTGCGGTACCTTTGACTCGGCTAACTAAGAAAAACGCTGCTTTTCGGTGGGGTGAGGAGCAGCAGCAGGCTTTTGAGACTTTGCGGCAGAAATTGTGTGAAGCTCCAGTTTTAACCTTTCCTGAAGGCATGGAGGATATGGTAGTTTATTGCGATGCATCTATCTCGAGATTGGGGGCAGTCTTGATGCAACGAGGCAGGGTGATTGCTTACGCCTCGCGACAGTTGAAGCCCCATGAGGCTAACTATCCTACTCATGATTTGGAATTAGGAGCGGTGGTCTTCGCTCTCAAGATTTGGAGGCACTATTTGTATGGAGTGAAGTGTACCATCTATACCGACCACAAGAGTTTGAAGTACCTGATGGATCAGGCAAACCTCAATATAAGATAGAGAAGATGGCTAGATGTATTGAAAGACTATGATTGTGAGATACACTATCACCCTGGAAAGGCCAATGTGGTAGCAGATGCGTTAAGTCGTAAGACTTCAGGTACACCCCTTCGGGGCGTTTGTCTAAGGATGACAATTGTGACACCGCTGCTTGAGCTGATAAGGAAGGCTCAGGTGGAAGCAAGCAAGAGCGAGAATCAGAAAGGTGAGAGAATTGTGGGCCAGTTGGCAGCTATGGTCAAAGATAGTAGAGATTTGTTAACTTGCCATGAGAGAATTTGGGTACCGAAGCTGGGCAGGGTTCGTCAAACCCTATTGGAGGAGGCACATAAATCCAAGTTCTCTATCCACCCTGGAGCAACTAAAATGTATAGGGATCTGCGCGAATATTATTGGTGGCCAGGCATGAAGAGGGAAGTAGCTTGGTTTGTCGAAAGATGCATGACCTGTCGTAGGGTCAAGGCCGAGCACCAACGGCCTCATGGTAGATTGCAGCCTCTTGAGATCCCAGAATGGAAATGGGAGCATATCACAATGGATTTCATCACAAAGTTGCCAAGAACCCCTCGACATATGGACACCATTTGGGTTATCGTGGATAGGTTGACTAAAAGTGCTCATTTCCTCCCCCATCCAAGAGAGCTTCTCTGCAAAGGATTTGGCTAAGGTCTACGTAGATGAGATTATCTCTCGGCATTGTATACCGGTCTCGGTGATATCCGACCGGGATGTCCGATTTACGTCTAGATTTTGGAAAACGTTTCATGAGGAATTAGGCACTCGCCTTCATTTCAGCACGACATATCACCCTCAGACGGATGGGCAGAGTGAAAGGACGATTCAAACACTGGAGGATATGCTTAGGGCATGCGTTATCGATTTTGGCGGGAGTTGGGATTCCCATCTCCCTCTAGCTGAGTTATCCTATAATAACAGTTATCACGCGAGCATTGGCAGGGATCCTTTTGAGATGTTGTATGGAAGGAAATGTCAGACTCCTATTTGCTGGGGCGAGGTTGGCCAGCGGGTAATGGGTAGTACTGAGGTAGTAATCAAGACAACTGAGTTAATTCAGAAGGTTCGGGAGAGGTTGTTAACGGCTCAAAGTCGACTGAAAAGTTATGCAGATCGGCGGCGGTCCGATCTCGAGTTCAAGTTGGGGATTATGTTCTTCTTAAGGTTTCACCTTGGAAGGGAGTCATTCATTTTAGGAAGCGAGGAAAGCTTGGCCCTAGGTACATTGGACCTTACCGAATCATCGCCCGTGTAGGTAAGGTAGCTTACCGGTTGGAGCTGCCCGAGCAGCTTAGTCAGATTCACGACACGTTCCACGTTTCATAACTCAGGAAGTGCATTACTGAGGAATCTACAATAGTACCTTTGGAGGATATTCAATTAGATGAACGCCTAAATTATGTGGAGCGACCAATTGCCATCATTGAAAGGAAGATAAAGACTTTACGAAATAAAACAATAGGATTAGTTAAGGTGCAGTGGCAACATCGTAAAGGGTCCGGGTGGACTTGGGAACCGGAGGAGGAAATGCGTAGGCATTATCCAGAATTATTTACCGGCACGGATTTCGGGGACGAAATCCAGTTAAGTGGGGGAGAATTGTAAGACCCGTTCCGCCGAGTCGCGGCTCGGACTAATCCGCGGCGCGGCGTTAGGAAGGATCTGGAATCGCGAAGGACTTATACGCGTGGCGCAGATCGGAAGAACCCGCGGCGCGGTGCGCCGCTAAGGTGAAAAACCCTAATTCGGATTTAAACGCCTATATAAAGGGACCCAGCCCTAGGGTTCGTGTTTTTGGGAGTTTTCTGGAGCAGAGGCGTCTGGTTTCGGCAGATACTCTTTGGTCTCGAGGCTTTGAAGGCTTTGGGAGATTAGAAGAAGGAGATCCAACGCGGGAGAAGGTTTGGGACGGATCGTGGGCATCACTCCGTCCTTAAGAAGTAAGGTGTGAGGACGAACTAAGTGGGGATATTAGAGAATATATCTACACGGTTTCGAATCAGGTGAGTATCCTCACCTTACTATATGATGTTGCATGTTAGGCATCTTGTGTGTTATTTACAGTTATATGGTTTGCTCTATATCTGTGGTTATTTGTTGTTGGGCTCAGTACTGATGCGTGTCCCCTCGTAGCTGTTGTATGGCGAGTTGGACTATTGCCTTGTCCCATAGCTGTTGTATGATGGGCTGGGCCATAACCAGGAACCCATAGTTGTTGTATGATGGGTAGAACCTTCCATTGTCCATAGCTGTTGTATGATGGACGCCCGTGGCTGTCGTATGGCGGGTAGGGTCGGGTCGTTCTCGAGGACGGGTTGTTTAATATGTGGACATGTATGGTAATTTGTGGACTCACTAAGCTTTAAGCTTACCGGTTGATTTTATAACATTTCAGGTATTTCAAATGACAAAGGGAAGGGCAAGGCCTGACGGCAGCGCATCGTATACAAGAGATTTATTTTAAAGAACTATGTTATGATTTTCAAATGTTTCCACTGTTGGTTTAATAAATATGTCGAACAGTTTACGTTTTGGAATAAATATTTTGGAACCTTGGTAATAAATTAAATTTTATAATTTTTGAAATTGGGGCGTTACAAAACGATTATGAATCGAAACACACAATCAAAATACCACAAACCTTCAATGCACTCTATTAAGATTAACAGACTGGTACATAAGGTTCTATTGATCGCTTGAGCAACAAAATCTCTATCTATCTAGACTCCTCCAAAACG
The DNA here is from genome assembly GCA_023525715.1 of Cichorium intybus. Lineage (NCBI taxonomy): Eukaryota > Viridiplantae > Streptophyta > Magnoliopsida > Asterales > Asteraceae > Cichorium > Cichorium intybus. The sequence continues at coordinate 105,762,314 of CM042012.1, read as the reverse complement.
ATCAACCTCTAAATGACACAATACAAGAGTATTTATACTAATGCCTAAACCTAAGCCCAATCGCACCCAAGCCCACCGAACAACAAAACCCCATGGGCCAAACAAAAGGAAGCCAGACCGAACAACCTGTGGTTGTTCGGTCCCCAACCGAAAAACCCATTAAGGCCCAAATTTATCTTCATTTTAGCCCAGAACTCTTAGATTTGATCAGATAAAATGCAAAGCTTAAACCAACATAATTTATGGCCCAACAGAAAATTCTAAAGGATGAGCAAAAATTGTTGGTTGGTAAAGAACCGGGCAAATCTAAAAGAAGAAAAACGGGTGATTCGGTGTCGTATACATCTGATGCACATATTGGAGTGAATCTAAACGACGACGATGACTTAGTTGAGGTCGAACGACCAACTAGTCCGATGGGCGAAATCAAGCAAAACAAAAAGGAAAAACGAAAGTGACATTGCCTACTCGTTGTTTACCGGTCGCACCTACGAGATTCAACAAATTAGGACGGAGTTCTCGGGTTTGCGTACTACTTTGGAAGAACATATGCACTACTTGAGGGAAAGGGATCGTGAATCCGACCGACTCGCGAAAATGCAATTGCTTTTTCACCGACATTACTCATTTGTCGGATGACATGTACGAGGCGGCAATGAAAGTGAAACGCAAGATAAAGAAAAACTATAATTTGTACGTTTATGTTTTCTAAGTTTTTAGTCTATTTTCTTTCTAGTTATTTATTTTAGTTTATTTAGTAATGTATTTTTTTTAATTAATATTTAATGAAATGTTTGGTTTTGTTTTCTTTAATTTAAATTAAAAAAATGGAATTGTTTCGTAGGCATCCATATCTTATTGTAGGTATTCAAAGACATAGTTTCGTAAGCATTTACGTGGCGCCTACGTGGCACCGGATGTAGAATTTGAAAGGTTTTAAGCAATCTATGAACTAATAAACCTAAGTTCAGATGCAACCTAATAAAAGATCTATGTTTTTCTATCAATGAACATATAATAAAATTCCTAAGGCCAACAATTAATCTCTAAAGAATTTGGATAACAAAAACCAACCTTTGATTCTTGATCCAGAAGCTAGCAGCAAAATTATCCTGCCTTAAATGGAGCCACACCCAAGCAAGAGGAGAAGACAGCAGAGTTCCAGAGAGATGTTGAAAGTGGCGCAGATATAAGGGTGGCCAGGAGGTTCCTTTTATAACATCCAAGGGTTACAGTCAAAACCCTAGAGGAGCCTCCTTAATGGGCAAGCCTGTTGACCATTGGACCAAGCCTTTTAAACCCTAATTAGGGTTTCGAGATTTAGAGTGTGCCTACTCTAATTCTCACCAACTTTGGCCCCTTGCCACTGGCTAGCCAGTTATTCAACTATTGAATAAATACAAACCAGTCCCTGCACTTTTAATTAATAAAATTAATCACCAAATTAAATCCAATTAATTCTAGATTAATTTCTAATTAATTATTATAGTTTCTAATTAATATATTATCACTTAAATATATTAATAAACTATTTATTTTATTTCTATAGATTTATTAAACAATTAATAAATCAACTTTTCTCTCTACTTAACTCTACACCAATCCTCCAGCTATGAGGGCAACCCAAATGGACTTTGCTTCAATTAATAAGATAAATACAATTTATAAGTCATGACTTAGACACCTAATCCAACAGAATTTTCGTAGATATACATACAGTATTCGCTAAGAAATGATGAAACATTTTCTTAAAATCATAAAAATTGATTTGCATTGTTTAAAAAACTCTGTATAAAAATGAGGTTTATAAAAGGGAAATTTGTCAAAAAGTCCTTATATTTTGGCTCTATTTAGGAAAAAGTCATTCCTGATTTTTATTTTGTGATTTAATCCTCTAAACCTGTAAAAGTTTATGAAAAAACTCATTTCACCTGAAATAGCATACCAGGTCAGGGGTTAATTCACAAGTAAAACGATTTTTCAGGGACTTTTTCGCAAATAAAATGACTTTTTCTTTGTTTTTGTAAGTGGCATAACTTTTATATACGACGTCCAAATTCTACAAACTTTATATCCTTGTAAAGGTGGTAAGTAGTACTACAACTTTGTTTTACAGACTTTTTCGTTATAATCCCTTAAACATAAGCACAAACTCATTTATATCATTTTTTAGTCATTTTCAAACGTTCATATCTCCTTCCTTATAACTCCAATTAACCTCAATTTTGTTTCCTATGTTTTTATTACTTCAAATAATACAATTTTGATAATGATGACTTTTTTCCAATTCCTCATAGATTTTGAGATATATAGCTATAAATATTGCATCCCACAATAATTCAATATGTCATATGTATGAACACCCATTTTCAAAATTTTGTTATACTAATCTATTTGTAATCCGTTTTCCGGTACGTCGTATTCGCTAGTTAATAAATTTAGCGAATAATAATAATATTAATAATAATAGGAATTTTAGTTTGGTTTGAGGGCGGAAAGTGCCAATTAGTGATACCTAATGTGTAAAAAAATTTGTAAATGGGATAAAAGAAATTAATAAGTGCCATTTGAGGGGAGAAAGTGCCATTTGTGTCATATTGTGAAAGTTGCATGGCGGCCCTTTGGAGGGTCGATCACGACTTTGGAAGGGGTTGTGGGTCTCGTTTCCATCAGCACATACAAGCTTTGTTCACGTAGATGTATAAGTTGTCACTCCAACCGTAGAATCCAAGTTTGTAGACGTGAACACCATCTTCCATTGCTTCGTTTTCTGCCAAGTCGTGAAGAAAGGAGGGAGATGTCGAGAGAGAAGAGTGAGTTGAAGAAGGGTGGATCAAGGAAGTCCTATGCTAAAGTGTTTTTATTGTTACATCAACTAGGTGAGTTCTCTCTTCCTTTTCTCTTTAATCTAGTCGAATCACCACCACCACACCTCCATCACAAGGTGTGTGTTTGCGGGTGTGTGTATGCTTGATTGTTACTCCAGAGTTCTTCTAACTTATTAAACCTTATATGAACGTTTTTGGTTTTCATTTTCTGAAAAGTTTGATGTTTGTTTGACTATAAACTTATCAATAGTTCCAGTTTGAGATTTAGTTAATTCTTCAATTATTTGTTTTTTCTTACGTTTTTGATATCTCAATTCATGTTTTTTTTAATTCCAGGAGACATTCTAAATCAACAAATAATAGTAAACAGATTAGGAAAGAAAACACCTGATTGATTTTGAAATTGTGGTTGGTAAATTTTCTTCAATCCTTGAACAATTGCAATTTCAGAAAGAAAAACTCCAACAACCGTGGAACTGAGGTGAAAAACTGAAAATAAATAGGTTAGTTAGAAACCGTGTGAAACTGAAAATAACTTTTAGAAAATCCTAAAACCTTAAAACATATACCTTAATCGTTAATTGGAATTTCAGAAATAGGAAACTGTGATTTCAATTGCAATTTCTGAAATATGAGACCAATTGGAACTGAAAAGTGAATCAGAATAAAAAAGTTAGAAACCGTGATTTCAATTCCAGAAAACTGTAAAAACTAAAACATAGCGAATTGCAGAAGTTGGATTTCAATTGCAGAAAGTTAAAATTTAGAAACCGTGATTTCAATTGCAGAAGTCGGAACTCGGAAGTTGGAATACCGAATTGCATAATACCGAATCCCTTCAGTCCCTTCGGCTTGGCGGCTTGCAACTCGGCTTGATTTTTCAATCCCGATCAGAATTCGAAAGTTCAATCCCGATTAGTCGGTCAGAAATTCAAAGAAGATGAGAAAGAATGAATACCAAATGCGAACTGAAAATTGAACATATGTTTGAGATTTGAGAATTCGGAATTGGAATGTACCGTTAAAGAAACTCAATCGTCGTTCCTGGCTGTCTTCCTGATTTTTCGAGATTGATTGACCAATTACCGAGATTGGTGGGTGAATCAATTGAACCCCCATTGATTATCGCATTCACGCTTCCCGCTTTCGGATTCAGATTTCACGTTCACGATTAGGTATACATAACAGACTACTAAATTTTTGGGCCCCTCATAGATTTTGGGCCCTGTTCAGATGCACCAATTAAACCCCCATTGGCCGGGCCTGATAATGAATTTAAAATCTAAATCCGTGTGATTCCCCTAAATCTCTCAAACCAAACACCTTATTTGTACTTTGAGGTATTTAAAATCTTTTCAATTTGTTTTAGACGTTAAATTAATATGAATTTATTTATTTGTGATTTCTTGCTTCTTTTGGATTTGATATTTTATCAAACTTGAAATAATTAATCATAATAATGTGCAACGACCACTTATGGAACACGTAAACCCTAGAGGACGTCCCTCAGGTGTTTAGGACGCCCTCAAGGACAACAACCTATCTTTGGCCATTTTCTAGTGCAAAACAAAGGGGGACAGAGAACCTGAAGAATGCTAATAATGATGTATAGGCGTCCTAAACCATGTCTAAGATAGATGCCTTAAAGAACGTCTGACATCCTACATTGATCAAACATACCGTATTTGAGAAGCATTATAAATTGGGACCGAGGGCAAGCGTTTTTAGGGTTATGTACTCGATTTTCAATGCATTTATGGTGTTTTGGAGTCTTCCAAACACCTTGGAATTACTTTATAACATGAAGGACTAATTGTTCCACACTTTCTCGATCATTAGACATGGTTAATTTTATTACTTTGGGTTTATTTATGGATTCTATTATGAGTTTCATTGTTTTATTGGATTTGAGTTTATTTATGGATTCTTTAATCATATATGTTTAACTAATTTGATAAATAATAATATTAGACAATTATGGATGAACTTTCAACTTGAATTAATGATGTTAAACTTGACAAATGGTTAGAAAAGTTGGATAATAAATCATATCATAATACTTTTTAATATTTTTAAAACGAATAAAACGAGTCGGTCCGATTCATTCAATATTTTTAATGAGTTTTTTAAAGTGTGAATATACTTACAATAAATATGACAATAGTAATAATTTTTAAAACAAACAATTC